>CAWUFW010006598.1:600000-1126808 GCA_963921515.1 Calotriton arnoldi | reverse complement strand
AATGACTACCATCCATGATGAGAGTACTTCACCTGTGGCTGTTTGGGGTCAGATTGCTGAAGTGCGCAAACCTGTGTGCATTTTAGACTACAATAAGCACATGGGTGGTGTTGATAGAGTAGATCAGAGGTTGGAACCTTACACTGCTATTCGTAAGTCTTACATTTGGTATAGAAGTTGGCCATCCATCTCTTCAATTTAGCAACTTTCAATGCTTTTGTTGTGTTCAAGGAGTGTTCTCCTGCGTCAAAGTTGACTTTTGTTCAGTTTCAGGAGTCTGTCATAGGCAGCCTTGTTGTTGTGGAACAGGCAAGTGTTCCTAGAGTTGGAGTGGTGGAGGATGTGGCTCGATTGAAAGATCGCCACTTTCCTGATCACATTCCTCCTACATCCTCAAAAGACTTTCCCACTAGGAGATGTAGAGTCTGTTGGTGAAGAGGTACGCGGAAGGAGACTCGTATGTACTGCCCTGAGTGTCCTTCTAACCCTGGGCTGTGTGTGCCTGCTTGTTATAGAGCGTACCACAAGCAAAAGAATTATTGGGAGCAACCATGAGTGGTAAAGTGAACTGCCTGGTCTGTAATGTTTAAGAATTGTTGTTCTGTTTCAAGGTTGGCATTAGTGCAATGTTTCTGATTTTGTGTTAGTAGATTTGTATCTATTTGCAATTTGTTTGTGTTTTCTTTTTGTATAAAAAAATCCTAAATGTGATGGTGGTGTGTGTAGGCTGGTGCTTGGCTGGCGGTGTGCGTGGAGTGGCGCTCGGCTGGCAGTGTGTGAGTAGTGACTTGCTGCTGGTCACTACACACACTGCTAGCTGAGCGACACTCCACGCAATCCATCAGGTTGTGTGGTTGCTGTGTTAGGAATGTGGGCGTGTGAAAGTGATGGGCCCTTGAATGGCGCTGTCTGCTGGTGTGAGTGTTGTAATGTGATGGGCCCGCGGCTGGTGGTGTGAATGGTTTTGTATTTGTCACACGTATGAAAGGTGTATGAATGGCCTGTAAAGAGGTTGGTGCCTTGTCGTGGCTTTACAGCTCACGAGCTGTGAGTCAATGGTTCAGTTTCTCGTCCTTTCAATTATTAACAGTGCATTTCATTTTTGTGAAATCACTTGTTAATACAATTGTATATACTGAACCATCACTCACCCTCGTGCCAAATCCAACCAGTATGTGTGTGTGTGCTTGAGGATTAGATGGTTGTGCAGTAATATTTTTTTTTGTCTTTCTCAAGCAGGGTGTACCTTGTCCCTTTTTGTGAATGTTGTAATGTGTTTGTTTCGTGCCTGGGGGTGTGAATGGTCTTGTGTGTATCACGTATGAAAGGTGTGTGAATGGCCTGTAAAGCGGTTGGGGCCTTGACGTGGCTTTACAGCTCACGAGCTGCGAGTCACTGGTTCCGTTTTTTGTCCTTTCAATTATTGACAGTGCATTTCATTTTTGTGAAATCTCTTGTTAATAAAATTGTATATACTGAACCATCACTTGCCCTCGTGCCAAATCCAACCAGTATGTGTGTGTGTGCTTGAGGAATAGATGGCTGTGCAGTAATCTTTGTCTTTTTAGTCTGTCTGCCAAGGTGTACATTCCGTCTAAGAATAACCTACCAACTGTAGATATTGTCGTAAACGAAACACCCATGGGAGTACATGGTGATATCTCTCTTGTGGATCCCAACAAGTTATGGTACCCACAATGTCCTGCAAACCTCAAAATGTCTGTCACATTTTCCTTGCAATATTGTGCCAACATTTTCACGCTGCAGAAATAAACAACACATTATCTCATTATGACCTGGTTTTGCAAGGGGGTCACCTGGGTTTTGGCCCGGGGCTCGGCGGCCACATAGGAAACCTACCAAACCCACACATTTCTGAAAAGTAGACACCCGGGGGCTTCCAGGGAGGTATGGCTTGCGTGGATCCCCCAACGTTTCCTTACCCAGAATCCCTGCAAACCTCACTTTTAGCTGAAAAAATCACTTTTTCACACATTTGTGTGTGGGAAAGTGTGGCATCACTGGCCTCACACAAATTTCCTACCACCCAGCGTTCCCCCAGGTCTCCCGATAAAAATGGTGCCTCACTTGTGTGGGAGGCCCAAGTACCCGCGACAGGCAAGGGCCCACAACGTATTGAGGCGACCTCAAAATGGCCTTTCACAAAACCACCTGGTTTTGCAAGGGAGTCACCTGGGTTTTTGGCCCCGTGCTCAGCGGCCATCTAGGAAACCTACCAAACCCACACATTTCTGAAAAGTAGACACCCGGGGGCTTCCAGGGAGGTATGGCTTGCGTGGATCCCCCAACGTTTCCTTACCCAGAATCCCCTGCAAACCTCACTTTTAGCTGAAAAAATCACTTTTTCACACATTTGTGTGTGGGAAAGTGTGGCATCACTGGCCTCACACAAATTTCCTACCACCCAGCGTTCCCCCAGGTCTCCCGATAAAAATGGTGCCTCACTTGTGTGGGAGGCCCAAGTACCCGCGACAGGCAAGGGCCCACAACGTATTGAGGCGACCTCAAATGGCCTTTCACAAAACCACCTGGTTTTGCAAGGGAGTCACCTGGGTTTTGGCCCCGTGCTCGGCGTCCATCTGGGAAACCTACCAAACCCACACATTTCTGAAAAGTAGACACCCGGGGGCTTCAGGAGGTATGGCTTGCGTGGATCCCCAACGTTTCCTTACCCAGAATCCCCTGCAAACCTCACTTTTAGCTGAAAAAATCACTTTTTTCACACATTTGTGTGTGGGAAAGTGTGGCATCACTGGCCTCACACAAATTTCCTACCACCCAGCGTTCCCCAGGTCTCCCGATAAAAATGGTGCCTCACTTGTGTGGGAGGCCCAAGTACCGCGACAGGCAAGGGCCCACAACGTATTGAGGCGACCTCAAAATGGCCTTTCACAAAACCACCTGGTTTTGCAAGGAAGTCACCTGGGTTTTGGCCCCGTGCTCAGCGGCCATCTAGGAAACCTACCAAACCCACACATTTCTGAAAAGTAGACACCCGGGGGCTTCCAGGGAGGTATGGCTTGCGTGGATCCCCCAACGTTTCCTTACCCAGAATCCCCTGCAAACCTCACTTTTAGCTGAAAAAATCACTTTTTCACACATTTGTGTGTGGGAAAGTGTGGCATCACTGGCCTCACACAAATTTCCTACCACCCAGCGTTCCCCCAGGTCTCCCGATAAAAATGGTGCCTCACTTGTGTGGGAGGCCCAAGTACCGCGACAGGCAGGGCCCACAACGTATTGAGGCGACCTCAAAATGGCCTTTCACAAAACCACCTGGTTTTGCAAGGGAGTCACCTGGGTTTTGGCCCGTGCTCGGCGGCCATCTAGAAACCTACCAAACCCACACATTTCTGAAAAGTAGACACCCGGGGCTTCTAGGGAGGTATGGCTTGCGTGGATCCCTCAACGTTTCCTTACCAGAATCCCCTGCAAACCTCACTTTTAGCTGAAAAAATCACTTTTTCACACATTTGTGTGTGGGAAAGTGTGGCATCACTGGCCTCACACAAATTTCCTACCACCCAGCGTTCCCCCAGGTCTCCCGATAAAAATGGTGCCTCACTTGTGTGGGAGGCCCAAGTACCCGCGACAGGCAAGGACACAAAGCGTTTTGAGGCAACATCAACATTGCCTATCAAAAAATGTTTTGGGCCCTTGCCTGTCGCAGGTACTTGGGCCTCCCACACAAGTGAGGCACCATTTTATCGGGAGACCTGGGGGAACTCTGGGTGGTAGGAAATTGTGTGAGGCCAGTGATGCCACACTTTCCCACACACAAATGTGTGAAAAAGTGATTTTTCAGCTAAAATTGAGGTTTGCAAGGGATTCTGGGTAGGAAACGTTGGGGATCCACGCAAGCCATA
Source organism: Calotriton arnoldi (assembly GCA_963921515.1). NCBI lineage: Eukaryota > Metazoa > Chordata > Amphibia > Caudata > Salamandridae > Calotriton > Calotriton arnoldi. Next base: position 1,122,921 of record CAWUFW010006598.1, on the reverse strand, counting down.
CCTCCTGGAAGCCCCGGGTGTCTACTTTTCAGAAATGTGTGGTTTGTAGGTTTCCTAGATGCCGCCGAGCACGAGGCCAAAGCCCAGGTGACTCCTTGCAAAACCAGGTGGTTTTGAGATAGGCAATTTTGAGGTCGCCTCACTACGTTGGGCCCTTGCCTGTCGTGAGCACTTGGGCCTCCCACACAAGTGAGGCACCATTTTTATCGGGAGACCTGGGGAACGCTGGGTGGTAGGAAATTTGTGTGAGGCCAGTGATGCCACACTTTCCCACACACAAATGTGTGAAAAAGTGATTTTTTCAGCTAAAATTGAGGTTTGCAAGGGATTCTGGGTGAAACGTTGGGGGATCCACCAAGCCATACCTCCTGGAAGCCCCGGTGTCTACTTTCAGAAATGTGTGGGTTTGGTAGGTTTCCCTAGATGGCCGCCGAGCACGGGCCAAAACCCAGGTGATTCCCCTTGCAAAACCAGGTGGTTTTGAGATAGGCATTTTGAGGTCGCCTCACTACGTTGTGGGCCCTGCCTGTCACTGGTACTTGGCCTCCCACACAAGTGAGGCACCATTTTTATCGGGAGACCTGGAGGAACGCTGGGTGGTAGGAAATCTGTGTGAGGCCAGTGATGCCACACTTCCCACACGCAAATGTGTGAAAAAGTGATTTTTCAGCTAAAACTGAGGTTTGCAAGGGATTCTGGGTAGGAAACGTTGGGGATCCACGCAGCCATACCTCCCTGGAAGCCCCGGGTGTCTACTTTTCAGAAATGTGTGGGTTTGGTAGGTTTCCCTAGATGGCCGCCGAGCTACGGTCAAAACCAGGTGACTCCCTTGCAAAACCAGGTGGTTTGAGATAGGCAATTTTGAGGTCGCCTCACTACGTTGTGGGCCCTGCCTGTCGCGAGTACTGGGCCTCCCACACAAGTGAGGCACCATTTTATCGGGAGACCTGGGAACGCTGGGTGGTAGGAAATTTGTGTGAGGCCAGTGATGCCACACTTTCCCACACACAAATGTGTGAAAAAGTGATTTTTCAGCTAAAATTGAGGTTTGCAAGGGATTCTGGGTAGGAAACGTTGGAGGATCCACGCAAGCCATACCTCCCTGGAAGCCCCGAGTGTCTACTTTTCAGAAATGTGTGGGTTTGGTAGGTTTCCCTAGATGGCCGCCGAGCACGGGCCAAAACCCAGGTGACCTCCTGCAAAACCAGGTGGTTTTGAGATAGGCAATTTTGAGGTCGCCTCACTACGTTGTGGGCCCTTGCCTGCGAGTACTTGGGCCTCCCACACAAGTGAGGCACCATTCTTATCGGGAGACCTGGAGAACGCTGGGTGGTAGGAAATTTGTGTGAGGCCAGTGATGCCACACTTTCCACACACAAATGTGTGAAAAAAGTGATTTTTCAGCTAAAATTGAGGTTTGCAAGGGATTCTGGGTAAGAAACGTTGGGGGATCCACGCAAGCCATACCTCCTGGAAGCCCCGGGTGTCTACTTTTCAGAAATGTGTGGGTTTGGTAGGTTTCCCTAGATGGCCGCCGAGCACGGGCCAAAACCCAGGTGACCTCCTGCAAAACCAGGTGGTTTTGAGATAGGCAATTTTGAGGTCGCCTCACTACGTTGTGGGCCCTTGCCTGTCGCGGGTACTTGGGCCTCCCACACAAGTGAGGCACCATTTTTATCGGGAGACCTGGGGGAACGCTGGGTGGTAGGAAATTTGTGTGAGGCCAGTGATGCCACACTTTCCCACACACAAATGTGTGAAAAAAGTGATTTTTTCCAGCTAAAAGTGAGGTTTGCAGGGGATTCTGGGTAAGGTAACGTTGGGGGATCCACGCAAGCCATACCTCCCTGGAAGCCCCGGGTGTCTACTTTTCAGAAATGTGTGTGTTTGGTAGGTTTCCCTAGGTGCCGGCAGAGCTAGGGTTCACAAACTACAGCTAGGCATTTTGCCAAAAAGGGTCATTTTTCACTGCGAAATTGAGGTGTGACCACGTTGCGTTTTGCGCCATTTCCTGTCGCAGGCACTAGGCCGACCCACACAAGTGAGGTACCATTTTTCTCGTTAGACTTTGGGGAACGCGGGGTGGGTGGAAATTTGTGGATCCACGCAGATTCCAGAACTTTCCACCACAGAAATGTGGGGAAAATGTGTTTTTTGGACAATTTTTTATGTTTGCAAGGGATTCTGGGTAACAGAACCTGGTGGGAGGCAGTCAAGTCACCCCATCCTGGATTCCCCTGGGTGTCTAGTTTTCAAAAATGTATAGGTTTGCTAGGTTTCCCTAGGTGCCGGCAGAGGTAGGGTTCAAAAACTACAGCTAGGCACTTTGCCAAAAAGGGTCATTTTTCACTGCGAAATTGAGGTGTGACCACGTTGCGTTTTGCGCAGTTTCCTGTCGCAGGCACTAGGCCGACCCACACAAGTGAGGTACCATTTTTCTTGTAAGACTTTGGGGGACGCGGGGTGGGTGGAAATTTGTGGATCCACGCAGATTCCAGAACTTTCCACCACAGAAATGTGGGGAAAATGTGTTTTTTGGACAATTTTTATGTTTGCAAGGGATTCTGGGTAACAGAACCTGGTGGGAGGCAGTCAAGTCACCCCATCCTGGATTCCCCTGGGTGTCTAGTTTTCAAAAATGTATAGGTTTGCTAGGTTTCCCTAGGTGCCGGCAGAGGTAGGGTTCAAAAACTACAGCTAGGCACTTTGCAAAAAAAGGTCATTTTTCACTGCGAAATTGAGGTGTGACCGCGTTGCGTTTTGCGCCGTTTCCTGTCGCAGGCACTAGGCCGACCCACACAAGTGAGGTACCATTTTTCTCGTAAGACTTTGGGGAACGCGGGGTGGGTGGAAATTTGTGGATCCACGCAGATTCCAGAACTTTCCACCACAGAAATGTGGGGAAAATGTGTTTTTTTGGACAATTTGTTATGTTTGCAAGGGATTCTGGGTAACAGAACCTGGTGGGAGGCAGTCAAGTCACCCCATCCTGGATTCCCCTGGGTGTCTAGTTTTCAAAAATGTATAGGTTTGCTAGGTTTCCCTAGGTGCCGGCAGAGGTAGGGTTCAAAAACTACAGCTAGGCACTTTGCCAAAAAGGGTCATTTTTCACTGCGAAATTGAGGTGTGACCACGTTGCGTTTGCGCCGTTTCCTGTCGCAGGCACTAGGCCGACCCACACAAGTGAGGTACCATTTTTCTCGTAAGACTTTGGGGAACGCGGGGTGGGTGGAAATTTGTGGATCCACGCAGATTCCAGAACTTTCCACCACAGAAATGTGGGGAAAATGTGTTTTTTTGGACAATTTTTATGTTTGCAAGGGATTCTGGGTAACAGAACCTGGTGGGAGGCAGTCAAGTCACCCCATCCTGGATTCCCCTGGGTGTCTAGTTTTCAAAAATGTATAGGTTTGCTAGGTTTCCCTAGGTGCCGGCAGAGGTAGGGTTCAAAAACTACAGCTAGGCACTTTGCCAAAAAGGGTCATTTTTCACTGCGAAATTGAGGTGTGACCACGTTGCGTTTTGCGCCGTTTCCTGTCGCAGGCACTAGGCCGACCCACACAAGTGAGGTACCATTTTTCTCGTAAGACTTTGGGGAACGCGGGGTGGGTGGAAATTTGTGGATCCACGCAGATTCCAGAACTTTCCACCACAGAAATGTGGGAAAAATGTGTTTTTTGGACAATTTTTATGTTTGCAAGGGATTCTGGGTAACAGAACCTGGTGGGAGGCAGTCAAGTCACCCCATCCTGGATTCCCCTGGGTGTCTAGTTTTCAAAAATGTATAGGTTTGCTAGGTTTCCCTAGGTGCCGGCAGAGGTAGGGTTCAAAAACTACAGCTAGGCACTTTGCCAAAAAAAGGTCATTTTTCACTGCGAAATTGAGGTGTGACCGCGTTGCGTTTTGCGCCGTTTCCTGTCGCAGGCACTAGGCCGACCCACACAAGTGAGGTACCATTTTTCTCGTAAGACTTTGGGGAACGCGGGGTGGGTGGAAATTTGTGGATCCACGCAGATTCCAGAACTTTCCACCACAGAAATGTGGGGAAAATGTGTTTTTGGACAATTTGTTATGTTTGCAAGGGATTCTGGGTAACAGAACCTGGTGGGAGGCAGTCAAGTCACCCCATCCTGGATTCCCCTGGGTGTCTAGTTTTCAAAAATGTATAGGTTTGCTAGGTTTCCCTAGGTGCCGGCAGAGGTAGGGTTAAAAAACTACAGCTAGGCACTTTGCCAAAAAAGGGTCATTTTTCACTGCGAAATTGAGGTGTGACCACGTTGCGTTTTGCGCCGTTTCCTGTCGCAGGCACTAGGCCGACCCACACAAGTGAGGTACCATTTTTCTCGTAAGACTTTGGGGAACGCGGGGTGGGTGGAAATTTGTGGATCCACGCAGATTCCAGAACTTTCCACCACAGAAATGTGGGGAAAATGTGTTTTTTGGACAATTTTTTATGTTTGCAAGGGATTCTGGGTAACAGAACCTGGTGGGAGGCAGTCAAGTCACCCCATCCTGGATTCCCCTGGGTGTCTAGTTTTCAAAAATGTATAGGCTTGCTAGGTTTCCCTAGGTGCCGGCAGAGGTAGGGTTCAAAAACTACAGCTAGGCACTTTGCCAAAAAGGGTCATTTTTCACTGCGAAATTGAGGTGGGACCGCATTGCGTTTTGCGCCGTTTCCTGTCGCAGGCACTAGGCCGACCCACACAAGTGAGGTACCATTTTTCTCGTAAGACTTTGGGGAACGCAGGGTGGGTGGAAATTTGTGGATCCACGCAGATTCCAGAACTTTCCACCACAGAAATGTGGGGAAAATGTGGTTTTTTTGACAATATTTTATGTTTGCAAGGGATTCTGGGTAACAGAACCTGGTGGGAGGCAGTCAAGTCACCCCATCCTGGATTCCCCTGGGTGTCTAGTTTTCAAAAATGTATAGGTTTGCTAGGTTTCCCTAGGTGCCGGCAGAGCTAGGGTTCAAAAACTACAGCTAGGCACTTTGCCAAAAAGGGTCATTTTTCACTGCGAAATTGAGGTGTGACCACGTTGCGTTTTCCTCCGTTTCCTGTCGCAGGCACTAGGCCGACCCACACAAGTGAGGTACCATTTTTCTCGTAAGACTTTGGGGAACGCGGGGTGGGTGGAAATTTGTGGATCCACGCAGATTCCAGAACTTTCCACCACAGAAATGTGGGGAAAATGTGTTTTTTGGACAATTTTTTATGTTTGCAAGGGATTCTGGGTAACAGAACCTGGTGGGAGGCAGTCAAGTCACCCCATCCTGGATTCCCCTGGGTGTCTAGTTTTCAAAAATGTATAGGCTTGCTAGGTTTCCCTAGGTGCCGGCAGAGGTAGGGTTCAAAAACTACAGCTAGGCACTTTGCCAAAAAAGGGTCATTTTTCACTGCGAAATTGAGGTGGGACCGCATTGCGTTTTGCGCCGTTTCCTGTCGCAGGCACTAGGCCGACCCACACAAGTGAGGTACCATTTTTCTCGTAAGACTTTGGGGAACGCGGGGTGGGTGGATATTTGTGGATCCACGCAGATTCCAGAACTTTCCACCACAGAAATGTGGGGAAAATGTGGTTTTTTTTACAATATTTTATGTTTGCAAGGGATTCTGGGTAACAGAACCTGGTGGGAGGCAGTCAAGTCACCCCATCCTGGATTCCCCTGGGTGTCTAGTTTTCAAAAATGTATAGGTTTGCTAGGTTTCCCTAGGTGCCGGCAGAGCTAGGGTTCAAAAACTACAGCTAGGCACTTTGCCAAAAAGGGTCATTTTTCACTGCGAAATTGAGGTGTGACCACGTTGCGTTTTGCGCCGTATCCTGTCGCAGGCACTAGGCCGACCCACACAAGTGAGGTACCATTTTTCTCGTAAGACTTTGGGGAACGCAAGGTGGGTGGAAATTCGTGGATCCACGCAGATTCCAGAACTTTCCACCACAGAAATGTGGGGAAAATGTTGTTTTTTTGACAATTTTTTATGTTTGCAAGGGATTCTGGGTAACAGAACCTGGTGGGAGGCAGTCAAGTCACCCCATCCTGGATTCCCCTGGGTGTCTAGTTTTCAAAAATGTATAGGTTTGCTAGGTTTCCCTAGGTGCCGGCAGAGCTAGGGTTCAAAAACTACAGCTAGGCACTTTGCCAAAAAGGGTCATTTTTCACTGCGAAATTGAGGTGTGACCACGTTGCGTTTTGCGCCGTATCCTGTCGCAGGCACTAGGCCGACCCACACAAGTGAGGTACCATTTTTCTCGTAAGACTTTGGGGAACGCGGGGTGGGTGGAAATTCGTGGATCCACGCAGATTCCAGAACTTTCCACCACAGAAATGTGGGGAAAATGTGTTTTTTTGACAATTTTTATGTTTGCAAGGGATTCTGGGTAACAGAACCTGGTGGGAGGCAGTCAAGTCACCCCATCCTGGATTCCCCTGGGTGTCTAGTTTTCAAAAATGTATAGGTTTGCTAGGTTTCCCTAGGTGCCGGCAGAGCTAGGGTTCAAAAACTACAGCTAGGCACTTTGCCAAAAAAGGGTCATTTTTCACTGCGAAATTGAGGTGTGACCACGTTGCGTTTTGCGCCGTATCCTGTCGCAGGCACTAGGCCGACCCACACAATTGAGGTACCATTTTTCTCGTAAGACTTTGGGGAACGTGGGGTGGGTGGAAATTTGTGGATCCACACAGATTCCAGAACTTTCCACCACAGAAATGTGGGGAAAATGTGTTTTTTGGACAATTTTTATGTTTGCAAGGGATTCTGGGTAACAGAACCTGGTGGGAGGCAGTCAAGTCACCCCATCCTGGATTCCCCTGGGTGTCTAGTTTTCAAAAATGTATAGGCTTGCTAGGTTTCCCTAGGTGCCGGCAGAGGTAGGGTTCAAAAACTACAGCTAGGCACTTTGCCAAAAAGGGTCATTTTTCACTGCGAAATTGAGGTGGGACCGCATTGCGTTTTGCGCCGTTTCCTGTCGCAGGCACTAGGCCGACCCACACAAGTGAGGTACCATTTTTCTCGTAAGACTTTGGGGAACGCGGGGTGGGTGGAAATTTGTGGATCCACGCAGATTCCAGAACTTTCCACCACAGAAATGTGGGGAAAATGTGGTTTTTGACAATTTGTTATGTTTGCATGGGATTCTGGGTAACAGAACCTGGTGGGAGGCAGTCAAGTCACCCCATCCTGGATTCCCCTGGGTGTCTAGTTTTCAAAAATGTATAGGTTTGCTAGGTTTCCCTAGGTGCCGGCAGAGCTAGGGTTCAAAAACTACAGCTAGGCACTTTGCCAAAAAAGGGTCATTTTTCACTGCGAAATTGAGGTGTGACCACGTTGCGTTTTGCGCCGTATCCTGTCGCAGGCACTAGGCCGACCCACACAAGTGAGGTACCATTTTTCTCGTAAGACTTTGGGGAACGCGGGGTGGGTGGAAATTCGTGGATCCACGCAGATTCCAGAACTTTCCACCACAGAAATGTGGGGAAAATGTGGTTTTTTTGACAATTTTTATGTTTGCAAGGGATTCTGGGTAACAGAACCTGGTGGGAGGCAGTCAAGTCACCCCATCCTGGATTCCCCTGGGTGTCTAGTTTTCAAAAATGTATAGGTTTGCTAGGTTTCCCTAGGTGCCGGCAGAGCTAGGGTTCAAAAACTACAGCTAGGCACTTTGCCAAAAAAGGGTCATTTTCACTGCGAAATTGAGGTGTGACCACGTTGCGTTTTGCGCCGTTTCCTGTCGCAGGCACTAGGCCGACCCACACAAGTGAGGTACCATTTTTCTCATTAGACTTTGGGGAACGCGGGGTGGGTGGAAATTTGTGGATCCACGCAGATTCCAGACCTTTCCACCACAGAAATGTGGGGAAAATGTGATTTTTTGACAATGTTTTATGTTTGCAAGGGATTCTGGGTAACAGAACCTGGTGGGAGGCAGTCAAGTCACCCCATCCTGGATTCCCCTGGGTGTCTAGTTTTCAAAAATGTATAGGTTTGCTAGGTTTCCCTAGGTGCCGGCAGAGCTAGGGTTCAAAAACTACACCTAGGCACTTTGCAAAAAAAGGGTAATTTTTCATTGTGAAAATGTGGTACGTCCACGTTGCATTTTGAGCCATTTCCTGTTGTGGGCACAAGGGCTACCCACACAAGTGAGGTGCCATTTTTATCGGGAGACTTAGGGTAACACAGAATTGTAGAGCAACTGTTATTACCTATTGACTTTCGATGCATTTCTGCCTTCCAAATGAAAGACAATGTGTAAAAAATAAGTCATTTTGAAAAATGACCTATAATTCTCATGCTAGTATGGGTACTCCCAATTTCGGAAATGTGCAAATATCTACTGTTTCTAAAATCTACATTTTGTTCCCATTTCAGAAATACATAGGTGTCTTTCATAACAATTTTTCCATGTATACATTTTCCCAAAATAATTGCTATATACCCGGTACTTAAAAAAAATCATTGCAAGATGTTGCTCAATTATTGGCTCTGGGTTCGTCGGGTTCTTGGTGAACCTACAAGTCCTATATATCCCCACAACCAGAAAGGTCCAGCGGATATAACGGTATATTGCCTTCAAATAGCTGTCATAATTAGAAGAAGTTACAGGTGAAAACGTTGACACAAATGGCTGTTTTTTTCAACTAATTTTCAATTTTTCCTTTATTTAACTGTTAGTTTCTATAAGGAAAACTTTAAGGATCTACACAAATGACCCCTTGCTGAATTCAGAATTTTGTCTACTTTTCATAAATGTATGGCTTTCCAGGATCCATTATTGGTTTCATACCTATTTCTACCATTAACTGGAAGGAGGTTGAAAGCACAAAAAATAGCAAAAATAGGCTATGTCCCAGAAAAATGCCAAAACTGTGTAAAAAAGTTGGTTTTCTGACAAAAGTCTGCTTGTCCCTGAAAGCTGGGAAGATGGTGATTTCATCCCCACAACCCCTTTTTGATGCCATTTGCAGGGAAAAATCAAGACGCTTTCATCTGTAGCCCTTTTTTGCCTTTTTCCAAAAAAAACCAAAATTTAGCTGTATTTTGACTAATTTCTGGGTGCCCTCCAGGGGAACCCACAAACCCTGGGTACCTTTACAATCCCCATGATGTTAGAAAAAAAGGACGCAAATTTGGCATGGATACCTTATGTGGTCAAAAAGTTACAGGGGCCTAAGCGCGCACTACCCCAAATAGCCAAAAAAAGGCTTAGCACAGGAGGGGAAAAGGCCTAGCAGCGAAGGGGTTAATCTTAGATAATATTATTGTTGATACCTGGTCGAAATTTTTCAGTAATTTCATACCTAAATTTAGAGCAGGCTCTGCCCCGTATTCGTTTTGAATTTGTTTCAGGACATCTGGGATTACCGCAATTGACGGAATACCATGTGTTTTAGTATAGATGGCAGCAAAGACTGAGCCCCAAGTGGTGCAGTCTTCCAGTTGTGGTGTGATCCCCATCGGTAAACTGATTGTTAGGATTCTGTGTTTCTCATACGGGCTAGTATTTGGAAATACTGCTTCGATTTGAGTAATTGTTTGAGCTATCCAGAATGGAATTTGCTCACGTTTTGTGGACATTTTACCCATGACTGCGTAGAGAGTCTGTGGTGTAATTTTTAGTGTATTCCCCTGTTGGGGAGTTGGATTTGGAAGTGTCAGTGGTTGCTGGACTGTGAAAGTCCGCATGACATATTGGACCAGTTGTCTGTAGATTTTTATTATTTCTTGTAGTTGAACAAGTAGTTCCTCGTCTGACATTTCTTCAATGTCGGGATGAGGTGTATAGCCGGCTAGAATCGGCCATGTTGCTCCTGGTCTACCTAGTGGACCGAGCCTGGTAATGTTTCTGTGATGTTTTAGGGCGCCTTTAAACCAGAGCTGATGCTCTTGGTATGTTAATGGAATTTCTATATCCTCGAAAGGAATGTATTCCTCTGGTGGATCATCTTCTTTGTAGAAGTGAAACGTGTGTTACTGAATTGGATTCAGGAAATATTACCCATGAATAGAATACCTCTGTCTGAAAGGATTCGTGTGCCTCTATCACGAAAACTGCTCTACCACCTCTTGGTGGCAGACCGTGTTTTATAAGTTTTAGAGTGATGGCTCTTCTTACGTTTTGAGGGATGTCTATAACACCCTCCTCGGTTTCATTTAAACCTGTAATGTTAAAAGCTGTTGCTGCTGGCTGATCCGCAGCTCCACCGTTTCCGGTCTCAGTGTCAGAGCCAGGCATTTTGTTTTTTGAAAAAATGTAGAACAAGTTTCAAGGAAACAAAGATAAGGTGCACAATATTTTGGAATACTGCATCTTTCAACGTTGAGCAAACCAAACAGCTAATATATAGGGTGTTTCCCTATGTAGCCGTGGTGGATACTTAACCCTGCCCACTCCAGATGTCTTTTGGAGTATATGGGTAGGGGTCTCTGAGAGAAAAAGCACGGCTGAGTTACTCAGTATCTAGCGTTAAATTACCGCCTTACCAAACGTTGGGCGCCATGTAGTGTAGCTCCTATTTCCCTAATAGGCTCTGCGCATTGGAATAATATCCCCTATAGGTTTGACATAGGACTAAGGTCAGTATGTCCCTATCGAGTATATTAAACTTAATTACTTGTGCCAGCTAGCTCAGAGGCCACTAGAAACTCCTTGGATAACAAGAAGGGAGTAGTTTCTGGCAGCCGCAAAACATGACCACTTTGTTTCCCTTTAGAATCAGAACGTGTCCCAGAGTCGTGGAAACAATAGATAACTATTTCACTCAGCTCAATCGTGCATGCTTAGTTTTCTTCAAAGTTACACAGAAAGAATAGACGGGCGTTTCAATAAAAGATTTATTGAACAGTCTTGTTTCTCGTGTAAGTTAAATGTGCTGTTATGATCACAAGACAGTATGCAAGATAAATAATGTACAGCGTAAGCAGTAGAAATAAATAATACTGCGCTAGCATGATCTTTAGTAGATATTCATTTGCATAAATAACACAGACTAAAAATGCGAGTACTCATACGATGCGTTGCTAAGCTAGTTCTACCCCAATGTACCTAACCTAACCTAGGTGTAGGGAGAGGTATGAAGTAGGTGAAGTATTCCTTACTATGGTATACTAAGAGTATGTTAAGTCTAGTATGCCTAGTATGCCTAGTATGCCAAGAGTCCCTCTAGGTTCTAGTCAGCTCCATACCTTAAGAATTAGAGAGGTAGGAATCTCTTGCCAGATTCGAACTCCAACACCCCGCAAGGGAAGTCAGATCACTGGAAGCTGGACTCTCTGCGTGCAGGGATGACAGCGTCTTCTCAGTGCGTCAGGCCGGGAAACGGGCTCATCTGAAGTTGAGGTCTCCTCTAGTTTACAAGGGCTAGGGAAGGTATATTTATACCTGAGAGGTACCTCGGAATGTTAGCATTGACGTGAATCGGACAGCGGAAGACGTCATGAATGAACCCCTAAGGTATAATGGTTCATGCATAATAGATGAGTCCTTGAAGAAATCAATAGTCCTGTGCTAGGGAAACTCCCGAAGCCTAAGGGTCTGTTCTTCAAGAACTCGTTGTGACGTTAGGGTGGACGGATGTCGGAGACCATGCCTGTATTTGGAGTGCACAGTTTAATGCCTAAATAAGGACTGGGATTTTATGCCTATATAAGGGCAGGGCGAATTGTGCCTATATAAGGACATGATACAGGAAAGCCTGTGTATGGACACCCTAAAAGGAATACAACAACCTGAGATTGTTATGGAATGCCCAAAGGGAGAAAATGTAATTTTTCCACCTTTCTCCGACCTAATTCCAGTACACATGAAACATAGATATGCACGGGAGTGGGCAGTAGCCCTTGCTCCAGCTCTATACCGCAACCACGTTGGATGGAATGAGGATTCACCCCATCACGTAATTCCAATTAAAGCAAATCCTACTGCACAAAGACAGTATCCTATAACACAGGAAGCTAAAAAACAGGTCAGGGGGATTTTAGATCAACTTGAATACCAGGGTGTGATTGAAAATTGCACCTCCTCAATGAATAATCCTTTGTTTCCCGTTATGAAACCGGACAATTCATATCCTCTAGTATTAGACTACAGACACTTAAACTCATGTACAAAAACTTTTGCAGTACAGAATGCACACAGTGCCGCATTAATGAATAACATTGTGCGGAGAAAATACAAAACAACACTAGAAATCTCAAATGGATTTTTCTGCCAAAACATAGCGCCTGAAAGCAGACATTTGACAGCCTTCTCAGCGCTAGGTTCCTGTTGGAAGTGGAGGTCCCTGTCGCTTACCGCCGCCACCAAATGCTGGAGGCGTGCGCCCTCGACCCCTCGCTTCAACGTTAGGCTAAGTAGGGACACCGTCTGAGATAGCCCTGCTCACCCCCTTAGTAGCTTGGCATGAGCAGCCAGGCTTATCTCCAAGGCATGAGTGTTCAGTATGTGCAACCACGCTCACAATAACCCCATGATGTCATCACAAATAGACTCCACACGAGTATTGATAAAAAGAGTATAATCTTTATATAAGAAATTATACGATACGACCACACGATACAAAATCAACATATAAGAACGGGTAGTATTCTTTCCGGTGGGTTGGTAGGTTCTAATCCCAACCACCGCGTCTAACCAAAAGTTAAGCTCTTCTCTAACCGTTTCCCAATAGGTTAGACCAGTCGTATTGCTAGAAACACACACGTTGCATAAGGAAACAATTCTGCAATGCGTAACGATATTCTCTTATACTGTTCAACAGAGAAATAATGCCATACGTAGCGCCACAGTCATGTACTTTGCAACTGAAGGAATAATGCAATGCGTATAACCACCAGCATGCCCTGTACCAGGAAGAAACAAAGCAATGCGTCACGCTACAATCCTGTGCGGTGCAATAAAGAAATAATACACTGCGCCATGTTATACTCAGATACTGTGCACTGACGAAATCATACAATGCGCCACGTTACAATCAAATAATATGCATGGGAGAAATAACGCAGTGCGTAGCGCACCAAGCATAAAGTTCGTTAGGCACAAATGAGGTCAGGCGTCATACGACAGTTCGATAGTTCGTTAGCAGCAATAATGCAATTGTGTAATACGACAGTTTTACGTGCTCCAGTAACAGTGCCCCCGTTATGGATCAAATGATGCCACACAAAGTACTGCTTCCCACTCCGGCCCCAGTACTGTCCCGTCCTGGGTCAGCACGGGCCGGGATCCGAGCCGAAGCAATGGCTCGCGCAGCTGACTGAGCGGGAGGCCGAGAGAGTGTCCCTCCGGGCCCGCACCCCACCCCAGGTGTTGATCCACATTACCTGGGGGCGCGATCCCACTCTCCTCCCCGACATCAGCGACATGGGCCTTGATCCAGAACTCCATCATGGGTTTTGGCGGACTCGGGCCGGCGGCTCAGCTCTTCTGTGGCTGCCGGTCCGGGCTGCTACTGATGGACTCCGAAGGCCCCGATGACTTGGCCCTCACTCCGGCGGACTCGGTCCACACCGAGACCCGCCCTCAGCACTGTGGAGACTTTACTTCAGTTTGGTGCACAACCTCACCCGGCACTCCTCACCAGCACCTCAGGTTGTACTTCGACACGCACACCGCGTGTCCGAGACTTGCCTCTTCTCTGGTGCTCACGACAATCCGGCGCTCTTCACCAACGCTCCGCTTACACCTCAAAACGCACCCTGCGCGTTCGAGCCTCGCCTCTTCTCCCGGTGCACACGATGTCCAGGTGCTCTTCCTCACACCCTGGCTGCACCACGACACGCACTCCTGCGCGTCCGAGTCTCACCTCTTCTCCCGGTGCACACGATGTCCAGGCGCTCTTCCTCACGCCCTGGCTGCACCACGACACGCACTCCTGCCCGTCCGAGACTCACTTCTTCTTTTGGTGCCTACGAGGCCCAGGCGCTCCTCACCAACACCCGGGCTGCACCACGACACGCACCCAGCGCGTCTGAGACTCACTTCTTCCGCTGGTGCACACGATGTCCAGGCGCTCCTCACCAACGCCCTGACTGCACCATGACACGCACACTGCGCGTCCGAGTCTCGCTGCTTCCTTTGGTGCACACGAGGCCCAGGTACTCTTCACTAGCACCCGGGCTGCACCACGACACGCACACTTGCACGTCCGAGCCTCGCCTCGTCTCCCTGTGCACTCCACAACCAGACGCTCCTCACCAACGCCTTGCCTGCACCACGACACGCACTCCTGCGCGTCTTAGACTTAGCTTACTCCTGCGTGCCCACGATCACACAGCACAACTTCTGAGGGTCTCAAGCAGCACAAAGCACGCGCACACCGCGTTGCTTGGGACTTCTCCGGAAACTTTTATGATCCTGTATTTCCAAACAGGGAGCCAGCTCACCTCGGGCCCTTTTGGGGTTACAAGACACAGCACAAAGAACAGTCTTCTTCAAGCAGGGGGACCCAGCGCCTCCAAGCACAGTCCCAACAGCCTCTTCCTTAGTTAGAACAGCAAACTGCAGACCAGCCCCAGATCACGAAGCAAGGATTGGTCTATCCACCAGAGTCTATTCAGTTGTTCCTTCTTTAGCAGAGGCTCCTCTTGACCACAGAATGGGTCCAAGCCAGTCTCAATCCATATCTGTTTCATTCCAACGTTCAAGGGTTTCAGCTCTCCTAGTTATACCCCTTACTGTCTTTGAAGTTTGTATGTGCTCAGGGGTCCCTGACCCCTCCCTAAATCAGTTCTGGGTGTCTCCATCCCAGTGTCACCTCTCTCCCTTTGATACTGGGGGTCTGGATCCTTAATCACTCAGCAGGAGATGGGTCAATTGGTTTATAGCACCAGACCAGGCCTTTTCACCTCCCGGGCTTCTCCTCCCCCTACTCTCCAGCTGCAGGGCAGCCTGGTGCTATCTCAACCCCTCCCTGGGTCAAGACCTCACCCAGCTCCTCTCACCTTTCAATTCCAGACAGACAATCCACATTTCAGAGACACACAGAAATGCTCAGAGCACAAAACTCAGCCACTTCTAAAAGAGTGGTTTATAAACACACAGTGACAAAACCACCTTTACAGAAAGATGCATTATGACACTGTGAGTTCACACATACCAAACTTCACCTCTCCATTATAAACTGACAGGAAACTAGGCTAACAAATACAACACCTAGCCTCCCCCATTCTGTCCTATGGGCAGAATGGCCTTTCAGCAGTGAAAAACGAAATGGAGAGTTTTTCACTGCCAGAACATAACACACACCTCAGTTCATGTTCTGCCTTTTACCTACACTGCACCCTGCCCAGGGGTTACCTGAGGCCTACCACAGGGGTGCCCCATGTGTATGTAAAAGGGAAAGTCAGGCCTGACAAGTGGTTTGCCTTGTCAGGACAACATGCTAACTTAGCATTCTGCGCGCAGGCCCTACACTGAAGGCCTGAGTTCCCTTCTCTGCGCGCCCTTGCATTACTAGCCCTTGCACACACAGTGCACATCACTAGGGACTTTTATTAGTAAGGCAAACATACCAATCATGGCCAACCAATCACCATACATTTTACACAGGGAACTCCTGTACTTTGACACTGATCAGCAGTGGCAAAGTACCCAGAGCATCTAAATTGGCATCTCTAGGTCAGGAAAACGGTCTAGGGGGAAAGCAAAATTTTAGGGAACTTTAATCAAAAAGGCCAAGTCCTACAGTTCCCAGCGTCAATTTTGTTGACTCCCCCAGGGGTATAAAAACAGCCTGGGGTTATTCTCTAGAAGAATAACAGAGTTGCTTCAGGAATTAGACGGAGAAGCATTGTCCTATGTAGATGATATTTATCTAACGGATGATGTACTAGAGGTACACTTGACCAGGGTGAACACCATAATTTTGGAATTCGCCACTGCGGGCTACAAATTTAACTTTAAAAAATCGAAATAGCCCACCTTAATGTCCTATTTTTGGGATATGAACTTTCAAGTGAAGGCAAAAGCCTGGCTGCCAACTTTTTAGAAAAGTGTGCGCAGCTGCAACCTCCAAAAACTTTGAAAAATTTACAATCAATACTGGGATTCCTGAATTTTGGCCGAACATACATTTTGGATTACGCAGAAAGGGTTAAACCTTTCTACGATCTAATAAGACCTGATTTCTCAGTTAGGCAATGGACACAGGAACACACAGAAACACTTCGTTCCCTACAAGCTGACATGATAGCTTCAAAACATTTGCAAACACGCGTGAACGTACGCAATCTGGTGATCCGTATAGTCGCGGGTCAATCCGGGTACACTTATTTAACATTTAATGAAGGAGAAACTGTACCAATCGCATACAAATCACACTTGTACACAAACGCGGAAATGCGTTTCGCTTCAACAGAGAAAATTCTGACAGCAGTACAGACTGCTGTAGTGAGAGAGAGAGCACTGGCTCAGGGGAAGCGAATAATTGTCGTAACTCCGGTACCGGCCTTAGAGGCTGCTACAAAGGCAAGCGTTCCGAATACTAAAGCCTTACATCCAAGATGGATACAATGGGCTAATTCTCTCACTGCAACAGATGTGGAATACAGATATGATCCTAGTTTAAAAACACAAGCATTTCTGCAATATGAACAAGAATATCCTCTACCTAATGAAATAATTCCTCTAGACCAGTATAAATATATTATTTACAATGATGGATCTGCTCAACCGGACACAGGGATTAAACAACAATACAGTGCAGCATGCGCTATTGTGAAAGGTACAATGCAGGATGGTAAGTTCCGTCCAAGCTGTACAAAAACGCAGTCTCTTGGTGACTGCACAGCTCAGTTGGCAGAATTAAAAGCTTTCTTACTGGCACTTATAAATACGGATCCAGAATTCCCCACACTAATTGTGTGTGATTCCTTTAACTGTGTTCAGTCCTACAATGAATACCTCCACTATTGGGTACAAAATGGGTTCAGAGATGTAAAAGGTGGCACAATTAAGCATAAAATGCTATGGAACCAGGTAGCTGAGTTGAAAAACGAACTACCAAAAGCTCACGTGATACACACGCTGAGTCATCAACGTGAGGGCGTTCACGTTGAAGGGAATTCATTGGCTGATGAAGCCGCGAAGGGGGCAGTACGCACTGCGTCCGTAGCTGCAATCACTCATTCTAAAACGAGAGTAGACGGTAGCACAATGGTAGCTATAATTGCTTCACGCAAAAACAGCAAAGCACTTCCAAAAGGTTTTCCACTCAAGTACTCCTACAAGTTAGATACAAACAACGTTCCATTTGCTCATATTCCTGGAGTGGGGGATAGAGTAATACCAAACATGGATCGAAGATTAGGGTTAATATCGGGAGCAAACGAGGGTCTGGATTCTGCGCATGCAGGAGTAACAGCAACAGTTTCATTACTAAAAGAACGCTTTTGGTGGCCAGGGTTAAGAAAACAGACAAAAGAATTTGTCTTAAAGTGCGAAATCTGTCAACAGTTTAAAGGCTCCACCATAGCACGCCCTGCGCAAACACCTTTACTAATATCAGACAGACCATTCGGGTGTGTTTACCTGGACCACTGCGGACCCTTACAATCTGATGGGGCTTACAAGTATATCATGGTTGCAGTGGATTCATGCTCAAGATTCCTATGGGTATGGCCTCAGCGCTCGGCTGACGCTTGAACTGTTATTAAAGATTTGCGAGTCTTTATCGGCACATACGCAGTGTCCATATTACATTCTGACCGTGGCCCCGCGTTTAGCTCTCGGGCTTACAAGGAAGCCATGGAAGGATTGGGTGTGGTGGTGCGGTACTCCTCTCCATACCATCCCGAGGGAAATTCGGTCGTGGAGAGGAAAAACCGGGACTTAAAGCAGTCTTTAACAGCTAGGGTATTAGGCTCGGGTGGTAGTTGGGTCGATCACGTATATGGGGTACAGCGTGCCCTTAAGAATTTGCCAAGAAGTCCTCTAGGGGGGGTCACTCCTTACGAGTTCCTATTTGGGACAAGAATGTGGGTACCTGATCTTGATTGTGAAGGCACAGTGGCGGATGACAACAAGTTTGACATCAATAAACGTTTGGCTGTTTTACAGGATCTAAATGATGCCAGGACACAATTAAGCAACGTCCAAACCAAACAGCCCGCCACTGAGGAAGTGAAATGAGTAACGGCAAGACCTGTCTGGATTCCGAAGGTTGGGGATCTGGTCAGGGAAAAGATACTGGACAAAAAGGAATTTGGGCCATCTTACAGAAACCCCGTACCTGTCCTAGCGGTGCAAGGAACAAGAACTGTACAACTTCCACCTCTTGCCGGAAAGGAGAAAAGATCTGTCTCCATTGATCTGATCAAACCACCCTATGTGGCCAATACTAAATACTAGGCCTCATGGACTCCTGGGTGGCAGACATCCTCCTCTCACTACCATACAGGAAGTACAAACAGAAAGACTCATCACCATCGAAGAGTCACCAGCACGGAATGATGGACTTTGCAATAATGCCATGGAACTCGTTCCCCCTGAAAGTGCAAATAATACAGAAAATTCAATTCAAGATAGACTACAACTGGCTATCAGACCAGATACCGATATCTACGTCAACATGCCTCGACAAGAGACACCTACAAATTTGACAAATTCAACAAAACCTGCTGAGCTACCAAAAATTGATCGAACAGCATCTGGCTATTTCGTGGACTTCGATACGTTTTTGTTGGATCCAAGTGAACCAGAAACGATGCCAGCCCCAAAATCACATAAGCAACTGACTATTGAATTTTTGTTTTTTCTTAAAAAGACTTACCTGGTATCACCATGGATGCAACTGTGGTTAATTACTGGGATTTTCTTCTTTCTTTTCTGGTTAGGCTTAGTTATTGTTTTTAGCTTGCTTATTAATGGCACTTATCTTAGACAGAGCCCTGCAGCTTCAAAAGTGAACTTGATCCTCAAACCACATGTTTCATCACACCGTGAACAAAGAGACTTGTCCTATGTGAATATTACAGCGATTCCTATTCCTGATTGGATAGTATGGGACAAGATTGACTATGATATCTTTGGTCCTATGGAAGTTTTAAAAATAGCACATTTATTTAAAATATCGTTAAATGATATCATTAACTCCAGTACATTTTCTGATGATTGGGATTATGAAACTGTTAATAACATGTTGTCTGATTTAGAAAAGACTGCTGCATTTCTGAACAATGAAATGTTAGAAGGTACTTCAGACTATGATACTTTGTACTGTTATCAACATTATGGTCATCATTTCCTGCACAAATCTATATCACCTAGAAATGTTTTCGAATACCACCAGTGGGAACATTGCCCTACACCACCAAAGAGTAGTTCATCGACATTTGCACAGAAATTCTCATATTTTTCAGGGTTTAATATTTCTGACCCAGACTCATATTTTTATAAGGTGGCACCCATATCTGCACAGAAAAATATGTTAACTAACACCAAACAGATATACTCTGCTTCCTTTATTGCCTAATTGTCCAAACAGGGTTTCGACTTATGGAAGGACACAATAGACTTAAAATTGGTAGTTTGGGTAGGGAATACATCAAGAAATCATGGGATTTACCGTACAGATTTCGATGCAGGAGTGGGGACCGAGAAGTGTTTCTAAGTGGTTCAAACTGCAAGAACGCTTTAAGTGGTTCTCTCATGTGCCAGGATATCTTACAACATGGAGCTTGTAATGGTTCCGTGGCTAACTTATCCTGCCACCTGCAAGGGACTCCGGCAGCCGTGATTACCCCGGTATTCAAGCTTCTCTCTAATGGGAGTTACTTGATGCTGAACAATTCCCCCAACAAGTACAGTCAGGGAGGCATCGTTATGGCCTACATTGAATGTTTCCTTTATACAATTTGATGCTCTGAGCAGAATGAAAGCCATGCTTTTGCAACAATCTGTGCCTTTGACCTCCGCACGGGAGACTTTTGATCTTCAAATCGCAAGGACCTCGGCTGAGGTACAGGCACTCATACGTACAAACTGCCCCTTTCATTTCGTAGAAATGGTGGATCGTATCTTTAACATGTCTCATACGAGTGGTATTGTATATCTATTTAAGACCATAGGGTCAGGACTGTTAAGCACCTTTCAGATGGTCCTCGGAGTTATCCCTAATTTTATACACTCCGTATTCGGAAGCATTTTTGGAGGACTTCCGCTGATCCTGTTATTAATAGCAGGAATCCTGATTGTCATTTATTTACTACGCAATGGACGGCCCAATCACCAACGAGATGGCGAAAGCACTCTTGGAGAATAAGTACCGTGAACGCATGGTACACCATCTGGGCACACCTCGCTTGCGGGAACTTAGCGCCTCTTGGTTCCTGTCATTTAGACCAGTCTGGATGGACTGCATCATACCTATTCTTCGATGCCTGTTTTGTGGAGAGGAATGCGTGTTGGATCTCTGTCTGGCACTTCCATCAGCTACGCCTTCGGACATGGAAGCCAAGCTGGACCCCGTAAAGGCCCATGCTCTGAGTTGTCCCCAGCGTATTCCTATCCTGATGGCTGCATTTCTTGAGGATCCACAGGTGCCCTTTGGTCCTTCTGGGTTGCGCGTTGGCTCCTCGGCCGGCACTCAGGTATTGACTACCGCGCAAGCCACCGCAGCACCAGCTGTTGGCAGTACTGCATATCATCTGTGCGCGATTGACGTACTTTGCGAGGTGTTAGAGGGCTCATTGGCTGCAGCAAGCAACAACAACGTTGCACCTCCCAAACAGGACACTTAATCTGAAATTGGCTCATCGTGTGCTGGGAAAGAATTCAGCTTCTTTCACGTTTTACAAAATAAACAAACTAAATTTGGAACATTTCCCAATAAAAAAATTGACACTTTCGCTGAGATTACATGGCCTTCTACTGCTCGTAGTGGTTCAAATTCTGTAAACGGACTGATTCGAATTTTAGTTTAAGTGACACTTCAGATATTAACCTTTTAAATTGTTATACTGTTTTTAAGTGGTTTTAAGGACAACTTTTAACAGAGCTCACTGGTAGTTTAGTGTACTGCTGTTTTATGAATAAGAGTAGTTCACTAGTGTGTATTATTGTCGTCCGATTCGGATGAGGAGTGGGTGTTATGTTTCATATAGGTGTCCTAATATAGGCCTAGGCAGCATCATAACCTTTCACCTATATTATTCCCCTACAATACACAGTCACAGGCTCTTAGGATTGAACCTTTACCTAGTTTCAGTTCTGGGTGCAGAAGGAGGGTTTTTCCCTGAACAATAGCCTCCTGTAACATCTTCGATTGACTCATACATTATGCATGAGTATTCATGAGGGTTCTTGGAAACCGAGCAGAAGCTACATCACCTGCATCATAACTACGCATAAGGTTCCTCCCTTACGTCATCCTCAGCACAACAATGGCCCATACATAGGACAAAGAAGCCCTAGATAATTTTAGGTATAAATACATCATAACTTGCTGAAGTAAGATAGAGGAGATCAGGACTTCCAAGCCAACACACTGACGCGAGATGCTGAGGTTCCTACATGCAGACACTCCAGCTCGCAGTGGTCTGAACATCCCTTGCGGGGTGTCCAGCTCGAGACCAGAACGGGGGTCCCACAGTCTCTCACTTCAGGTAATGGGGTTCGACTTATCCTAGGGGGATTCTTGGCTTAACACCAACATACATGCTAGGTACACTTAGGTACATCTAGTTAGGGTTGCATCGTAGGAGTCCGCCTTATTATACGCATTGTATTGCGTTTTTACTGTCATGTATTTTATATACTTGCCTGTATTCATGATGCTTGCAAGATGGTGGAAATCTACCATCCTTTTACATTCCTAGTGCTTTTAATCATTTATATCTTATACTGACTCATGATTGTTTCAGCACACTTATTTTAACCTAGAATAACGAGTGTTCAATAAATACTTATTGAAAACGTTCCTACCATTTATTCTGTGTATCTCTCTGTAGAAAAAGAAAGCACGAGTGACTGAGCGAAAAGTAAGTTACTGTTTCCACGGTCCTGAGGGATCAGGGTTGTCATGTTCGATGGTTGCCAGGAACTATTCCCTCCTTGGTAAGAGGAGTTTCTAGTGGCACTGTGAGCAAGCTGGTATACAGGCTAACATACCCGATAGGGGTGTCCAGACTCAGTCTGACACCAAACCTATAGTCTATGTTGTCTAAACGCGCAGAACCTATATAGGGAAATAGGAACTACACGACTAGAGCTACGCAAAGGGGCTCATAAATATGTCCCTCAGTTTGTTAGCAACTGATGTGATCTTGTGAGAAGATACCCTGTTGCTAAGAATATGTATTTAAACAGGAAGCCACTGCTACAGCACAGTTCATTCAGGCACAATAGAGAGGTGAAAAACTCATGAAAATCGCCACCATTCTTCTCCTGAAACCGGTCATCAGGAGGAGGAACTGATTATTTTAAGTAGAACAGAACTACAATGCATGATTGCAGAGGCAGTTAGTGCAGTCTTAATGGACCCACCTGCAATGGGACAAGAGATTAATCTTGATGATGAGGATGATCAAAAAAGCACTAGAAGAAAATATGTGTAGGGTCCTCAACTACACAAATTACTTAAGCACACCAAATAATATCTGGTTTTTTAACCTAAGGAACAGGTCTCACAAGAACTTTTTTGCTCAATGATCAGATGATCTGCCTAGGCATGTGGTCCTAATATGATTCTCAAGGAGTTAAAAAAAGTTTTTGATTTGAAAATACATTATTTAGACAATCAAGTCCATTAAAGCGCTGGCAAAAATAATTTAAAAGGATATACAGATATGAGACATTAAAATATGCTAGACAGATAGTCAGTGTCTCTTTATACATTCCTAGTCATTTCATAAAAAACAAAAAAAACAGATGAGGCTCAATAAACATACCAATTTAGAGTGCAAGTGACTATTAGCATGATCATAAATGTCGTAAATCGATAGTCAGCATATGATTTTTAACCAGTTCAGCAATTTTGGCCCCAGGTTTCTGAGGCTGAATAGAAACATTTAATTACATTTAGCAGCATCTCCAGAATAAAAAGACCGCTGCAAGTGGGCCCAACATTTTAAACTGGTACAATAATGTGTAAAGTGCTATACTCTCAGAGAATAAAGTGTTGAATCTGATGTGGAGCTAATAATAAAGAATGTACGTTTTGCCAAGTGCTGAAAACAAAACAGCCTCAATATGCGTACCAATATAAAGTGCAAGTGACTATTGCCACGGTCATAAATGCCGTGAATTGATCGTCAACATAAGATTTTTTAAATAGTTCAACAGTTTTAGCCTGAGATTTTTAAGGCTGAGTAGAAACATTTTGTTACATTTAGCAGCATCTCCAGAGTGGAAAAACCAGAGCAGATGGACCCTAGAATTTAAACTAATATAATAATGTATAAAGTGCTGTGCTCTAAAAGGATAAAGTGCTGAGTCTGATACGACCTGACAATAAAGAGTGTGTGTTTCGCCATTTATTAAATGAGTTGCGCTTAAAATGTTCTGCTATCACAACAAAGCTAGGAGTGCTGTAAAATGTCCAAACTAACAGTAGGACCAGAGAACTCTGCCGCTCTAAAACAAACATACTCAATAGATAAAAGTTACATGTGCTACGATAAACAGATATGAATCATTATGTTCCTTGTGGCGGCAGGATAGTAAAACTATTGTTAGTATAGTAAAATAGTTAAGATAGTAAAAGAGGATGTGACCTTACGGCTAGAGCAGTTGACCTCGGAGCTGCAGAACCAGGGGGCCTATTACGATGGCGGGCGGGACCGTATCGGGAAATGGGACCGCCCGCCATTGTTGCGGCGGTCCCGCAAGTGGCATTAGGATGCGCCCGCCAGACTAGCGGGCGCTTCCCGCATTTTTTACATTGCGGCGGGCAGTGCTGCAAGCAGCACCCGCCGCAATGTGAAAAATGCATGTTGTGCATTTGAATGCACAACGTGACAGGCACCGCGCGGTGCCTGCCACCTTGTGCATTCAAATGTAGGGGGGTACCATAGGTACCCCCCATGTGCACCCCCACCCCCCAAAATCCTGGGGGGCCGCTACGGGCCCCCAACAGCAAAAGCCGCAAGCCTTTCCATGGCGGCAACGCCGCCATGGAAAGGCTCATCTCCGCACACATTATAATATGGATGGCGGTGTCTTGCAGACACCGCCACCATATTATTTAGGTTTTCCGGTCGACGAGTCGACCGGCGGAAAAGCGGCGGATGGTGTTTACGTCCGCCGCGGACCCCCCAGCCATCCTAATATGGCGGGGGGTCTTTTGGGTATGGATGGCGGGCAGATCGCCCCCGCCGGGCCAGCGGTGGCTACCGCCGGCCCGGCGGGGGCGATCTGCCCGCCATCCTAATGGGGCCCCAAGTTCGAGTCTGGGCAGGGACACTCGACATCCTCTGATTCTGGGCAAATCACTTAATCTCCCGGTGCCTAACAAAAAAATAAAAATGAATGTGTCCGTCTGTAACGCAACTGGTGCCCATGTTAAGCGCTCTGATACCTTTGGGTCTAGTTCGCGCTATATAAAACTAAAAAAAAAATATATTTATCTCGAAATCTTCCACTAACAGCCTGCCCGCTGTGTTCAGGGTAGTCATATATTTTGTCCGTTAAAGATTCTTCAAGATCAACCAAGCTGAAAGAGCTGATGATGTAAACAAGCTCAGGACCACTGAGCTCCATCACTCTAAACCTGGCCTACTCAGGGAACAGAAATTAAGCGTATTACAGTAAACAGTTACTGGTCATTATGTTCTTGATGGCGGCAGGATAAGTCAGGTTGTCACGTTTAAAATAATCATCCAATGACAATTTCAGATTAAGTCAGAATGAAGATGACACCCATCCATTAGAAGCCTGACAGCTGTGTTCACATATGGTCCGTTGTTCTGCTATTAACACCCGCACTGAGGAAGGTTAGATGCCTGGGAGAGTGATTGATATGGCTCAGTTCCTTAATACTTTGCCCACTCTGTTCAGATATTTTATGAGGCTGACTATTACTTGCGGATGGGCTTCATTCAGGAGAAATTCAGCAGCTGTTGGATCAACTGTATCCCTTGATTAATCATGGGACGTCAAAGAAACTTCTTTGTTCATTTATTAGGTAAGGACAGATGCAAAGAAGGTGTGACAGCATCTCCTGGGTCATGCCGCATAAACACTTTTTGGTAGATGGTTGAAACACCTAGGGTGGCAGAAGATCTAATGAGGAAAAACAACCTATGCGTTGCTGGCAGAACCTGGTTTTGTAGTAGGCAGAAAACTGGTCAGTGATGTACTTTTGAATCCCTCTTTGAGCATAGCTGTCGATAACAAGATAAGCATGCTTTCTTTTCATGAAATCCTGGCGATCCGTCATGAAGGAGGCTATGTGAACCTCTTTGTTTAGAACTGCTTTAAAATGCGGGTGAGGGAGATGTAGATTTCACAGAGTGGCAGCGCCTTTCAGTTCCAGGGCTTCGGTGAGGGCATTTGACCAAAGGTTATGGGCATGCGGGCTGCTTGAGGACATTACTTACAGCCAGATTAAATTCTTTAGGGATCCTCAAGGAGTTAAAAGATATTGACAAGTCAAATTGTTCACATTTTATCTCACAGAGATACCCTTTGGAAGATTTTAAGGATAACTTACAACAAATCCTAAAAATTAACATGATTCTGGGCAGGATGGCATCAAGTTCTTCATTAGGTTCTGAAGTGTCCTCATTGCCAGATGCTGTTGAAAGAAAGGTGGAAGGTTCTCTTAAGAGTGCTTAGGCAGCATTTAATTTCTCCTTAAAAACAGCTGTGTATGCGGCTTGCACAACTCACTCTCTCCATAAAGACTTTCAGTTGCTATTTGATTGTGTACAAGAAGGCAATGATCCTACAGCAATATTAGAAAACATGGAACTGTTGGCCCAGTTTGTCTGTGACACCTTATTTGATTTACTGTGGTCATCCACAAACTCGGTAAAAGCTTTAATATCAAGAAGACAACTCCTTTGGATGAAACTCTGAACATTACATCCTTGCAGGCAGCTTGATTTAGAGACTCCCATTTATGGTGGGTGAACACTTCGATTGCAAACAGAATGATCTGGTACAAAAGTCTTCAGAAGAGAAAAAGATGCTGCAGACATTTTGGCCATTGCCTAACATATAGTACTTAATTCAAAAGCGAAACACAGAGGGTGTTCAAGACGGAAGACATCCTTTTCGTGGCTGGGCTTGTGGTGTGGAGATGTGGTGTTTGAGAAAACCTGACTACAAGCATCCCAATTGAAGCTACAAACCTTGAATCCTGACAATCAAAGTGTTATGGTGGGAGGAAGTATAAAAGACTTTCCCAGTGAAAGAATGGCTATTCAATAGAATTCAGTCATCCTCCCCCAAAATCTTCGGTGGTTTGAACATCCTTACCAAATTCGGATTTCAAAAGGGAAGAGATGTTTCATGGGTTTGCTTCCATGTTGGACAAAGAAGTGATTTCCCCAGTTCCAGGGTCACAATTGAATCGGGATTGTATTAGATCCTGTTTCTTGTGACAACACCAGATGCCTGGTTTTGACTGGTCTTGTACCTAAAGAATCTGAACGAATAGGTGTAGTAAATTCCATTCGAAATGATCTCTTTACAAATGTAATCCGTTTGATATCAAAAGACGATTATTTTATTAGTCTCGATCTACAAAGTGCATACTTTCATACGCCAGTAAACAAGGACAGTCAAAGATTTATCTGTTTTCTAGCAGAGGAACCCTTCTAGTTCAAATTGCTCCAGTTCGGATTGTCATCATCCCTGAGAGTTTTCACAAAGATCCTGGCACTGGTGATCACAGCTTTGCAATTGGAAGGGGCACACATTTTCCCATATTTAGAGGATGGTTTACGTTCTGCTTTTTCTCTCTTAAAGGGCGTATCAAGTGGGAAGATGGTTTGCTGTTGTCAGGAATCCTTGGGGTTTCTACTGAACTTGCAGAAAAAAGTCACCTTCATCTGTCTTATCATTTGTGCCTTGTTGAACAATTGGGGGAGGCGGGGGGGGGGTGGGGGCAGGTGTTTCTACCGGAATACAGAAGATTGAAGTTATAGGCACTGGTCTCACAGGGTTTAAATCTCCAACAGGAGTCAGCTTGCACTTGGTTCAGGATTTAGGGGTTGTGGTCAACAGCCACTGTGGTAGTCCCATGGGCTCATTTAAAGCCATTAGTGAATCACCTGTTGGAACACTGGCCCCTGCATCACAGAACTTCAAACTGATCATCCCTGTTTAAGCTGAGGAGATGGTTAGGGATCTCTGTTGGTGCCACAAAATTGACAGGAAGGGGTTTCCATTCAA
This sequence comes from Calotriton arnoldi, assembly GCA_963921515.1. Classification (NCBI taxonomy): domain Eukaryota; kingdom Metazoa; phylum Chordata; class Amphibia; order Caudata; family Salamandridae; genus Calotriton; species Calotriton arnoldi. The sequence continues at coordinate 1,095,588 of CAWUFW010006598.1, read as the reverse complement.
AATCTTCTCCCCATAAATCGAACAAAGGGACAAGTCTGTGGGGGTGGGAGGACAACTTAGAGTCTAGGAAGTTGAAGGGCTCTTGGTCTGAGTCGTAAAGGTTACAGACCTCCAACTGGGGAGAACTGGCAGTGTGATGGTATGCTTTGCAGGGGTTTGCCCAGATGTTAGAGAAAATAACAGTCCTGATCAGGACAGACAATCAAGTAGTGAAATGTTAGGTAAATTGCCAGGGGGGAGAAAAGGCAGAGACCTCTGGCCACTCTAGCATAGTCCATGTGCACCTGAATAGAAACAAACCTGTTATCTCTGAGAGCTTTTTACATTCCAAGGGAACAAACCTTTCACATAAACATACCAATTTGAAACATGCCGTCCTTGGCAATGTTTCATCTCAGTCCGCAGGTTTTTCAACTGGTGAGGGATCACTTCCATCAGCATTGGTTAGTCTTATTTGCATCCCAGATAAATGCTCTGCTCCCTCGATTTTGCATGGAGGCTTGGTGTCAGGAGGCTTGGGCGATGGATGCCTCGTCAATACCTTGACCAGAGGGGATTCTCTATGCCTTCCCACCAATTCCTGTTCTTCTTAGGGTATTTGCAATTCTAATAGCTCCCTTTTGGCCAGGGGGACAATGGTTTCCATCTCTGAAGCTGTTGCTAGTAGAGCAACATCTAATTGTTCCAATTCAGCCTTCTCCATTATAATTTCAAGTCCTGTCCCAAAAACAGTTCCTACTGCTATGTCTAACCGCTTGAAAGTTGAAGAGGTGGGGCTGCAACGATTAGGATGTTCTAGGAAAGTAGTGTGCAATATTCAGGCTTCTAGGAAGAAATTAACATGAATATCTTATGCAAAACATTGGAACTTTTTTAAAATCGTGGTCCAGATAGAAAGGAATCTATCACAGGTGAACCCTTTCAAATTTTAGTATTGTTATGTGAAGGTTTTCTGAAAGCTTTGTCTCCCTCAACCTTATAGGCTCAGTGGTCGGCAATCAAAAGTTTTAGAGAAGCTAAAGGAAATTCATCAGAGATAATAACATTAGTTGCAAGATTGTTAAAAAGTTTCAACGCTAGAAAACCTATCATTCTGGCTCCCCTTCATTCTTGGGACTTTTCAGCAGTTTACATGAGACTCCTTTTGAACCGCTGCGGGAAGCCCATTTTGCTTGGTTATTAGGCTATTGTTGTGCCTTCCTCTCAGCTTTTGGCTCAAGGAGAAGGCTGGGGGTGGCTGGGAGCATTTGTGATATCCCACCCTTACTTAGGATTCTTTCCAGATTAGTAGTGAGTAATGCTAGGCACAGACCCTAAATTCAAACCAAAAATTCAGTCAAAATTCTACTATTCACAAGAGATTGTCCAACCGTTTTTTTCTGTAGAAGATAATACTGTTTCCTTATATTTAGATTTCAGAAGAATGTTCTTGTAGCTGAAAAGAACAAAATAATTTTGCGCCACAAATTCCTTATTCATTATGTTATGGTATATGTATTTGTTTAGTGCACAACTCAACCGGGAGGGTATCCTGGTGTTGAAGCAGGAGCTGTATGAGCCAAGTCAGGTGAAGAGCCAGGTCTTCAGTTTCTTGTGGAACTCAAGAACTTAGGAGGCGGGTCTGATGTGCTGGGGCAGCTAGTTCCAGGCTTTAGGAGCAAAGTAGGAGATTTGTGGCATATGAAACAGTCAACAAAGGTAAAAAACACATCTACAACAACCCTCAGCAAATGGGTAAGGCAAGCAATAGCTAAAGCCAGGGGCGTCTTCAGGCCCCCGCTTTAGCAGCGACAGCGAGGTGAGGTTCTAGATGAACTTCTTCTGTCTGCAACTCGGTAGACAGTGGCTCATAATAAATGTGAAAGGTAGGAGTGTGAATCAGAGGATGGATGAATGGATGGATGAATGGATGAGTGAAAGGGAGAAAGAATGGACAGGTTGAAAGGATGGATGGATGAGAAAGTATTGATGGATGGATGAGTGAAAGGATGGGTATGAGGATGGATGAGTGAAAGAATGAATGTATGAGTGAAAGGGAGGGTAGATGGATGGCTGGATGAAAGGGTGGACAGATGGATGAGTCAAAAGGGTGAATGGATGGACAGATGAGTGAAAGGGTGGATGGATGAGTGAGTGAAATGGTGGATGGATGGGTGAGTGGAAGAGTACATGGATGGATGTGTGATCAAAATGGTGAATGGATGGGTGAGTGAAAGGGTGGATGGATAGATGTATGGAGGAATCAGTGAAAGGATGGATAGATTTATGGATGAATCAGTGGAAGGATGGATGAGTGAAACAATAAAAGGATGGACTGAAAGGGTGTATGTAAGGATGGATGAGTGAAAGAATGGATGGATGAGTGAAAGGGAAGGTAGATGGTTGTCTGGATGAAAGGGAGGACAGATGGATGAGTGAAAGGATGGATGGAATAGTAAGTGAAAGGATGGATGAGTGAAAGAGTAAATGGATGGATGGATGCCAGTGAAATTATGGATGGGTGAGTGAAAAGATAGATGGATGGATAGATGAATGGATGAATGAGTGAAAGGATGGCTGTAGCGATGAATGAGTAAGATGGATGGATGGATGGATGAGTGAAAGGGTGGATGAGTGAAAGTGTGGATGGATGAATTGATGAGGAATGGATAGATGGATGGAGTGAAAGGCTGGATGGATAGACGGAATGAAAGGTAGATGGATGAGTGAAAGGATGTATGTATGATGGGTGAATGGATGGATGAGTGAAAGGATGGATGTAAGGATGGATGAGTGAAAGAATGGATGGATGAGTAAAAGGGAGGGTAGGTGGATGGCTGGAGAAAGGGTGGACGGATGGATGAGTAAAAGGGTGAATGGATGGATGGATGGATGGCTGAGTGAAAGAGTGGATGGATGGGTGAGTGATGGGATGGATGAGTGAAAGGGTAAATGGATGAATGAGTGGATGGATGAGTCAAAGGTTGGATGATGAGTGAAAGGATGGATGACTGAGTAAATGGGTCGATGGATGAGTGAAAGGGAGGATGGATGGATGGTGAAAGGTTCGATAGATGAGTGAAAGGGGGGATGGATAAGTGAAAGGATGGATGGATGGATATGTTTGATGTATAGGTTTGAAGATGGATAGATAGGTTTGGATATGGATGAGCGGACGGATGGACGTAATGGTGACAGACTGAATGTTGAATGTAAGGTTGAATAGATGACACGATATAAAGGTGAAATGGTGCATATCAGTGAGTGGATGGAAGTATGAATGGATAGATCCTTCTATGGAAGAGATAAGCTTTTCTGGGGAAGGTTGCGATTACTTGCTTTGCTTGCTTGGTGCCATAAGAGCTTTGGTTTAAAGTGGTGGGTATTTTACTTCTCTGGCTACTCCCTTGGCTAAAGCTTAAGTGTCAGTTGGTCAAGAAGCTCTGGGAATATTGCAAGAAAAGTCAACAAGGTCTATAGACATTAGTTGGGCAAAAACACCTGGGGTTTCATTACAGTAAATATGTAGGGAAGCTATATGATCTTTGCCACACATTTTTTATCTCATTATTAGTTCGATTTGTTTTCGAATCAGTGTGATAATTTGAGCATTTTTGTACTGAAATCTGCAAAGAAGTAATTGTTGATTAAAACAATCGGTTAGCATCTCATAATAGTGTTTTGGGGTAAATCTCCAAGGGGCACATGCATGAAGCATTTTTGTATTCGCAAACGGGGCGATTCGCAGAATCGGCACATTTGCGAATACAAAAAAGGCTTTTCACATGCATCAATCCCAAATTGCGATTCGGTAACCTGTTACCGAATCGCAAATTGGGTTTTGCGATTCGGTATTTGGAAGGGGCGTGTTAAGGGCGTCCCTTCCAAATACCGTCACAGTATGCATGAATGTTTTGTGACCGTGAATGCAGTCGCAAAACATTCGCATATTATCACCTACTTCAAGTAGGTGGTAACCCATTCGCAAATGGGAAGGGGTCCCCAAGGGACCCCTTCCCCTTTGTGAATGGCTGTAAAAGCATTTTTAAGAGCAGGCAGTGGTCCCACAGACCACTGCCTGCTCTTACAAAATGAAAAGAAAACTTTTCATTTTACTTTTTGTAAAGCATCTCGTTTTCCTTTAAGGAAAACGGGCTGCTTTACAAAAAAAAAGATTGCTTTATTTAAAAACAATCACGGACATGGTGGTCTGCTGACCTCAGCAGGCCACCATCCCTGTGATTTTTGCGATTCGTAGGGGGTTGCAAAGTGCGATCTACCTCATTAATATTAATGAGGTAGAGCGATTTGCGACCCCCTAGGAATCGCAATCTGAAACTCTTTGGGCCAGATGTATCAAGCGTTTTCCCGTTCGCAAACGGGCCGATTCGCAGAATCGGCCCGTTTGCGAACGGGAAAGAGCCTTTTGGGATGTATCACCCCAAAAGGCATTTGCAAAATAGGTAATCTCAATTATTGCGATTACCTATTTTGCGATTGCATTTAGGGAATCGCAATTTGCGATTCCTTAAATGCAATGCAGGAAGCAAGAAAAAATTGCGACCTGGCCTTAAGGAATCGCAAATTACCACCAACTTCTAGTTGGTGGTAATTTGCAAATTCCTTTAAAAATGCACTTTTTAGCTTTTTTCTAAGTGGCATGTGGCGCACATTCATGCCCTTAGGGCATGTATGTGCGCCACATGTGCACACATGCATATTTCAGGGGTGCAACAGGGTGTCCTTTTGGTACCCTTGCACCCTTGAAATTGCATGCGCAATTTGCGAGTACCTATTTAGTACTCGCAAATTGCGAATGCAATCCTATTCATTCCTATGGGCCTCTAGGCCCATAGGAATCAATGGGAAGGTATTCCTTAATAGCGAATCGCAATTTGCGATTCGCTATTAAGGAATATGTAGGATTCTGAATTTTTTTTGCAAATCCTTCATACATTGCATTTTGCAAATCTTAAATAGTGAATTGATAAAATTCGCTATTTAAGAATCGCAAAAGCAATTCTTGATACGTCTGGCCCTTTGAGTTTCATGCATTGTAAACTGCAATGACCTAATTGCGATTCTCAGGAATTCGCAATTAGGTATTTGCATTTTACAATGTTGATGCATGTGCCCCCAAGTGTCTCAGTCTGCGAGGAGGATGACTGATGCTGGAATAATGAAGATCACTAATAAGTAATCGGTTCATTCTTGGTCTTATGCGTCTGGATCAGCGCGAGCCCGCACTAGCAGTGTTGTCGCGAATTTAACCTCAAGAATATTTTCCTTGAGCTAGTGAAACCTCACTGGGATTCATCAAAGTTTGCAACACCTTAAATTCATATCTTATCTTATATCTGCTTTGTCTTCTGCCTGTGCCAGTGTAGTCCTGTTTGGTAATGCTGCCATTGTTGTCTTGCACGTCTAACACCTGACCTGCTGTTGGAAAAAAAGTAACTGAATGTAAATTTGCAGGGCAACTTTTCTGAGTACTGAAGTGAAACTAGGAAGACTTCGTTCACACTTTTTAGATTTTTGGGGCACAGAACGCTAGAGATGCTTTTCAGCAAGCTACAATTGATGGACGGCAAAGCGTTAAACTCGATGACGCCTACGTCACGGAAGTCCATGAGGGGGCGGGGCCCTCGGACGCCCCGGCCTTTTATATCGTCAGTGATTGTAACCTGGACTGATAAACCCTTCCCTTGTTTACAATGGAGCTGTCGGTGATGTCTGCGGTAACTTTCCTTCTGCAGCAGGTGACGGTGTCAAACGTCCTGCTGTTTTTAGCAATCTTCCTCTTGGTTGGCGATTATGTTAAAAGGAGGGCGCCGAAGAATTACCCCCCAGGACCCTTCTCCTGGCCCTTTATTGGATGTTTACCATCCATGGACTTCGCTGAGCCTCATGTCGCATTAAAAAAGGTAGGATTACAGAAACAATTTAACGAACTGTGACAGACCCATAGTTTTTGTCTTTTGTATACAGAAAATTATTTTTAATGACGTTTCAGTAAAGTTACAAGTGGGCGGCGGCAATACAAGTTTACGTACTCCAAGGAGACCATAAGTGCAGCGCGAGTCACACTCTCGCAGAGCAGACTTTGAACAGAGCAGCAGCGCCAGCTTCGCTCCTTACTACCCATGTCCCAAGTGTAGCATAGCAGCAGTAGTGCCCAGCTTCATAAAACATGTACACATGGCAGCAGTATTGTAAGCTTTCCTCGCTCATGGAGCAGCAGCGCTGCGCGACCTTCCCTCCCTGATAGTAGAGGTTAAAGAGCGATAGATGACATACTTCCGTACACACCTAGATGAGGTAACAGGCGCAGCTGCAGTCTAAAACACAGAGGGACATATGTACAAAGAATTGGCGTAGGGCAGCGCCGCAAGTCATTTTACTGCGCTGCCCTACGTCAATTCGAAAGGGCAGGAATGCACCGTATTTACAAGATAAAGCTTCAGCCAGCGCTGGCGCACAATTAGCCGCCATGCGCCAAAGCAGGCACCCTTGAACCATGGTGCAAAGGTGTCTGTGTTGTTGACAAGATTGTTTTTGGGCAGAAACCTTCCTGCACAAAAACAATCATGAGAGCGTTTTCCTCTTCCTATGTGTGCTATTCTGCAGCACATGTGGAAATAACTCTGGCTATCACATTGTCTATTAATAATGTCATTCATTGTAGCTCACAGTATCTCTTCTATAGTGGTATACTTGGGTTCCTTATGCCAATATGAAGGGTCCTAGGTAGGTGGGTATTTTAGTTGAGTGATATTTGCATTTGTGTCATTACTGTGGGTGTAAATGGGTCATTGAGTGTTTCTGCAAGATTTGAGCACATGTTCAGTATCCACTACTATCAGAGTATGACGTGAAAAAAGCACTGTGAGAAGTACAGGTATATCCAATTTAAGACATCACAGTTTGAAGTTTACAGAGATGTTTGCACATCCAAACTGATACTTTCAATCTCACTTGCGCTGTAAATAAAGTGCATCTATTGTCACCAAATTCAAAATAATCCGATTTGTTGTAATAGATCTTGAAAAGCAACTCTTAGTGGAGTTAATATTGGTGAGGATTGCAGAAGTTCAGTCATTTTACCATTTTGTAGTTGTTCTTTACAGTGTTGTTATGGCAGCTAGCCTTCCTTAGGTATATTGGTGAGGACTGCAGAAGTTCAGTCACCTTACCATTTTGTAGTTGTTCTTTACAGGTTTGTTAGTGCAGCTAGCCTTCCTTAGGTATATTGGTGAGGATTGCAGAAGTTCAGTCACTTTACCATCAGAAACTTTATTCGGTCATTAAGACCATTAAAGTGCAAAGGTGTACAGTGCAATATATTCAATGATGCAAGCATTGTCATACTTCATTATATAAACATTGTTAAATGACAATACAAGAAGTATCAGCTTCCTACTGAAAATCAAATTCATAAATTAAAAACTGGAAATGGGCTGATGAGAGAGTTCTCGCGAAATAAAGTCCAACGGGAGTTGCATAAAAATGCCCGTGCTTGTGATGCAAAAGTCCAATATTGCCTATAAAATATTGGTGAAATAAAAGTACAGTATCCCTTTATCTGTCGAATAGTTCCAACAAATGAGGTCACAAGCCTAACAGATAAGAACAACAGTTTATGGTAAGTAAAACTTTGCTAAAACCATAGAACAAGTAAGTAGGGACCTGGACAAGGAAAAATCTTAAAAATAGGCTCCGACATGATAAAAGATCCTTTAGAAATACATAAAGTGCGGATGCAGATCGTGCAAAGATACAATATTACATGCATATTTATATATATAATATAAAAACAGCTTTCGATTTTTGAACGAAGAGCTCGAGCGTTATGAAACAGCGACGCCATTGAAGTATAAACAGCATTTTGTAGTAGTGTATATTAATACAGCGTATTGTATTTATCATAGTTCACATAAAAAGGAACCCTAAAAATGTTTTGCGAATGCCCCATGAACCGGTTCCGAATAATTTAGGTGCGATTCCTGATGGTGTTAATGGAAAGACTGACAAGTAGAACTATTAATTAACTGAGTTGGAGTTGGAATGTGATCTGGCGATGTACTTTAGTAATTTTTTAGTACCTGCCTCCTGATAAACCACATTTTCCCCAGGAATTTGGCCACTGCACAGACTACTAATGGCCTTGTGTCTGTTCTTAGAATGCGCAGTGCTTCTTGATGACATCGGGTTCCCATCTGTCTACAGACAGGGGCTAACCATTTAAGTCTTGGGGACTTGTATAATGGGCAAGCAAAGAGGATGTGTTTGGTCGTCTCTTCAATCTCAGAGCAGCACGGACAGTAACTTAGGGCAGCAGAGGAGCCCCTATTCCATGTTGCTGTGAACGATTTCAGAGGGAGGCAACCAAATGTAAATTGAATGCATAACTTTCTGTCTTGTGGAGTGGTAATGAACTCCATATACTGCTCAAACACACCAAGCAACTTCAATTCCATGAATTCTAACGTAAGGCCGCCTCGTAGTGTGTGTGTAACGGCTCTCTGTGCCACCCAGTTCCAATAGTGAGTCTTGACATTCTCTCTGCTAGGCAGTAAGCTGGTATCTGATACATCCCACAGATTCCCCAAACCTATTGCAGAAAGCAGTGTCTGGATGTTACTAAACCAGCCAATTTTTTTAAAGCGATCAAGCTTGAGGACTTCTTCAAGGGCGATTGCATAGTGGATAAGCTCAGGTGTTTGTTTTAGGCGAAGCCAGAAAAGAAGTGGGCGTAGCCTCGCCTTGTCTACTATTGTAGTTCTACCCATGTCTAGCCTTAATGGGAGAAGCGGGGTACTCTGGGGGAGAGAGCAAAGTGATCTTAAGAATTTGTTTTCTGTACGGAGGTTTGTTATGGCAGTTAGCCTTCCTTAGGTATATTGGTGAGGATTGCAGAAGTTCAGTCACTTTACCATTTTGTAGTTGTTCTTCACAGGTTTGTTATGGCAGCTAGCCTTCCTTAGGCTAGGTAGGCATGGGCATGGGCAGTGTGGGCAGCTGCCCAGGGCCTCGCACTCAGCCTACCAGCATGGGGCCCCGCACAGGTGTAACACACCACCGGTCCTCATGTACTCCTGCCGATCCAATTGAAAGAAAGGTGTCTCGTAACACTTGTGCCCATGGGAGGGGGCCCCCCACCCTGGGCCTCTCAGGGATGTTGGGGGAAGGCCTATGGGAGGGGGACACTTCCTCTTTTCCCAGTAGCAACGAAACACATTTTGCACGTTTGTCCTGCAATTAGGCCTCCTGCCAGGCTGCCCATTCAGAGGCACTGTGGGATGCCCATCGTCAACACTTTAGCGTCCCCACAGTTTTAACTCTCACCCCACAAGCAATTCTCACACCTTCAGCCCGATATGAGCTGTAAAAGAGGTACTTTTTTTGTTGTTGTTTTAAATATTTTTTATTGGGTTTTTGCACAGATAATAGGTTCATTATTTAGTTCTCATCAAGTTCTATGAGTACATAATCGTTCTATACATATTCATGAACCAGGGTAACTCACAGTACAACATTCTACCCCTCCTATGCTGTAAAAGAGGTACTTGTAGGAGGCTGAGAGGAGGAGCTGCGGCCCAGAAGAAGTCTCCACAAAGCAGCTTCTGGAGCCCTGAAGGTGTCACTTATGTAAATTAGAGGGGCCTCGCACATTCCCCTTCGCCCGGGGCCCCAAAAATCCTAGAACCGTCCCTGTCCTTAGGTATCTAGGCTAACCACTGGTAAAAGGTGCCCAGACTCAATACCCACTTTCATGTATGCTTTAGGCTTGAGCAAGCACTTGTTGTTTTAATGGAGTTGTGCTGCTATCCCCAAATGTAAATTAGTGATTATGATGGAGGCCCTAAAGCCTTCCCACTAAGGATGCAAAGGGATGGAACCTACCCTGTATCTCCAGATGATCTAGGTTTCCCAAACATTTTTTGTTGCCACAAATTCGAGGTTTAAATATGGAGTCTCTTGCATGCTAAATGGAACTGCAGCTAAATGTTTTTTTATCAGAGGTACATTGTACCAAAGCCCACACACAGTGAGGTGCATTTAACTGTATCCAAAGCTGTGCAGCCCTTTATCAGTCTGTTATGCAACCACACCTAATCAAACAGTCAGGGGCGTAGCCTCAGGGGGGCTGTTTGGGGTGTTACACCCCCTGTTAGAAATGGGGATTCTGGTTGGCTAGGGTATACACCTAAGCCAGGCAGAATCCACCACTCTAGTCAGGGTAAGGGAGTTACTCACCCAAGATAACCCCTGCTCACTCCCTTGGTAGCTTGGTAGAGCAGTCAGGCTTATCCCAGAGGCAATGTGTAAAGCGTTTGCGCAACACAGGCACACTAGTGACGCGCTAGGCACATCACAAAAGAGACTGCACACAAGGTTATATCAAAAATATATCCTTTGTATTGTATATACATAAAAACACATTAGACCATAAATCACTGCGTAGCATGTAAAACACATTTAGGCCACAGAACCTAAATCGCTGGGCCACTAGGCGCTTGTCATAAAGATGCACATAAGGTCATAAATCACGTGGTAGTAAGTCAAAACACATTTAGACCACAATTACACAAATCACTTGTGCCACTAGGCCATTGTTGTAATAATGCATATAAACCACAAGGTGCCACAAATCACTTTGCCCACCAGGCCATTGTCACTACATTACATAGGTCATAAAGCACTTGGCAGTATATGTCAAACTGTAGCCCACACTGGCATAAATCACAATTGACCCTGCCAACCAGGCAAGTATCATGGGCAAAATGGTACATTCATTACAGTAATTACTGAGAGGCTGCAGGTGCTAATCATAAGTGTTTTGCCTGCTAGGCAATTGTCAGAGGCATACCGTGTAATATACCCCGTAACTACCTGGGTGCAGGGCAGGTGAAGGCGTGAATGCGCTTAGTCCTGACTGGGGCCCTGCACCGTGCCGTGCCCCGAACACAGCGCTCCTGTGCTCTGCTGCGGCTGAAGGCTGTCGGGCCACTAGCCCACGTACTGCGGTGGCCGCAACTGTGTTGGGGCAGGAGGGGCCAAGCGGGACCTTTCCGGGGCCCCCTGAATTGCGGCATTAAATGCGGCGTTCTTTCCTGTGAGGTCCGCGGGCCTCGCTAGTGGGCCCGTGTCGTCGGGGGAGGAGCCGTGGCTCGCTCCGGTGATGCCCGCGAGACACGCAGCTGTTCGGCCCCTTTTGGCTGGGGCGCATGTCCCCAGCGCGTCGTTGTCACTAAGGCAACCGGCTGGACGCCTCCGCCGCTCACAGCTCCCTCGGCGCTCCTGCGTGGTTGCCAGAAACAATGGAGGGGGGCCTCCTGCCGCGCAGGATCCGGCCGGGCGGTCGCGGCCTCTGTTGTTGCCAATCCTGGAAGCGCGAGGCAGCTTCCCAACGAGTCCAGCCCCGGGCGGCTTTCTTTTCACAGCCAGTAAAGCGCCCAGGGTTTCCTAGGTCAGTGCCAAGCTCCTCACGATCCGGCACGGCGGGCGGTGTCTCTGTTGCTGCACGCCGTGGCTGAGCAAAGGGGGCACGAAGGATTGGTGATGAAGGGAGCACGAGGGGGCTTTCCAGCAAGTTCAGCCCCGTCAACTTTCTTTTCACAGCCAGTAAAGCGCCTGGGGTTTCCCAGCAATATAAGCAGAGGGGGGCTTTTCAGCAACCAGGGCCCCCGGTAATCCTTCGCACCATAGAAGCAAGATGGAGATTTTCCATAACGTGAAAATCCCAGGAAGTTTCAAACAAGCACACCTTTCCCGGCGCTAGATTTCTTTTAAGCTGGACAATACAGTGCTCACCACACGCTGTTCTGCCACTTGGTGAAAGAACAGTCCAGTCCTTTCTCCTGCTCTAGACAGGAGCAACAACTGCAGGCCGTCCTACCCCACACACCTTGGGGCAGCACTTCTCACACAGTTCCCAGCCCTTCTTTTAAGCAGGTTCCTTTGATACCCAACAAAGATTCTTCCTGAAGTCTTTTGTATCCGTGAGACTTCCAACAGGAGGCCAGCACACACAAGCCATTGGAGAGTCCATCCCAAGCAGGGCAAAAAGAGTCAGTCCTTTTCCTCCACCACAGACAGAAGGAGCAACTGCAGGCCAACCCACCCCTCAATCAGAAAAGGCAGCGCTCCTCACAGAGTCCTTCGCTCTTCTTCTTGGCAGGGTCCTCTTGTTCCTGGAAGTAATCTAAAGTCCTGGGGTTTTAGGTCTAATACTTATACCCCAAAATGTCTTTGTTCTCTTTGTGGCAAGGGTCCCTGAACCCAGTCCAAACCAGTTCTGCATTCACTGGTGCAGCATGACCACAGGGGGCGGAGACAGCATTGTGCAAAAGGAGACACAGCCTATTCAGGTGTAAGTAACACTCCTCCCACAACTCTAAATGCAGACCAGGTCTATTCAGCCCTGCGCTGAGTCACCCAGGCAAGGCAGGGCACACCTCAACCCCCCTCAGTGACTGCACATCTCCGCTCCTGTCACCCACACACCAGACGCTGAATACACAAACAGCCAGAGGCACACAGAACAGTGAAGTAAGAAAATGTTCACTTTCTAAAAGTGGCATTTTCAAACACAGGATTTAAAAACCACCTTTACCAAAAGGTGCGTTAATAAATTCTGAGTTCAGAGAGTCCAAACATCATTCTCCTATCTTTTCCCTATGGGAAGTTACACATGTAAACATGGTACAGTGCAATCCCAAATTATAACCCTTTGGGACTGATAGCCTTTCAACAGTGAAAAATGAAATACACTGAATTTCACTATCAGAACATGTCACGCACACTAGTACATGTCCTACCTTTCACATACACTGCACCCTGTCCATGAGGGTACCCTGGTCTTGCTTTAGGGGTGAATTACATGGAAGGAAAGGGAAGGTTTGGGCCTGGCAAGTGCACTTGCCAGGAGAACATGGCAGTTCGCAACTGCGCGCACAGACACTACAGTAGTAGGTCTGAGATATATTTACAGGGCTACTCATGTGGTTGGCACAACCAGTGCTGCAAGCCCACTAGTAGCATTTGATTTACAGGCCCTGGAACACACTGTGCACTTTACTAGGGACTTACCAGTAAATCAAATATGCCAATCATGGATAACCAATCATTGTCACAATTTATACAAAGAGCATATGTACTTTAGCACTGATCAGCAGTGGTAAAGTGCCCAGAATCCTATAGCCAACAAAAACAGGATCAGAAGAATAGGAGGCAAAAAGCAAGAAGTTTGGGGATAAACCTGTCAAAAGGGCCAGGTCTAACACCTCCCTAATAAATGTATTATTTAAAAAATAGTTGGGTATAGAAGCTTTCAGTCGGGTATGGTAAGATGTCTGTCGCATTTCACCTGGGATTTTTAAATACTCACTCAAACATGGTTATAATACTGTGTTTTAAGTAACCCCTCACAATCAGAAATCTTTCTCGTTCCACTGGTCCTTAAACCCCCATCAAGCTTTGATTCTCTTATAATGATTAACATTATATGGCAGCGTGATTGTTGGAAAAATCTGAAGGTCACCAACCCCCCCCCCCCCCAGTCTTACTAGCCAAGCTACGCCCCTGCAAATAGTAATGAGCAGTCCCACCTCTGGCTTATTTAGTCAGCCATCCCTCATCAGACAGTAAATCCTGTGCGGTGCAGTCCCCAGTCATTAGAAAGTGCTGTGGAGCTCCCAGTCTAGTGCACTCCCCAAAGCATGCCTGGCCACCATCCCGATAGCCGCCATCTAATTTAACATTACTATCATTGCCACCATGCCTACTTTTGGGAGCAGAAATCAATGCCAAAGTGAGTTAGCACAAGAGGGACTGTGTTAGTCATTTTATAATATGGGCTGTAACTGAGGGCGATCCCATAAAATGCAAATGTCTACCCTTGACGTAAACAGGTCATCTATGGTGCAGAGCCTTTATACTTGATCTTTACTCATAAACCATCATACTTACTAAAATATTTTTCAGCTGTCAGAAAAGTATGGAGATATTTTCAGTACAGACATGGGGAGTTTAAGATTTGTCACGTTGAGTGGATTGCAGACTATTAAGGAAGCCTTTGTTCAACAAGGTGACATTTTTGCAGATCGACCACATATTCCTATCTTCTACAACGTATCGAAAGAATATGGTAAGTTTTATTTTATCTGGTTGACGATTAGTCAGTAAATTTTTTAATATTAAGAGCTTTTAATAAATGCAGTTTGATTTTAATCATCACCAAGAGTATCTCAAGCCTGAGTTTAAGTACAATGAACATTTGTGGTAATTTCTGCATATCTGCGAATTTCTAATATCCTTTAAATAAACTTAATTTATAAACATTCTATCTTATAAGCAACGCATTGTGAATCAATAAAAGTATTTTGAGACTATCTGCCATTTACGCCAAGATTATCATTAACACCCACAGCTGTTTCTGACTATATGTTCATTTTTAGGTCGAGCCTGGGCAGCGCATGCGCTGCTCTGCGAAGCATGCTGTATTCAGGTAGGTACTTGAAGCTCCGCCCACTCTCCACCCATATTTTTCATTGGCTTGTGTCATTGTCCACTGTAAACTGTGGCTGTTCATTAGTCAATAGGCTTAGTTGCCCCTCCTTAGTACCGCCTTGTCTCATTTTGTAACCTCCCATGGCGACACCCCCTGTTACGTGTGTTGTTACTTGGTAGGTGTTAATTACAGCCTCCGAGCACTATTTTCTCAAATAGCTTTGTCCTGCCTGCTGTTGCAGGCAGGACATGCTCTCTCCTAACACTTTTTTGTATTTTTATAGCATGCATTTGCAATGCAATAGGTTTCGCATTTGCGAGAGTTTAAGCTATTGGCATTGTAAATGACAATGATTTTTATTTATCTGTTTTAAAAACAACACATAAATAAAAGGCATTGTCATTTACAATGCCAATAGCTCAAACTATCGTAAATGCGAGACTTATTGCATTGCAAATGCTTGTTTATTAAAGTGGTTATTTTCATACTTATATTTACATTTTATCTTGATATTTAATTGTTCATTATACTCTCATCGAATGTCACAAACCAGTTTGTTGTATCATTCTATTTAGAATAGACGTCTTCAAACTGTGGGTCTGGCCTTGGATGTGTTCCGGGAAGGGGAGCGCTGGGCGCAAATGAGTCTGCAATTACTTGAAAATGAAGATAGTCTGGATGCGCGAGCCGCGTGTTTCCAGGCTGTCTTCGTTTACATGCAGCAGTTGAAGTGTATCAAAAGAGTGTGGGAACTGTACTACTGAGTGGCATGGGGCAGAGTCAGTGAGTCTGGACATGGGATCATAGACGTGGTTAAAAAGAAGAAAATATTCAGCATTTTATTGTTTCCCCCTTCGGGTAACTGAATAAAAAATAATACGCACAACCCTCAAATAAAAAGAAATTCAAGCTGAACTAGTCAAAGAGAAACATACCGTTTACCTTATAAAACCTTCAGTTGGATAATGCAAACACTGCATATCTATGTCTGTGTGTGTGGGCAGAGAGTCACAGAATTAAATCTTGATTGGTGCTGTGAGGAATAGTGAGTTGTATAATTATATGTCCATTAAAAGGGCGCACTTCTTTTAATGGACACATATATTACCTCTCAAAAAGAATTAATATTTGTCACAATGAGCTTCAAGTGATGCCTATTGTTTAAACTTATACTGCCTCCAAAAGCAGTCCTTATTTTTGGTGATAAACAATTTGCACACATTTACACTCTTTTCAGGTAACAGGCACCCTGGTGAGAAGGCATGTTTCTTCTTTAATTCTCTATCCCTCTCTCTCTGCTTCAGAGCACAGGAGCCCATCCCACTAGCCACAGTGAGTGGCCACTACACCGCAGTTATGGCAGTCTTACTATGTCTCAAAAAGGATGTGGGGTGTGTTTTCCTTGCTAGCACTAGAGGCCAGGTCGCCATTGCTGCACACGGAACAGGGCCCAAGCAATACAGGAGGAGGGGGGCTAGACGTGTTTTTTGTTGTGTTTTTTTGCACAAAGCAGCAGAAAGCCTACTTTGGGCATCTGACTTAGAAGTGATAGCCCCGTTGAGTGGACAGAGTAAGACAGCCTGCTGAAGCAGAGGAAAACATGATTTGGGCATCAGATAGATGAGAGGGACGATGAGAGATGGGAGCCCATGTTATTAAATTAGTGCAGAGGTTACAGCTTGCTTTGCGAGGCAGTAGCAGGGCCCAAGGGGCCCACTGCAGCACAATTATGAATGTTTTACTATAAAAAGTGGGCATGGGCGCTCATTTTCCTTGCTAGCGTTAGGGCAGATGGCACCTTTGTCGCAAAAAGGGGGGCAACATGCAGTATCTAATTTTTTTCTTCAGAAAGAGACAGAGCTTGTTTCAAGATTAAAGTGATGGTCAGGCATGATGGGGATGGAGTCAAAAGAAGAAGAAGAAGAGGAGGTAGCCTGCTTATCAGGGATACAGCCATCATTAGTGCAGCAGGTGGAGTTACATCGTTGCCCACAGCACATCAATTATAGGGAGTAGTGTTTTTGGTTAATTCTGTTTTTGTTTGATGCCGCTGCTTTTTTATGTCTTACATTTAGTGAGGATTACGAGCTACAGAAAAGCACCCCTAAAATGATCCCATAATCCTGCCCCCTGTGATCAGCCCTCTCACTCCCCAAAACCTTGCCATAAAGTTTTGGAGAAGGGGCCCAACTTCAAACATTTTGCTATGGGGTGGGGAAGGAGGGGAGGAGTTGAGGGGGGGCTAGAGAAAAAAAGTTTGAAGACCCCTGATTTAGAATGTCACTTTGATGTAATCTTTATCTGTGTGACTATGTGAGCAACTTTATGCTTTCATCATGAAAAACGAAGAATGTACTGAGAACGTTCTGATGGAAATAACAATACTGACTAGTGCACTGTTCTCCCTAAGTGAGCCAGAGCTGGGAGAAGCAGCCTTTCAGGAACACGTCCAATTTAATACTTTAACACTGGTATACAAAGCCTCATCAGTTAAGTCAAAGAATTTGTGTTTAATAAAAGCCACCATTAGCACAACTAAGGCCTGATTTGGAGCTTGGTGGTAACTCACAATTCTCAATTTTTTGGGAGCATATGCTAAATTGAAAGTGGAGGCCATCAGCAACATTTCCTCCACAGTACTGTCCTTATGATGGAAGAAATTCAGCTGGTAGATTCTCCTCAGTATTTAGAATTGCCTTCAAAAATTTTAGATTTCCAGTTACCACTGAACTGTAAGTCAGAATCCAGTTTTTCAAACCAAAAAAGTCCTGAGACACAATTTGGAAATCAGCTAAACTGAGAATTCCCCTCAACAGGCACCTTGTTGTGGGATGCCAAACAGCACACCATACTCAGATACCAAAATCCTTTCGGTTTAGGAAAGATACAAAACCTGGCTTTTCAGAAGTTTGTTTTTCTGAGTAATGGATAAGAGAACCCATATGCTCCTTAATATGCCCAATCCTGAAGACAAGGGACCTGTTGGTTTTAATATAATCCAGTGGTAGCAAATGGCAAGACAGTTCTGCTAGGCTGGAAAAAGGTAACTAGGATGGGACCATATTTCATCAAAGACTTCTAAACTATGTTTTTCATTTGACTTAATGTACACATAGCATACTATTCAATGGCAAAAATCATGCTTTCCCCAATAAATTTAGTAGATCTTGAAGAAACTAACTGTCAGGATTCCATCCCATTGGAAGCAGCTTGATAGCCCTAGTCCCCTCCGAAGGACTTATCTCCGCCTGGCTCCTCTGACCAGGGATATCTCTCACAGACCAAGCTAGTGAGGCTACTGCCTTGCTCCACTCCTGTCTGTTCTCTCTCACATTCCCTCTCTCTTGCTCACTCTCTCTCATTCTCGCTTGATCTCCTCTCTCTCTCACTCGAGCATCTCGTTCTTACGCCTTTCTGTTTTCTGGCCACGGTTGTTTTCTCTTTTGTGCCTACTTCTATTTGCTCTTTGTGCCTTTTTGTCTTTCTGCTCCAGTTGTTTGTCTCTTTTGCGCCCATTTCTATTAGTTCTCTGTATCTTAACTGTCTTTATGACCCCGTTTCTGACCACCATTGTTTTCTCTTATGTGCCCATTTTCAATTTGCTCTCTGTGCCTCATTTGTCTTTCTGCCCCTATTGTTTGTCACATTCATGCCCGCTTTCTATTTTCTCTCTGTGCCTTATTTGTCCTTCTCCCCCTATTGTTTTATTTCTTATATGTCTGTTTTCTATTTACTCTCTGTACCTTTTTTGTCTTTTGTCTTTCTGCCCTGCGTTCTTTCTTGTTTTGCTCACCTTTGTGTGACTTTCCGTTTTCTGCCCTGTTTGTGCCATTTTTTCTGTTTCCCCTGCCTATGCCCATACATCCCTTCCTTTCTCTCCCCCAGCACCACTTACGTTTCCCTCCTCCTACTCTCCTACTTATTCACCTCTCATGCCTCTCTCTCCCTCGTCCACCACACAAAACCCTGCCCTCCTCCCCAATTCCAGGACCTACTTAATGGCAGTCGCAGTGCAGACACAGTGCTGGCACCGTAGGTGCACTAAGAGAAAGCCCATCTAAACATGTTTGTGCTTCGACCGCGCCAGTAACCCATGTCCTCCACTCACCCAATGCTCCCCCACCGCAGCCTTCCACTCCCTCAAACCTGGGCGCTGCTTGCCGCACTGCTGCCATTCCTCACCACACAACACAGAGGTAACCTTCTCCGCACCTCCTGCAGATTCACATGAACTCTCATTCCCACTAATCCAGGACCCACAACACCCGCACCAACAGCACCCAGCACCCCACCCGCCAAGCACGTTCGAACCAGCCACCACCGACTCCCCAATGCTCAGTAACATGCTACGGAGGTATGGGACCTACTGAAAAACCACACCCGGACCCGCTATTCCTCATGGAAACCTGGCTTAACCCAGCCTCCACACAGCCATATTCCACTGGTTACAAGATTATCAGACAAGACGGCCAACACAAGCCTGGAGGAGGAATTGCAATTGTATTCAAAGACACTATAAGGTGCACCATCTATGCAGGCACTGCAACTCGCACATAGAGCACCTCATCTTCAAGCTGCAAATCACCGCCACCTCCACCCTGTGCGGAACGCTCGTCTGCAGATCACCAGAACCCAGTACCAACTAAGGCCGCAACATCACAGACTTCACCACACCCCTTGTCAACAACTCGAGCACCTTCATCCTCTTGGGAGACTTGAACTTTCACCAAGAAGACCTCATCGACCCCCAACTGAGTCACCATGTTCGAAAGCCTCATGAACTTCGGCCTCACACAACATGTCTCTCAACCCATGCACGCCACTGAATACCTCCTGGATCCTGTCTTGACCTCTTCCAGCAACATCACAGTCAACAAACCATCTCCCATCACCTGGACAGACCAGGCCCTAATTAGCTTCAACATCACCTTCCGATAGCATAGAAGACTGACAATCTCGGGACTTGCCCGCTGCTGCTGGAAGAACAGAGAAGGATTGGGCTACTGCCCTCTCCAAGCACTGCCCTGAGCAAACAGGCAACCTAGCAGAAGACAAGAAATTCTTCCATGACTGAATCATCACCTGTGCTTGAGGGCACCCCTCAAGCACTGCAAAACCACAAGAACACCAACACAAGCCAACTGGAACACTGAAGAACTCAGGATGATGAGATGGCACTGCAAGCAACTGGAATGCAAATGGAGATTGAGCCAAGACACTGCGTACAATAACGTCTTCAAATCTGCCCTGAGGTGCTCCCACCAACATATCGGGAACACAAAGTGAGTAGCCCTCGCAGGTCGCATCGACGCCAGCACAAACAGCTGCAAAGAAATCTTCTCCATCACCTGAGATTTCACCACGTTTGCAGCGATCGCCAGCAACATCACCCGCAAGACCTCTACAGTGAGCTCTCTGACTTTTTCAGCAACAAGATTACATCTATATATGACAAGTTTAACCCACAGCATAGACCCCGTCAACCTCACTACAGGCCTTCCAGTATCAGCTGGAGAACGAACCCTGGACACATGGGCCACCATCACCACAAACAAGGTCACCGCAACCATGAAGGCCATCCACTCCAGGGCCCCATCAGACCAGTGCCCCCATTACGCTGTCAACAAAGGACTCACACCCATCAGCGAAGTCCTCCTTCTCATCCTCAGTGCCTCCATCAACGCAGCCACCTTCCTGGAGGCCTGGAAACACAACGCTGTCACTGCCCTACTGAAGAAACCCTCCGCGGACCCCGCTAAATTCACACTCTACTCACTGATCTGCCTCCTACCTTACCTGGCTAGGGTTCTAGAGAAAGCCATCAACAGACACCTCAACAACCACCTCATCAACCACCAGCTCCTTGACACCACGCAGTCCAGATTCAGACCTAACCACATCGCTCATTACGACAGACGACCTCCGCGATCCTGGACAGAGGAGAAATGGTGGCCCTCCTCCTACTTGACCTCTTATCAGCATTTGACACTGTTTCACACCCCATTCTCATCAAATGGCTACACAACATTTGCATTCAAAGACGACCCTCTGCTGGACCTACTCCTTCCGGATAGGCAGAACCCAGACAGTCAAGAGACCCCATACTCCTCTCAAACCCGAGAACTCATCTGCAGAGTACCTCAAGGTTCATCACTCAGCCCTACCCTCTTCAACGCTTATATGACCCCACTGGCCAAGATCATCTGCACACAACATCAATGTTCTTCCCTATGCCACGGACACACAGCTAATGCTGTCCATCTCGGGGAAAAATCTCAAGACAGTGAACAAGTTCTCTACGTTCATGTCTGAAGTAGCCACCTGGATGAAGACCAACTGTCTCAAACTCAACTCAGAAAAGATAGAAGTAGTGATCTTTGGAAAAAGCACCTCTCTCCGTGGACTCCACGTGGTGGTCAGCTGACTGCGGACCCACTCCTGCCCATAGCTCACAAGTAGGAAACCTTCAAATCGCCATCGACAACAAGCGAGACATGTCTCCCCAGGTCAACACTACCACCGCATCTTGCTTCCACACCGTGAAGATGCTAAGGAAAATTTTCAAATGGCTCCAGAGTAACACCAGAAGGAAGGTCACCCACGCCCTCATCATCAGCAGGCTGGACTAAGGAAACACGCTACGCTGGAAACTCAAACCGTGTCACCAAAAGACTGCAAACCAGTCATAACACAGAGGCCAGACTCATCCTCAGCCTTCCATGCAGAACACATATCTTACCACACCTGCTCCAGTGGCTCCTGATACTTAATTGTGCACAGTTCAGGCTTCTCACCCACACATTCAAACCATTACAGAACATGGTTCTGGCCTACCTGAACAACCACATCGTGTAGGAAGCTGGAACACTGAAGAACTCAGGATGATGAGATGGCACTGCAAGCAACTGGAACGCAAATGGAGATTGAGCCAAGACACTGCATACAATAACGTCTTCAAATCTGCCCTGAGGTGCTCCCACCAACATATCGGGAACACAAAGTGAGTAGCCCTCGCAGGTCGCATCGAAATGACCTCATCGACCCCCAACTCAGTCGCAGGTCGCATCGACGCCAGCACAAACAGCTGCAAAGAAATCTTCTCCATCACCTCAGATTTCACCACGTTTGCAGCGAACGCCAGCAACATCACCCCGCAAGACCTCTACAGTGAGCTCTCTGACTTTTTCAGCAACAAGATTACATCCATATATGACAAGTTCAACCCACAGCATAGACCCCGTCAACCTCACTACAGACCTTCCAGTATCAGCTGGAGAACGAACCCTGGACACATGGGCCACCATCACCACAAACAAGGTCACCACAACCATGAAGGCCATCCACTCCAGGGCCCCCATTACGCTGTCAACAAAGGACTAACACCCATCAGCGAAGTCCTCCTTCTCATCCTCAGTGCCTCCATCAACGCAGCCACCTTCCTGGAGGCCTGGAAACACAATGCTGTCACTGCTCAACTGAAGAAACCCTCAGCGGACCCCGCCAAATTCACACTCTACTCAATAATCTGCCTCCTACCTTACCTGGCTAGGGTTCTAGAGAAAGCCGTCAACAGACACCTCAACAACCTCCTCATCAACCACCAGCTCCTTGACACCACGCAGTCCAGATTCAGACCTAACCACATTGCTCATTACAACGACAGACGACCTCCGCGATCCTGGACAGAGGAGAAATGGTGGCCCTCCTCCTACTTGACCTCTTGTCAGTATTTGATACTGTTTCACACCCCATTCTCATCAAATGGCTACACAACATTTGCATTCAAAGACCGACCCTCTGCTGGATCTACTCCTTCCTGATAGGCCGAACCCAGACAGTCAAGCTGACCCCATACTCCTCTCAAACCCGAAAACTCATCTGCAGAGTACATCAAGGCTCATCTCTCAGCCCTACCCTCTTCAACGCTTATATGACCCCACTAGCCAAGATCATCTGCACACGACATCAATGTTCTTCCCTATGCCACGGACACACAGCTAATACTGTCCATCTCGGGGAAAAAATCTCAAGACAGTGAAAAAGTTCTCTACGTTCATGACTGAAGTAGCCACCTGGATGAAGATCAACTGTCTCAAACTCAACTCAGAAAAGATAGAAGTAGTGATCTTTGGAAAAAGCACCTCTCTCCGTGGACTCCACGTGGTGGTCAGCCGACTGCGGACCCACTCCTGCCCACAGCTCACAAGTAAGAAACCTTCAGATCGCCATCGACAACAAGCGAGACATGTCTCACCAGGTCAACACTACCACCGCATCTTGCTTCCACACCGTGAAGATGCTAAGGAAAATTTTCAAATGGCTCCAGAGTAACACCAGAAGGAAGGTCACCCACGCCCTCATCATCAGCAGGCTGGACTATGGAAACTCGCTACGCTGGAAACTCAAACCGTGTCACCAAAAGACTGCAAACCAGTCATAACACAGAGGCCAGACTCATCCTCAGCCTTCCACGCAGAACACATATATTACCACACCTGCTCCAGTTGTTCCCGATACTTAAGTGTGCACAGTTCAAGCTTCTCACCCACACATTCAAACCATTACAGAACATGGCCTGGCGTACCTGAACAACCACATCGTGTAGGAAGCTGGCTCTGTATATACTATACCAAAATTAGGGTATAGTGTGCACTGAGTCCAGTAGAACCCCAAAGGTAGGCAGAGGTAAAAGTAGATAGCACCTTAGTCTCTATTTGTGGTAGAGTGGGCTAGCAGTAAGGCTTTATCAGAGGGTAGTGTTAAGCATTTGTTGTACACACTCAATCAGCAAATGATGTCACACTCTCAAAGACTGAACTCAGACCAATTTTGTTTGTATAAAAATATTATTTAGTTATATTTATTTTCTAGAACCAAGCAAGCCTGGCACAGGTAAGTGTAAATGGTACTTTTCAAGGCAGGTTGAACAATACAAGCAAGCTGAATGAAAATGACTTTGTTACAGGTTTGTGAATGCTTTGAATACAGTTGAAATTACTGTTAGATTACTTTTGATTACTTTTTAGATTACTTTATGGATTACTTGTTCTACTCAGTGTGATATGCCTAGATATCACACCGGGACATTTCCTAGAGAAAAGGTAAGTAAAGCAGTTTTTAGATATATGCAGTTTATCAAGTTCTCATACAAAATCAACTCCACACACTACAATTTTCAAGGAAAAACAGTCTATGTATTCCTATTGAGAGAAATGCAGTTATCGGTTTGCAGGTAAGTACTTGGGTTTGGGAGTTGGTGTTCTGGGGTTAGAACCAGGGTTCCCCCAGGGTCAAGGATGCACTCTCAAAGCACCCTCAGCTGCACTAGGGCGGCCGGGTACAGAGTGCTGAGGCCCAATGTTATGCAATAGGGATAAGGTGCCTCCGGTTGGTGGCTGCTCACGAGCAGGCCACAAGGTTGTGGGAGCAAAGTTCCTGGTGTTAGGTTCAGGGCAAAGGGGGATCAGAGTTAGCACCCAAAGTACACCCGCAGCGGCGCAGGGTTGGCTGGGTGCAGGGTGCTGTTTTGGCGTCGGGTGCCCTGTTGTTTCCAATGGGGATTCTCCGGTTGCAACAAAGACTGCAGGCTCGGGGACGAAGATCTTCTGGAGGTGACCACCGGTTGGAGACGTAAGTTGGGATGCCAGGGGATGCTGGGACACCGTTGGTTGGGCCACCCAAGGCCGTGGGATGTCGGGTGCAGGGGTGTCTTTTGGCGTCAGGTTTTCTTACCAGCTTTGGTCACGGTCACGGTCGGGGGGATCCTCCAGAAAGAGACTGCAGGTGTCGTGGAGAGTGTCGAGGCAGGTCAGAGATCACCAGATCTCAGGTCGGGATCGCCGGGACGACCTCCTCGTGGTGTTGGGCCACTCGAACTCGGGCCGTGGGCGTCGGGTGCAGAGTGGTGCAGACTCGTGGATTTGGCCGGAGCCAGAGTCTGTGGGTGAGCAAATCGGGAAACAAAGTCTTGATTTTGGAAGGCAGGGCAGGTCCTTCGGGTTCTTGAGGCTGCTGGCTGCAGGACACAACAGGATTTTGCTGGAGCAGATTCGAGGTGCGGACAGGCCAGTAGGACTGGGGCCCTATCAGTGGGCGTCCTCCTCTTCTTAGTTTCAGCACGGCTTCTTCGGTCCTTCTTCTTTTCTTCTTCTGGTCGGTTCTTGTCTGAGGAGGCAAGGTTCAGGGTGGCCCCTAAATACTAGATTTAGGGGCGTTACAGGTAAGTAAAGGTTGGGACCAATGGGTCCCTTCCTTGGGATGGGTACACCCCCTATTATGCCACCCTCCAGTGGTAGGGGGGCATATGCCTCTCTCTGGCTGGCTGGGTCCCCCCATCTGCAAGATGGCAGGGACTGAGAGTTTTGCTTCACCTCGCCTCGCCCACCTAAGGGGTGGGGTTGGCAAAGATGGGCACACCTCCCTTCCTCACTTGGTTTTCCCGCCGATTCTCCTGCCCAAAGTGGGGGTCAGAACCGGTGGGGGCCAGTTGCTGGAAGCAGCAAATGGCTGGGGGTAGCTCACAAAGGCGTTATGCCTTTGAAGCTTCCCCTTCGTGGACCCTGCCCATCCTGGGGAGGAGGCTTGGCACCTTGTCCCAGGATGTGCATTGTTCCAGACCCAGAGAGCAGCAGGCTCTCGACCCAGGGGTCCAGAAACATGTCTGGTGGTGGCAGCTGGCGAGCAGCCACTCAGCCAGGACACTAGTGTTAGATTGTTTTTCAAGGGGCATCTCTAAGATGCCCTCTGAGTGCATTTATCATTAAATCCCACACTGGCATCAGTGTGGGTTTAATGTGCTGAGAAGTTTGATACCAAACTTCCCAGTTTTCGGTAAGGCCATTATGGTGATGTGGAGTTCGTAATGACAAACTCCCAGCACCATATACTCTTAATGGCAATACTGCACTTACATTGTCTAAGAATTGGTTTAGACACTGTAGGGTACAGGGCTCAAGCACCTGTACTCTCATCACTGGTATAGTGCACCCAGCTAGAGGGGTGGCTGATCTATGCCAGGGCAGTGGGTTGTAGGCATGGCACACAGAGATGTGTGAAACATTAGAAAGTGTGATGCACACCTTGTTGTATTCTGAAGTCATCATAAAATTCATCATGTTTAACTATTTAAGTTTATGTAGGCGTGCAAGCACGGACCGCGCCCTGTCCCATTGCTCTTACAATGAAACTCAACACAGAGGAACCGCATTCTGGGAACCCTTCCGGCTGCACAGCCAAATCCTGGACTATCATGAGTCCAATAAATCAAGTGTTCTATTCTTCTTCTTTGTACTCCTCGTTTGTTTCATGTTGCTTAAACCACTTTTTCCAGTTTCTAATCAATTTATTTTACTCATTCGTCAGTCGTACCGCAAAAGATGACACAACCAAGAAAGGAGTGTACGTTTCCAAATGTCACGACTTTATTTGTATCACCCAATGCATTTCGGGAATATCTATTCCCTTCGTCAGGGGTATCTACAAAGCAAGAAATGATAATCAAACACCACCATCAGTGTACAAAAATATTCGACTGACTTTTGTTACAAAACTACATGAAAAAACTCAAACTGCGATCAGTTAACTGTTTCAAATTCACATGCAAGTCAGCATATATTGAACCGTTTACCCATTGCTTTAAATTGCTCATGACCCGGCATGACGCCCCTACCTCTTGGTTAATACCCATGTCGACTCTTCACTTTGTTCTGCACCAAGACACGCAGCCTGCAAAGGCAGTGTGTGTGTGAAGGTACAGGGCCTCTAAGGGTGGCACAATAAGTGCTGCAGCCCTTAGAGGCCTTCCTTGGCCACAGTGCCCTTGGTACCCATGGTACCATTTACAAGGGACTGACATGTGGCCAAAGAGTGCCAATTGTGTTTTGTCTTTAATGCAGTTTAGGGAGAGAACATAGGCCCTGGGTACCTGTTTGGCAGGAACCCAGGGCACACTCAGTCAAAGTACATCAGCAGTTTGGCAAAAAGTGGGGGCAACCATGCAAAAAGAGGGCACTTTATTACACATCGCCTTCCATCAACTATCCTGACACCTTATGCTCACACACATCCCACGCATACACAGAAGCAGAACCAGAGGGTGAGTGTTAGAAATTGGGTTACTGGTTGATTGGGGTATAGGCCCTCCTCAAGCAATAGCCACAATCCTAGTCAGGGTATGTCACAAGCAAACCCCCAATTTTTTGTATTTTTTTTGTTCCTTTTATTGGGTTCTCGCATTGTATACAAAGACAAAATCGCATACACACAAAAACAGGGTGAAACAAACAACATGTGGCCATCCATTCCCGTTGCCCATTTGCCCTCAGATACAATCATATTAGCTGTTACACATGCCAGATTAAGATTTATACATGTACGGTACTATCCATCTTCGCTTTCCGTTGGCGTTTCTTGATCTCTAGTCCGCAGATAGTGCACTAGCGGTTCCCAAATGTCCTTGGGTCAAGAGGGAGCCGGCAGCTCCTCCGCATACAGTTCAAGGTTCTTCCTACAATACACCAGGGGCCATATGTATCAAAAAAGAGTTTTGCGATTCTCAAATTGCGATTTTTAGCGAATCGCAATTAGAGAATCGCAAAATGCAATGTATGTAGGATTTGCTAAACATTTTGCGAATACTACATATTCCTTATTTGCGAATCGCAAATTGAGATTCGCAAATAAGGAATACCTTCCCATTCATTCCTATGGGCTAGGAGGCCCATAGGAATGAATGGGAAGACATTCTCAATTTGCGATTACCAATTAGAGAATCGCAAATTGAGAATGCAATTTCAAGGTTGCAAGGGTGCCAAAAGGACACCCTGTTGCACCCCTGAAATATGCATGTGTGTGCGACATATGGCACTTTTAAAAAAATCAAAAAAGTGCTTTTTTAAAGAAAATCGCAAATTACCACCAACTTGAAGTTGGTGGTAATTTGCAATTCCTTAAGGCCAAATAGCAAATTTCTGGTGCTTCCAGAATTGCATTTAAGGAATCGCAATTTGCAATTCCTTAATTGCATTCGCAAAATAGAGAATCGCAAATTTTGCAATTCTCTATTTTGCAATAGCCTTTTGGGATGATACATCCCAAAAGACTTTTCCGAATTCGCAAACGGGACGATTCTTGGAATCTGCCCGTTTGCAAACGGGAAAAAGGCTTGATACATATGGCCCCAGGTCTTTTATCCAGTGTTCTGGCAGTGGAGCAGCCAAACTCTCCCATTTCATCGCCACCCTCCTTTTCGTCTTTAGCAGTGCGATTCTAATAAATTTACCAGTGGCACCCTTCAGATGCGGCGTGAAACACAGTAGGCAAACCTGTGGATTACATTGTAGGGTTACGGTTGTCATAACTTGAAGCCTGTGTATCACCTCCGCCCAAAACTCGGACACCCGACTGCATTCCCAGGCCAGGTGCCAGAAATCTGCTCCCTGAGCCCCACATCTTTTGCATGCATTACTTTCCCGAAGGCCATATTTGTGCAATCTAAGTGGTGTATGGTATACTTGGTGGAGATATTTGAAATGTATGATGCGCAGATTGCCATTAGAGGTGAATACACTAGTGAGTTGACAGCAATAATTCCATTCCTTCTGCGTGAGCTGAGGGTGAAGTCTAGTTTTCCAACGAGCAAAGCTCCTATCATCAGCAGCAACCTTCTCGTCCCTTGCTGACCTATATAGCTTGGTGATCAATTTGTGTTGTGTAGGGCTAACCAGGAGCATCTGTAAAGTTTGCAATGTCGGTGGCTTATCAGGAAAGGTGTGATAGTGTGCCTGCATCACCATTTTAAGCCTGTGAAATATAAACAGGAATAGCGGCGACTTGTTGTGCACATATTGCAGCTCCTCTTCCGTGATAAAACTGCCATTTGGGTATAAGTCCTGCATTTTATATATACCTCCTAGTCTCAGGGTGTGCATAGCCCCCGCTCACGTGTGACCAACAGTGCTGCATGATGTGCTAGTGGGAGCGAAGGGGCATATAATGGAAGCTTTGCAGCCAGTTGACCTATTGCCTTCCAGGCTGCAATTGTGGTATCTATCATATTAATTTCCTTTTTGGGAGTACCTCTGTGGGAATGTATCAATATATATCTTAATGGAATCGGATGTGCATCACCGTCCTCAACCGCCACGTGAGGAATGAATTCATGATGACTGTACCAATAATATGCATACTGCACCTGCGCGCAGAGATAGTACAAATGCATGTCCGGTACGCTAAAGCCGCCTTTATTATAATCAAGGGTAAGTGTATCCCAACTCACGCGGGGTTATTTCCCTCCCATACCAGCTTCACTAACAACGAGCGTATAGTTTTAAAAAATTGCTGGGTCAACTTTATGGGTATGTTGCTAAACAGGTACAGGAATCGGGGCAGAACAATCATCTTAATGAGGGCTATGCGATCAGCTAGTGATAGCGGCATCCCCGTCCATCTAGCAACCTGTTGTTCCAGCATGGTACATACAGCACCATAATTTTCCCTAACAACTATTTCCGGATCACGGTGAATACATACGCCTAAGTATTTAACTGGGTCAGACGACCACACAAGAGGAAACTCCAACACATGAGGAACAGTGTTTGCAGTCAGAGGCACCACCAATGATTTATTCCAATTAATGCTGATCCCCGAGAAAACCCCAAATCTAATGTACTCACGCAGAATTGGTGGTAGGAACATCTGCGGCTCCCTGACAAATAGCATCATGTCATCATGTCATCAGCATAAAGCGATATGCTGACGGGACGATGTGCGAAGCGCAGGGCTGCTTCTCTATGTCGTTGCCTGAT
Source organism: Calotriton arnoldi (assembly GCA_963921515.1). Taxonomy (NCBI): domain Eukaryota; kingdom Metazoa; phylum Chordata; class Amphibia; order Caudata; family Salamandridae; genus Calotriton; species Calotriton arnoldi. The sequence continues at coordinate 1,066,293 of CAWUFW010006598.1, read as the reverse complement.
GATGCAAGCCAGCAGCTCCAACATTAGGGAGAAGAGAAGTGGTAAGAGAGGGCACCCTTGCCTAGTTCCCCTGCCGATCCGAATTGGATCCGACGTGAGTCCATCTACCCGGACACGTGCCGTGGGGTCAGTATACAACAACCGCACCCATCTCTACTATAAAAGTCAGGGATCCCTGTGCATTGCAGTATTTGAAACATGTAGCACCACTCAATAGAGTCAAATGCTTTGGCTGCAACCAGCATAGCTGCCGCAGCTTGGAGATCAGGGTTGAGTAGATGAAACATTGCAAAAATTGAGCGCAAGTTTTGTGACGTGGATCTGTCTGCAATTAATTCAGATTGGTCTGGCGGGACCAGCATCGGCATTAACGGTTGAAGTCTAGTGGCCAAAATGTTTGCTAAAATTTTCGCATCTATATTAATGAGTGACAAGGGGCGATACAACTCGCAGCGGGAGGGCACCTTGTCTTTTTTTAAAAGAGTGATTATCAGGGCTTCTCTAAGCGTTGGCGGTAGTCTTCCCGACTCATAAGCCTCCTCGTACATCTCTAGCATGTGTGGTATCAGCTCATCCACAAACTCCTTGTAAAATTCGCACGTGAGGCCGTCCGGCCCGGTGCTTTTTTGTTAGGTAGCGAACGAATTGCCTCACGGATGTCAGCGGCTTCAATCGGCTGACATAGGTATTCACGCTGCCCAGTCGACAGCCAAGCAATTGCAATGTCTGCCAGATAGTCATCTAATTCCATGGGGTTGATTCCCCCTTTGGAGGTGTACAACTCAGCATAGCAGTCACGGAACTGCGCAACTATTGCCTGCGTAGAGTAATGGTCCCGCCCTGTGTCATCTGTAATTTTTGTTATGACATGATGTTCCGCTCTAAACTTAATCTTGGAGGCTAAGTTATGCCCTGGTCTACCCCCTTCGCCATACGCACGGGCCACATGTTTCTTAGAGAGATAGCCCACCTCCCTCGCCGCCAGTTCGTTATACTCTGGAATTAGGTCTTTGATTTGAGCCAGTGTATGCACGCATGGGAGGACCTCGTAATCTTGCTCAAGCTGCGCCAGCGCGTTCTCCACTCTAGAGAGTTGACCTCGGATATCTTTGAGTATACCTGACGTTGTACTGATGCATGTGCCCCTGATAGTGACCTGAAAGGCCTCCCAGAGAGTAGCGGCGCTACTCACCGATCCCTTATTGAAATCGAAGTATTGGACTATGGCCTCTCTGATCGTGTTAGTGTACAGCGGATCGAGCAGTGCCTCTGATCTGAAACGCCAAGTGAACTGACGGCGGACTCACACCGGGATGTGTAAAGTGAGCCTAACAGGGTTGTGGTCAGATAGAGTTCTGGGCAACGCCTCTATGGTAGGCACCCATGCATTCTCCCCTTCACTTAACAACCAATAATCCAGCCTTGACCAGCTGCCGTGCGCTGTAGATGCGTGTGCCCTCCAGTCTGTCAGTGTTACGAAGCTGCCATGTGTCAACAAGACCTAGTTCAGCCATCCCGCTATTTATGACCTGAGCTGCCTTGGGTGATTGCCCTCCTTGTTTGTTCGATTTATCTTTGCTGGGGTTCAAGTGTGTATTCATGTCACCTCCCCATATAATTTCAGCTTCAGGCCACCCCCGCAGCACATTAAGAATGCCTTCAAAGAGCCCAGGCTCATCAGTGTTGGGCGCCGTATACATTCACTATAGTTATAATTTATCCAGCTAGTTTACCGCGAACCATAGCGTAGCGACCCTCATCATCTGTGCAGGATTTGATCATAGTGAATGGGAGACCATTCTTTATGAGTGTAATTTCCCCTCTTGCGTACGTTGAGTACGAGGACGTAAGGCGATACCCAGCCCATTGTGAAGCAACCCTGACTTCAGTCTGCCTCGTCAGATGCATCTCCTGGAGGAGAGCAACCTTAACATCATGCCAGCACTTGTCTGATTTTTTGGGGGAGTTCAGCCCACGGACATTCCAAGTCATGCATGAAATCGGTTCCTTTTCCAGCCCTGTCATGTAATCTATTTAATAAAATACTTATTGCATCTATGAAAGAGGGCAAAATGCAAAACAGCAGTTGTGTCCATGGATTCCGGTCAGCCACATAAAACAATCCCACACTGCCCCACCTCCTCCCCCCACCCACTTCAGCATCCCCAACTTGCCAAAGCCATCCCAAGAACAAAGAAACAAGCCCCAAATGCAAAACATAGTCGCAGTTAAATGCGGGGTACACCCATGGGGGAACGCCAGAGCACATTCAACCTCCCAGATGAAAAGGGAGGTGGCCGAACAGCTTAGAGGAGCCTCCCTCATCTACTAAATGTCTAAACAGAGAAGGATATAAAGGTATGTTCACATTGGCAATAACATTTTACAATACTTGCAAAGCAGTAGGTTTACAGACGGACCGGGGGAAGCAAGAACTTAATTGAACAGGCAGCCCACCCGCACTTTCATGGGAATATACAGGTTCCAGGAGGCCAAGAACATCCCTATGCAATGCCAAAGGACCCAACAGATACATCTGTACACATAGTTCATCAACGATCAGTCCTCTTCGTCCGGTGTCGAGGTATCACAACCATTTTGTTTAATGGTTTTTGCATACTCCATAGCTGACTTGGGATTAGTGAAAACTCTTGCTTTGCCCTCTGTGCCGATGCGCAGACGGGCCGGGTACAACATGGCATATGGAACATTCGCTGCCATCAGCAATTTCTTCACAGGTTGATATTCCTTTCTCGCCGCCTGGACTGTAGCAGTGAAGTCTGGGTAGAAAGCCAAGTTATTGCTCTGGTAATTTATGGTACCCTTTTCCCGGGACATATGCAGTACTGAATCACGGTCCCTATAATTGAACAGGCGGGCAATAATCGTTCTTGGTGGGGCACCCGGGGGTGGGCGAGCCGCCAAGGAGAGGTTTGCTCTTTCAACGATCAGCACCTGAGAAAGCTGCTCCGCACCGAAGATCTCACATAGCATTGCCTCGACTTAGGTTTCCAATCTCCCAGTAATGGTCGATTCCGGCAGGCCTGTAATCCTTAGGTTGTTACGTCGAGACCTGGCCTCCAGGTCCTCGTTTTTAGCTTGAATGACGGCGAGCACCTTCTCCATGTCGAGAGTCTTGGAGACCACATGTTGTAGGTTATCTTCCGTGTCAGAGATGCGCTTTTCAGCCTCCCCCAGCCTGGCAGCATGTTTATCTAATTTCGCAGACATGTTATCCATCCTAAGATTAAGAGCGTCAATTTTGCCATTGATGGACTGCAGACTGCTCTGCATGGCAAGGAGCGTTGCCTCAAGTGATGATGGGTTCTCAGAGGGAGCATCCAGCTCCGAATCCGAGGTTGCTCTCTGCTGCGATTTACCAAGCTTTCGCGGCTCAAAGGTGAGGCATGCTTGATTTCTGTCAGATTTGCCCATGGCTGCCTTCTCACACACCACAGCAATGCTCAGCGGGCACGTGTATAATATTGACCAATTGTCCCTCTAGCATGTTGGGCCCTTCACCCGCAAACCGCAGTCATGTCGCATCGAGGGGAGCGACAGTCAGCACTCCCGAACGACGCACCCTCAAGGATTGGAACTTCCGCTCACCGCAATCACAAACTCAGTTGCTCAGCAGGGGGACCATGTGTATCAGCGTGAGCCCCACATCGATGCAAAATCCACACCGTCGCCTCTGAGACTTGTCTGTATATTCAAAGCCCTAGCATCAGAGCAGAACCCGCAGCGCCATGAAACCCACACTTTTTTTATTTTCACTCTGGTAGGCGGCAGGGATATCCAGGCACCAGTCGCTTCGGGCGTACAGCAATGATTGGTACAGGCCTTAAATAGCGTGTCCTCCGCCAGCCGGTAAATTAGTGCTTAGATATCTAGGGTCCAAACAACCATGTAGCACAATGTCAGTAGGCGGACCCGGCCGCAGCACCACGTGTGCAGAGCCGACGAGAACAAGCCGCCTACTCGGGCACATCCAGCCAGGGCCCCCGTGCACTTTGAGCCGCGTACCGCAGGTCTCACACAGCGATGTCAGCGCATAGGCAGGCACTCGTCAGGGGCTCCAGTTCCTCTAGGCCAGCTTGCCCCGCATCCGGCAATGCACCACGGGGCCCCACGATCACCACACAGCGCTCGGCAGGAGGGGAAGGCACACAATACACCAAGGCGCCACCTTCTCACCCAGATCGCCGTCAGCTCACTCACCGCAGGCTCCGCTGGGCACCGGGATCGGTGATCGGGGTACAGGTCTCGTGTAGGCACTTGTGTCTCGAGCAGTACACCCGGTGTCGCTCCGGCAGTTACGTCGCTCAGGCTCGACAGAGGCCGCCGCTTTTCTACAGGGCCGCCATGTTGCCCATGAGGCTGCAACCGTAGCGGATCCCAATGCGGAGCAATCCGGGCAGTTCTCCGCAAATTAACCGCCTCCGAGCCGTCTTCTGTAATTCAGCCGAGTTTTCCTCATATTTCAGGCTTCGGATGTCACCGGGAGAGCAGGATAATGGACGGATCAATAGTTCGGCCGGCGGAGCTGCACTACGGCGCAGCCATCTTGCCGTGCTCCCTCTAGCGCCCCCCCAGCAAACCCCAAATTAACCTGTGCTCACCCTCTGGTAGTTTGACACAGAGCAGTCAGGCTTAACTTAGAGGCAACACTTCAAACAGTAAAATAGTGAAAATACCACACAAAAAGATCCCACACCAGGTTAGAAAATTAGAGCAAACTATAATAAATGAAACAAAACCGAAATGACATAAATCCAAAAAGTAGAACCGGATTCATGAATTTTTAAAGAATAAACTGTAAAATAGCTCCTAGAAACAGAAATCGCCAACTGCGGCTATCTGGTCGCGCTAGACCAGGAAAAAGCCAAAAGTTCAGGCTGATTGCAATGGAGCATGGGTTGGATACAGTCCCAGATTAATCCTGCTGAAGTTTTACCTTCTCAGGTTTTGTGCCAAGAGTCCCGTTCGCGGGGAAGAAGTTCGCCGGCAGCAAGGAGAACAGTGCTGGCGATTGTCGGCGGGGAGTGAAGAACTGGCTAGGTGTCACAAACGCCCGGGTTGGAGCCTCGCTGGGGCGATCCAGACAGGCGGATGATGCTTGCTGTGCAAAGAGACAAACTTGCAGCGGCTCGCACTGATTTCCGGTGCGAGCGGCGTGGTTTCGATGTGAATGGGCCTGTTCGCGGTTACTAAAAGTCAAAAATCTAGAGTTTAAGAGCTCAAGAACCACACCAAGGGCCCAGGACCTGAGAGGTGCCTCTTGGACGCCAAGAACTCATTGAAGGCGGGTCCAGGAGCTGTGGGGAGCCTGTTATGTCCCTGAGGCTCAGATCAGGAGGCCAGCAGTCTAGCCCTTTTTTTTAATAACAAATTTTATTGGGTTTTACAGAGAAAAAAGAGAACATATCAATGCATATGTTTCATACAGAACGAGCAAGATTGCTGCATTGTACATTATTACATGGTGTGCATGCATATGTTACACTTCCCAAATAAAGCTCAGCATCATGCATGACAGTATTGAGGAGTTCTGCAGACCATATACGTATATCAGTAACTGTGTCTATGAAGCAACCCTACTTAACTAGGAACTATACTAAAAACCACCTCCCTCCCCCCAAAAGATGGGTGTGTCTATCCCTAGTGAAGCAGAGAAAAGAAAAAGGGATGGCCGACCAGAGCTGCACTCATTAATATTAGATAGTGTGTGTGAGTCAGTATGCCGATGCGTTGTATTGGGGATCTCGGGCAAGAAAGTCTGTTAATGTGTTAATGCCTATCTCCATCCGTAGTTTTATGTATGAGATCACTAGTGATTTGGTCATGTGTAGGGTAAGTGTTTGAGTGTAGACTGATGCTTATCACCCTGTACCTCGATTGTGCCCTTCTAGGGGAGGGGTTCCGGTGATACTAGGTTGTGAGCATTTCCAACTTTTTAAAGGACTCCAGTAGGAGGTCCCACCTCATGGCAATGGGCCTTTTCCGCAGTCCACGGTATTCTTCCCTTTGTAAGGCTCCACTTTCCTCCAACGCCCACTTTTCCACCTCTTCCTTCCAGGCGAGTAGAGTAGGTGGAGTTGCCAACTTCTGTCGCCTAGTGATGAGGCGTTTCGCTAGTATGAGCGCTAAGTCTGCGAATTTTGCTTGTTCTTTTATAACCTTTCGGGCATGGATATAGACCTAGGCGACTGCTCTCTGCCATTTGCCATGTGTACCCCCCGACCACCTCCCGCAGCGCCGCAGCAATCTGTGTCCAGTATATGGAGAGAGCAGAGCAAGCCCATAACATGCAGTAGATCAGTGTCTTGCTCAGGGCATCGTGGACAGGTCGCTGCAGCTGAGGGGAATATGCTATTTAGTCCATGTGACATGGGATATACTCGCTGTAAGACCAACTCCGGGCAACCCTCGCTCTCAGCCCTCCCTCCGACCCATCCAACACCGACGACGCTGCCTGCAACATCAGACGATGGATGGACGACTGTGCCAACACCCTCGCCCCGCTGAAAAAGCTCACCTACAGCGACACCACCAAAAGAGCCAGCTGGTTCACCTCGGAACTCCTAGCTTCCAAGCGTACCTGCCGGAAACTAGAGAAGAAATGGCACAGTGATAAGACACCGGACAGCCACACAGCCCACAAAGACGCCATCCGTAACCACCACCACCTCATCAGGTCCGCCAAGAGAATCTCCTTCAAAGACCGCCTCGACAACAACGCACACAACAGCAAGGAGCTTTTCAACATCGTGAAGGAACTCTCCAATCCCAGCTCCAACACCAACGACATCCCGCCGTCGCAACCCCTGTGCGATTCCCTCGCCACCTTCTTTCACCGCAAGATCGCCGACATCCACGACAGCTTCAACACCCAGACAACCCCAACTAAGATCGATACACCAGACCCGCCACACACCATCGACCACGACCCCCTGCCAGCCTGGGCCAGCGTGAACATCGAGGACACCATCAAGACCATGAGCACAATACACTCCGGCTCCCCGTCAGACCCTTTCCCGCACCACATCTTCAACAAAGCCAGCAGCTCCATCGCACCCCACCTGTGCAACATCATCAACCTCTCCTTCGAGACCGCGACCTTCCCAGAGAGCTGGAAACACGCAGAGATCAACGCCCTACTCAAAAACCCAAGGCGGACCCGAGAGACCTCAAGAACTTCCGGCCCATCTCTCTGCTTCCGTTCCCAGCCAAGGTCATCGAGAAGATCGTCAACAAACAGCTAACCCGATACCTCGAAGAAAACAGCATCCTGGACCCATCCCAATCAGGGTTCCACAGCAACCACAGCACTGAGACTGCCCTCATCGCCGCCACCGACGACATCAGGATCCTGCTGGACAATGGTGAGACCGCAGCCCTCATCCTGCTGGACCTCTCCGCTGCCTTCGACACTGTCTGCCACCGCACTCTACGCGCACGCCTCCACGACGCAGGGATCCGAGACAAGGCCCTGGAATGGACCACCTCCTTCCTCGACGGCAGAACCCAGAGAGTCCGCCTCCCACCTTTCCGATCCGAAGCCTCCGAGATCATCTGCGGCGTACCCCAGGGATCGTCCCTCAGCCCAACACTGTTCAACATCTACATGGCCCCGCTCGCACGCATCGCCAGACAACACGACCTCAACATTATCTCCTACGCCGACGACACTCAACTGATCCTCTCCCTCACCAAGGACCCCCTCGCCGCCAAAGCCAAACTCCATGAAGGAATGAAGGCCGTCGCCGATTGGATGAAGATCAGCCGACTAAAGCTGAACACGGACAAAACGGAGGTCCTCATCCTCGGCTCCAACCCCTCAGCCTGGGACGACTCCTGGTGGCCAACGACGCTGGGAGCAGCCCCGACACCCACCGACCACGCACGCAACCTGGGAGTCATCCTCGACTCAACGCTCTCCATGGCCAAGCAAGTCAACGCAGTCTCCTCCTCCTGCTTCAACACCCTCCGCATGCTTCGCAAGATCTACAGGTGGATCCCGACAGACACAAGAAGAACAGTCACCCAGGCCCTCGTCAGTAGCAGACTGGACTATGGGAACGCCCTCTACGCGGGAGCCCCGGCCAAGCTCATCAAGCGACTGCAACGCATACAAAACGCCTCCGCACGACTGATCCTCGACGTACCACGCCACAGCCACATCACCCCCCACTTGAGGAACCTGCACTGGCTCCCCGTCGACAGGAGGATCACCTTCAAACTCCTCACCCACGCACACAAGGCACTCCACAAAACTGGCCCAGCCTACCTCAACAGACGACTCTACTTCTACGTCCCCAACCGCCAGCTCCGCTCCGCCGACCTCTCCCTCGCCACCGTCCCCCGCATTCGAAGAACAACCACCGGCGGCAGATCCTTCTCACACCTCGCCGCCAAGACCTGGAACACCCTTCCACTAAGCCTACGAAAGACCCAAGACCTGCTGACCTTCAGGAGGCTACTCAAGACCTGGCTGTTCGACCAGTAGCAGCATCCCCCCCCCCTTCCCTCTCCCCAGCGCCTTGAGACCCTCGCGGGTAAGTAGTGCGCTCTACAAATTCTGTGATTGATTGATTGATTGATTAATATCATATATTGGACAAATTTGAATCGTGAATTGCAGGAGATACGTTTCGGGTATTCAAGGGGGGAACTCCCTTCTTTGTCTGAAAAAACCCTTCCCAAATCTGTTTCCCATTTAGTCCGTAATGGCGGCAGGGGTGATGGTAAGTGCGCTTGTATGCCGCGGTAAAACCATCGTATTAGGTGTCTGCCAGTGCCCATTAAATATATCAAGTGTACTAGCTCGTGTGTTGCGGGTTCAGTCCCGGCTGGGGCCCAATGTCCCTTAACGTAGCGCACTAGACTAGCATGTAGTAGAAAGAGAGCAGCAGTGAGTCCCTGTTCGTTTGTGAAATCAGCGTGATTGAGCAGTGTCCCATCCCCGAACAATGCGCCTATGGTGGGTACTCCTGCCTGTTCCCATGTGGATAGTCTATGTTGAGTTAAGGTTCCTGTGGGGCTGGGGAGAGCCAGAAGCGGTATGTTGGGGGCATATGGAGTATTCTGAGCAGTGTATTTCAGGGCTGACCTCCAATATGTAAGCGCCACCTTTAACAGCATTGGAGCCGTGGTTGGGGTTCGTACCCCAGGGAACAGTAGTGTATGTAACATTCCCCATGCTATCATACTGGGTGTATATGCTATTTCGTGCAGATTGCGGCCTGTGAGCCAATAAGAGAGCCATTGCTGTTGGCTTGCCATGCAGTTAGCTCTGAAGTCCGAAGCCCCCATACCCCCGGCCTCTGACGGTAATTGCAATTTTGTCAGGCTGACATGTCGCCGGCCCGTGCCCCATATTAAATCTATTAGTAGAGTGTTCAACATCTTGAAAAACTTTGTCGGGATTACCAACGGTAGGTTGGTGAAAAAATAAAGGATGCGCAGGAGCATTACCGTTTTAGATGTGGCGAGGCGCCCCGCTACAGAAAGTGGGAGTGAGGTCCAGAAGGTAACTTGGGAGCGTAAAGAGGTGATTGCCCTCTGGAGGTTCCCTTCTAGAAGATCCTGCTGGTTTCTATACACCTGGATTCCCAAATATTTTAATGTATCCATGGCTATGGTAATCTCTGCCGTTACAAACAGTATCATGGGCAATTGGAAACCCTCCCTGAATGAAAATGCATAGGATTTACCAAAGTTAATTACCGGCTCAGAAATCGAATAGAATTAAGAAAAAATGTGCGCTACGGTCAATAACTTCTCCTGGAGGTCTCTGGTGTATAGTATTATGTCATCTGCGTATAGAGACAGTGCATGGGTCGTATTTCCAATAGGGACACCCCAGTCCCCAGCACCCTGATGTAATGTGTATGCCAGTGGCTCTAACGCTAGCACAAAGAGTATGGGGGAAAGCGGGCACCCTTGCCTTGTGCCTCATTGTATATTGTATGGGGCTGAGACATGGGCTCCAGTACAAGCCCTAGTCGTTGGGGAGGTATATAGTAGTGTGATCCACCGGAGAAACGCCTGGGGAACACCGAGGGGCATATTCTCAAGGAGCTATCGCCGAGTTATCGGCACTTTAACGCATCCAAAGTCGCGCTAAATTTATCGCCCCATTCACAAGCTGGTGCTACCAGCCCATAACACCAGTTTTCCTGCGAAAGCAGTCGCAAAAAACATCGCCACAGATGACCCCGGCAGCTAACGCTAATGAGATGCAGAGTAGGCGTTCCTGAGCAAAAAGCCGCGACAACACCACAACGCAACATTCTCAACGACCAGCCACATCGGCGATAGGAACACAAAACAGGCGATACGGTGCTTTACCAGCAGGAAATTAACACCTGCTCTGACCTGGTGCAAAGTCGGACGTCAACCTGCACAAGAAAAGGGAGCCCAGCCCACAGCCACACCTGAAGAACAGATGCCATGGAGCCACTCACCATGCACCCTGGAGCCCCCAGAGGGCAACAACACCCACCGCCACCCCCCCAACGGACCCCCCCTGCACCTCCCCGGACCACCACAGAGGCAGCGCAGACAAAGACAGCGGACCTTCAGGAAATGCACCAGCCCCACAGACCTAACACCAGACAATGCCAATGCCCACTATAGGCCCAAAAGGACAACCATCCTCCGCATCCTGAACATCATTGCCCACAGGCTGACGGTACCAACACAGCGGACAACCAACATCCCTCCGCAGACAAAGCTGCTGGTTGTGCTGCACCTGTTGGCCCCTGGTATCCTCCCAAACAACAACTGCCCGAGTCGGAGGAGTCTCACAGCCAGCCCCATCCAAGTTCCTCACACCTGCCCTCACCAGCTAGGGACCCCAGTACCCATACGTCCCCCACAATGCGCAGGAACAGCTGGAGACCAAGCAAGGACTATACGCCATAGCTGGATCCCCGCACGTGTCGGGGGCAATCGACTGCACACTTGTCCCACTTGTGCCCCCTGCCAACACCGCACACAATTACCGCAACAGAAAGCACACGCATCCCATCAACGTGCAGGCAATAGTGGACCGCAGGGGACTCCTCACCAATGTCATAGCCAACTACCCAGGCAGTGTGCATGATCCCTTCATCTTCCAACAGTCCAACATCATCCAGCGCTTCCAGGATGGCACCCATGGGAATGCACTGCTCGTTGGCAAGTACCAAATGAACACACCACACACCTCAACCCCACAATCATGCAACTCACAACTCTGGCACGGCACACGTCACAAAATCACATACAACATGCCAAACAACATGCCCCCCCACCAGACACGACAGCACAACTTACTGTGGCAACCTTGGTTAGCCATGTACATGAGCCATCAACGGCATGGCACCTCAGCCACACAATACCGGAATGTGGGGAGAGGTGGGAACCAGGCATGTGTGAAGGAGGCAAGTGACCCATGAATGAGAATGTACTCAATGCCAAGTGTGGTGGAGATGTGCTGGACAGACTGCAGTATGCAGACCACAGACATAGCCATGTCTACATGCACTGCTGGTATTTGGAGTGTAGTGGACAGTGGACGCAACCATGTCACCCCAGCCAGTGGGGAAGATCGCAGAAATGTAGCTTGTGACGTCCCCCCCCTGTAAGCGTGTGTGGAGTGGGCTGGCCCGGAGGACGCCAGGCCAGCGTAGAGGTGTGAATAAAAAGCACGTAGCTCTGGGCGTGGTTCTCTTCCGGAATGCCCAACGTGTCTCCCAGGGCGGCACCTCCCACCCCGCCACGAGGCCGTCGCCGTGAGCGGTGTGGCCTTCGATCCTGTGCGCCTGCTGCACCCCGGGCCGCTGGTCCCCGAACCCGTCATGCCCGCCCCTGCGCAGCCAGGCCTCATTGCTCACCTGCCGACACCGGCGTGTGTCCAAGAGGGCCCACCACGTGCTGGCGCAAGCTCCAAGCCCGAAGCCCGCGACTTTGGCAGCCTCCTCAGACCATCACGGCCTCCGCGACACAGGCAAGCTTTACTCCTTTTTCGTTTATGTACTCCACCGCTGCCTCCGGCCTACACTACGGTCAAGTAGGTCACACATTTGGAACTGAGTCTTGATTATGCAATGGCAGAGTACACACCTTATGGCTGAGTTTATATCACTGTACTCCCTTCGATGTGGTGTCACCAACTCTGTGCAAAGCATTTGAACTACACCTGTCTATGGTCCCTTGCTGTCTACTGCCTTCGCCCTACACTGCGGTCGAGTGGGTCACACATGTGTAACTGAGTCTTGATTACACAATGGCAGAGTACATATTTATGGCATCGTTTATATCCCTATACTCCCTTCGATGTGGTGCCACCAACTCTGTCAACCAGGAATCTACTCCACATGCCATTTCAACGCCGTGTGTTAGAGATCCAGGAGGAGCTGGCTGCACAGCGGGTGCCCCGCGCTGACCGCTGCCTCCAGCACACACTGCGGTCGAGTAGGGCACAGAATTGGAACTGAGTCTTGATTTGTTAATTTCAGAGTTTATATCATAGTACAGGCCTCATCGCTGACTGCATCCCCTTCCGGCTCTGGTGCCACTGACTCTGTGCCACGGGAGTCATGGACACTCTGGTTGAACGTTGGTGGCGTCTGAGTCTATGGCCTGGGGGTTGTCTTCATCATCATGTAGCTGGTACTGACATTGTGGGAAAGTGGAGACTGTAGCATTCAACTCCTCCATATTGCCTGTCTCTGCTTGCTCCCGCCCTCTGCGTCATGCCATGGATGGACACCTTCCACTGTCCCCCGTAACACTCCGCGACATTCTCCTTGGACATCAACGAGGACCCGCTTAGATCCCGTGGCCCTACCTCAGTGCATCGCCAGGCACCGTCCCGTGGCGGTGCGCCTGTGCCGGCCGCTGAGCATCCGGGGCCACCGACTCTGTGCAGCTCAAGTCATGGACCCTTGTTGTTTGTACGTTGAACTCCTGATTGTCTGATCACTGTTGTAGTTGTTGCCAGCACCATCCAACCCCTGAGGGGTGGCTTACACTACCCAACACCCATCCAGCACAGGCGTCACTGGATGTGTGACCCTGGCAATAAAAGGGGCCGGGCGCACGTGCTCGTAGCCAGTTCCACTGATTATCTCAGTGTGTCCGTGTGGTCATTCTGTATGCATGTGGGCCCCGGGCCATACCACATTACATTGTGCTGTGTACAGCTTGTGCGACCTTGTCACCTCAGGCAGTGGGGTGGACCTGGGACATGTATCTGTGTCGGACCCCCCTGTGGGCGTAAGGGAGTGGACCGGCGTACGGCAGTACGGCGTAGGGGTGTGGTCATTCAACACGTGGCTCTGGGCGTGGTTCATTGTAGGCCTTGCCTAGGCGGTTACTAATGCGTGTGTCTCAGGTGTAGTGTCGGCGCCACCCGTCACGCAATACACAATGTTGCTATGTAGCATGCCCCCGGAGTACGGGCTCGGCCGAGGGGTAAATGAGGGTGCGCAAGCCCGCTCGGGCTCAGGGATCAGACATGCCAACTGTTGTGTGTGTGTCGCTATTTCCGCAGCATAAGCCAAAGGTATATCCTCAACCGCATGGCGAGTTCAGCCAGGCATGACCTCTACATCTGTGTCCGCCCTGTCCTTACCATGGGCCTACACACACGTGTCCGTCCACCTTCAGCGCACGACATCACTGTGTCGTTGTCAGGCTTGTGGACATGCGCAGGCAGGCATGACAATAGTGTGCCGTAGGGGTGCAAGTGATGCAACCGCGCTGCGCACACTAGTAAATAGGCTCGGGGGGAGGGAGGAGCAGCAGTGAGGCTACGTAATACACATTGATGCCGCTCACTTGCAACATGCAGTACATGTCATGCAGGAATCACAAGGTCACACATATCACACACCAATGAGCCACTGAGCCGACCATCACATCTTGCAGGGCCAACTATTGGCTCATGTCTCTCTGCACAGTCACAGGTGACCAAGGATATGCACTCTGCGCTTGGATGATGACACCCCTCCGACCCCAGACACACAGGCCCAGAGGCTGTACAATGCGGCCCACAAACGCACCAGGGGCATCGTAGAATGCACATTTGCCGTGTTGAAGTCACGTTTCAGGTGCCTGGACGTCACAGGTGGGAGGCTCCTGCACAGCCCAGGCATCATGTGCAAGATGATTGTTGCATGTTGTGTGTTGCACAGCATATGTGTACGCAGCAAGGCCCCATGGATACAAGTGCCAGATGCACCGGACGATGATGATGAGGATGAGGCAGGTGGCCCACACCCCACTGCGGCCGCAGCAGGAGTTGCCCGTGGGAACACCATCATTGACAATTTCTTCACATGAGCACATTACATTGTGAAAGTCCTTGGCAATCATGGGACAGTACAATATGGCCACAGGCACAGCATGTGCTACTAAATGCTTTCAAAATACACATTCCCTGAGTGCATGTCACTCATCTGTACAGGCACATCACTCAGACAAGTGTGAGTGCGACATGTATTGCTGTCAATTTTATGATTTGTTCAGGGATGGTGGGTGTGTCACCTCTGTGCAAACGGGCTGTTTAGGGTGTCACGTATTCGGACTGCCAGTTCTGTGTGTCGTAGTTAGTAGGGAATCCCACTCTTCGGCGTTTCACTTGGGTCCAAATTCATTCCATTTTGGCTGCCATTTGTGTCCTACAGGTGACAACAGGGCTCCTTTTGGGGTCAGATATGTACCACCATGATGCAGGGATGCCCCCTGTGGCTCGAGTCCCACAACATGGGCAACATGTACGTAAGTGGGAGTCACTGCCCCTACATTCGTCCACGCTTTCATGGTGGATTGCTCATGGTCATGACACGTCTGTGTGCAGGAGGGGTTGCTTGTCCCTCTGCAATGTGAAGGGGAGATGCGGTTTCAATGTGTGTTCCATGCATGTTTCTGCATTGGCGCAGTTTACATGCAGACTGCATGTCAATGTACATTGTGACTGAGGAGATGCCTATTTGATGCGGGACAATGGTCATCTGTTCTACGTCAGGGATGTGTGGTTGGGCTCGTACATTGTCATCTTACCGTATTTTTAATCTGCTTTTATGCTGCATTTTCCCGCATGACGCGTGGGGATTGCAGGCCTATGGCTGGTTATCGCTGAGTTTTGTATCGCGATTGGCATCATCGCTACTATTTTCGCGTTCGTGTTTCGCGTTTTTTCTGCGTCGCGTTGGTTTTAACACGTTTTTTTGACGCGTTATCGTGGCACTATCGCATGGGGCTGCCGTGTTGTGAATACCACGTTGACACGGAGTTGTTTTCCCGCGAAGGACTGCGATGTGAAGAGTTGCGTTAGACTAATTTTGCGGTAGTTATCACACGTTCTTGAGATTATGCCCCCAAATCGCTTAAGGGCGGTTAACATGTATTCCCAGCTCAGGGTTTCAAAGGCCTGGCAGAGATTAAGCAGGAGACACCCCGCTCTGGGATCAGTGACACAATATCGACCCACATTATATCGACCTACACAATTATCGAATCACTAATATTGTACACAAAAATATCAACTGCCAATACCCACAATTAAAATTACACAAATATCGAGAAAACAATATCGTCCAAAAAATTATCGACTACAAATATATCGACTACAAAATAATCGTTCACAAAAATATCGGAAAATTCAAAATAACATATAATCAAACAAAAATATTGATATACACAATATCGACAACACAAACATCGCTAAAATACATCTTAACTCAACATAAAAATAACATTTAAACATTATGAAAAAATATTTTTAACCCTTTAAAAAAGAAAAAAAAACACATTTCAAACATCAAAATATACATAAAAAAATTCATTAAACAACTACAAAAACCAAACTACTTACTAATAAACTAAAAAAATCAAATGAAAATAAATACACAAAATCTAAACATAAAATAATAAATACAACCATCAAATATAAACAAACATATATACAACGTATTTAAAAAATATATATAACATATATGTAAACATATATTCTAATTATATTATAATGTAAAATAAAAAAAGCACTTTTAAATAAATACAGATAACATTAAACAAATTAAATTATAACTGCCAAAATAATCACACAGACGCTATTCCAACCAATAAAATTAAACTACAACAACAAAGACCAATAAAAAAGCTGCAACTAATTAAACTAATGCTATAAAAGTAACCAATTAATTAACCATACAATTACCTCAAAACCAACAAACATTGGAGAAGGACGAATCTTTGCCAGATCTACGACACAACAAAAAAATCCAGATATACTACTACACCGGAAAACTCTCATTAAAGGTAAGTACAAAACTTTTAAAATAAGTAACTCACCTTAACTAAAAAATAATTAAACATATAAACCTACTAAACAAATGCATTATTTTTGTCTGTTGATATTTTATACACTAAACTTCACCAAAAGTCTACACTACATAGAAATTTCCAGTCCACCATTTGCTCCCAAAAGAAACTAGAAAATCAACATTAACGAAATACATAAAATCAAGTAAGTATATCTCCTAACTATTTGTAAAACGTAACTTAATAAACCTAAAAACAATCCTAACAAACAAAATATAACTAATAAACACTTTTATTTTATTTCCCTTCAACAGTTTACAAAGTTTCCAATTCAAAAACAACATCAAAGAAATTAACTACATCAACCAAAAATAGTAAGGGGTCGATTCCGATCTCGGTCGGAGGCGCACCCAACACTATTCGGCCGGGAAAAAAGCCAGGCGAATGCCTGTTTCCCGACCGATTCGCACATTCTTCCGAACGAGCAAGTACGATGCGCACAACTGCATAGATTCCGACCCAGTCGTACTCACCCAATCCAGGTCCTGTTCTCCGACCGAGCCGGATCCGTAAACGCAGAATCGAGTCGCACGGAAGCCAAAATGCAGCCCCGTCCGGCCGGACAAGTACGATGCGCTTTCCGTACGCGCCGAACCCGTCGCTACGCACGGCACGTCAAAGCATCCGGGAGAGGCGCACATAAGCTCCGATTCACGCCACAACACGATCCACGGCTACGAGACGAACACGCCAGCGACAAGGACGAGGCGAAGCAAAGAGAAAGACGAGCCAACTATGAATCCCATCGTGCCGATCCTACCAATATTCTACATCTACTACCGGAACAGGCACGGACGCGTACGGCGCAGAAGGTAAGTCAGACACCAACCACAAAAACAAACTACACGTACCCGACATATCACACACACACAGAGGGATGCAGAAATTACTTACACCAGCAACAGCAGCACCATAGGGGCGGGATGGCCATCACCAATACCACATATACACATAGGGGCCTGGATGCCCACCACCACTACCACCCCTACTCAGGGGGTGCCAGATGCCTGTCACCACTCCCACCTCTACCCAGGGGGTGCCAGATGCCTACCACTACTACCACCTCTACCCAGGGTGTGCCAGATGCCTACCACTACTACCACCCCTCCCCAGGGGGTGCCAGATGCCTACCACTACTACCACCCTTACCCACGGGGTGCCAGATGCCTACCACTACTACCACCCTTACCCAGGGGGTGCCAGATGCCTACCACTACTACCACCCCTACCCAGGGGGTGCCAGATGCCTACCACTACTACCACCTCTACCCATGGGGGGCTGGATGCCTGTCACTACTCCCACCTCTACCCAGGGTGTGCCAGATGCCTACCACTACTACCACCTCTACCCAGGGTGTGCCAGATGCCTACCACTACTACCACCCTTACCCAGGGGGTGCCAGATGCCTACCACTACTACCACCTCTACCCATGGGGGGCTGGATGCCTGTCACTACTCCCACCTCTACCCAGGGGGTGCCAGATGCCCACCACTACTACCACCTCTACCCATGGGGGGCTGGATGCCTACCACTACTACCACCTCTACCCAGGGTGTGCCAGATGCCTACCACTACTACCACCCCTCCCCAGGGGGTGCCAGATGCCTACCACTACTACCACCCTTACCCAGGGGGTGCCAGATGCCTACCACTACTACCACCCTTACCCAGGGGGTGCCAGATGCCTACCACTACTACCACCTCTACCCAGGGTGTGCCAGATGACTACCACTACTACCACCCCTCCCCAGGGGGTGCCAGATGCCTACCACTACTACCACCTCTACCCATGGGGGGCTGGATGCCTGTCACTACTCCCACCTCTATCCAGGTGGTGCCAGATGCCTACCACTACTACCACCTCTACCCAGGGTGTGCCAGATGACTACCACTACTCCCACCTCTACGAAAGGGGTGCCAGATGCCTACCACTACCACCACCTCTACCCATGGGGGGCTGGATGCCTACCACCACTACCACCCCTACCCAGGGGGTGCCAGATGCCTACCACTACTACCACCTCTACCCATGGGGGGCTGGATGCCTGTCACTACTCCTACCTCTATCCAGGGGGTGCCAGATGCCTACCACCACAACCACCCCTACCCATGGGGGGCTGGATGCCTACCACCACTACCACCCCTACCCAGGGGGTGCCAGATGCCTACCACTACCACCACCTCTACCCATGGGGGGCTGGATGCCTACCACCACTACCACCCCTACCCAGGGGGTGCCAGATGCCTACCACTACTACCACCTCTACCCATGGGGGGCTGGATGCCTGTCACTACTCCCACCTCTACCCAGGGGGTGCCAGTTGCCTACCACCCCTCCCCAGGGGGTGCCAGATGCCTACCACTACTACCACCCTTACCCAGGGGGTGCCAGATGCCTACCACTACTACCACCCCTACCCAGGGGGTGCCAGATGCCTACCACTACTACCACCTCTACCCATGGGGGGCTGGATGCCTATCACTACTCCCACCTCTACCCAGGGTGTGCCAGATGCCTACCACTACTACCACTTCTACCCAGGGTGTGCCAGATGCCTACCACTGCTACCACCCTTACCCAGGGGGTGCCAGATGCCTACCACTACCACCACCTCTCCCCATGGGGGTCTGGATGCCTACCACCACTACCACCCCTACCCAGGGGGTGCCAGATGCCTACCACTACTACCACCTCTACCCATGGGGGCTGGATGCCTGTCACTACTCCCACCTCTACCCAGGGGGTGCCAGATACCCACCACTACTACCACCTCTACCCATGGGGGCTGGATGCCTGTCACTACTCCCACCTCTACCCAGGGGGTGCCAGATGCCTACCACTACTCCCACCCCTCCCCAGGGGGTGCCAGATGCCTACCACTACTACCACCCTTACCCAGGGGTGCCAGATGCCTACCACTACTACCACCGCTACCCATGGGGGGCTGGATGCCTGTCACTACTCCCACCTCTATCCAGGGGGTGCCAGATGCCTACCACTACTACCACCCCTCCCCAGGGGGTGCCAGATGCCTACCACTACTACCACCCCTCCCCAGGGGGTGCCAGATGCCTACCACTACTACCACCCCTCCCCAGGGGGTGCCAGATGCCTACCACTACTACCACCCCTCCCCAGGGGGTGTCAGATGCCTACCACTACTACCACCCTTACCCAGGGGGTGCCAGATGCCTACCACTACTACCACCCTTACCCAGGGGGTGCCAGATGCCTACCACTACTACCACCTCTACCCATGGGGGGCTGGATGCCTGTCACTACTCCCACCTCTATCCAGGGGGTGCCAGATGCCTACCACTACTACCACCTCTACCCAGGGTGTGCCAGATGACTACCACTACTCCCACCTCTACCCAAGGGGTGCCAGATGCCTACCACTACCACCACCTCTACCCATGGGGGGCTGGATGCCTACCACCACTACCACCCCTACCCAGGGGTTGCCAGATGCCTACCACTACTACCACCTCTACCCATGGGGGGCTGGATGCCTGTCACTACTCCCACCTCTATCCAGGGGGTGCCAGATGCCTACCACCACAACCACCCCTACCCAGGGGGTGCCAGATGCCTACCACTACCACCACCTATACCCATGGGGGGCTGGATGCCTACCACCACTACCACCCCTACCCAGGGGGTGCCAGATGCCTACCACTACTACCACCTCTACCCATGGGGGGCTGGATGCCTGTCACTACTCCCACCTCTACCCAGGGGGTGCCAGATGCCTACCACTACTACCACCCCTCCCCAGGGGGTGCCAGATGCCTACCACTACTACCACCCTTACCCAGGGGGTGCCAGATGCCTACCACTACTACCACCCCTACCCAGGGGGTGCCAGATGCCTACCACTACTACCACCTCTACCCATGGGGGGCTGGATGCCTGTCACTACTCCCACCTCTACCCAGGGTGTGCCAGATGCCTACCACTACTACCACCTCTACCCAGGGTGTGCCAGATGCCTACCACTACTACCACCCTTACCCAGGGGTGCCAGATGCCTACCACTACCTCTACCCATGGGGGGCTGGATGCCTACCACCACTACCACCCCTACCCAGGGGGGCCAGATGCCTGTCACTACTCCCACCTCTACCCAGGGGGTGCCAGATGCCCACCACTACTACCACCTCTACCCATGGGGGGCTGGATGCCTGTCACTACTCCCACCTCTACCCAGGGGGGGCCAGATGCCTACCACTACTCCCACCCCTCCCCAGGGGGTGCCAGATGCCTACCACTACTACCACCCCCACTCACAGGATGGCTAATACATGACACAACAAGCACACACCAACATAAACAATGCAACATAAAGACATCCCCCCAACACCATGACAAGCGTGTGTAGACTGTGTCAAATGCCTACAACACTGAACATGACTTTGAACATACAATGTGACCCCCTATCACATGTGCCACACATAAATGTGTGTGGCCCCCACAATGCAAGCAGACCATGACCACTGTGACAATGGGGTCCAACCCCCATCATCACAGTGACCAAAATGTAAGTGTGGGGCCCATAGCTGAAGCACATCTTGAACATTGTGGCAATGGGGTTCAAACCCCCATCATCACAGTGACCAAAAGGTAAGTGTGGGGCCCATAGCTGAAGCACATCTTGAACATTGTGGCAATGGGGTCCAAACCCCCATCATCACAGTGACCAAAAGGTAAGTGTGGGGCCCATAGCTGAAGCACATCTTGAACATTGTGGCAATGGGGTTCAAACCCCATCATCACAGTGGCCAAAAGGTAAGTGTGGGGCCCATAGCTGAAGCACATCTTGAACATTGTGGCAATGGGGTTCAAACCCCCATCATCACAGTGACCAAAATGTAAGTGTTGACATTGAAAAAGCTGCAACTGCCAAACTGCATGGATGATTCCTGGTCACAGAACAACAAACACATCAGTGGCAAAGTAGTGCTTGTGTCCCATAGCAACATAGATTGGGGGAGGCAAACACTGCAGTGCAAATAAGACATACCTTTGGCCATGTGCAGACAAACATCACCCATGGGGGCTGACACTGTCAACATTCATCAATGACACAATGACAGAAGTGACCATGATAATGCAGACCCACATATTTGCACCAATGGGCACACAAATGCAGATACCCTGTGGAGACTGTAGATGTGAGGTGAACAGATACCATACCATGGCAGCAATGGGACACACAAACAATGATCATTGTGCTGACTGATGACCTAGGAGTCCCAGGGACAGCAGGGGAAACCCACCAAACAACATACAGCCAATGGCACACTAAAGACATGCCAATGCAGTGGTGCAGATGCACAACCACAAACAGGCAGACCCACACTGCACATCAAACACAACAGGTGAGGGGGGGTGCCAGTGTCCCCAGGCAACCACACAACACATGATGAGGCCTGAATACCAATTACACAGATGTGCATACAGTGCCACACAAAGGTAACTCATGGATCCAAATCCCCTATGTGGGCAATCAGGCATTGTTAGATGAGAGGGAGCACAAATCACACATGTCACACAAGCATGTAGGAACAGCAACTGGCACAGCAAGACACAGAGACACCACAGCACTACCCCCAGGGTCCCCACAATGTGGGGACCCTGGGCTGCATTACAATCCCACTGTGATGACAAAGCTAGATGTCGTTCACACTGTGAACCACAGTCATGTGTCCTGAGCAACAAACTACCATCACACCTACACAAGCACAAATCAATCAGCACGGCCAGTAAGCCAAGGCCAACATGGAGGCAGGGGTCTAGCCGTGCAACAACTCTCATCTGCACACACTCAACACCACACACCTCGACCTCCAACAATGTGCAGCAGTGAAGCTCACATGCACTGGTGACATTGCACATGCACCGATGACAATCCCATGGGTGGTGGTGGGAACCAAGGTGCAGAAACACATCACACATGGCCACTCAACAAGACTCTTGAATGTCTGACACACTGCGCTGTACATGGACATGACGGCAATACCACACCAACCAATGGGATCCCAGCCACAGTCCCACACCAATGAAGAAGCCAAGGTCACCCACAAAGAACACACATAGACAACTACCAACATTGCAGCCCTGACCCTGAGGAGTGCCAGCAGTCACACACACAACATGTCACAATCACTGAAAGCTAACACAAACTGGAAATCACATGACAGGTGTAAACAACATGTGCCAAGGGGAATCCTGACTGTGACCCATCTGCGTCTGCCCACAAACTCAGCCCTCACAGCCAACACACCTATGGGTGACACCCTGATGACCAGTAATGTGCCATGCACCCACATCACAGAGAATCCAGGGAGAAGACTTTGGGGGAACATAGGTCAACTCAGCAAGCATCACAAACAGGAACACCACTAGGGATCCCAGCATGCACAGCAAAATGGAAGTGAACACACAGACATGCTCATACAACACACACCTTGGGCGCAGGCGAAGTCACAGGAGTACACACTGCCATGAGGGGACTCCACTCCTGTGTGAGGAAAGCTGTGCCATATGTTGCCACAGTAGGGCTCCATCATGTCAGCAGAACACTTGGTCACACAGTCAACAATTTGCACCAAATGAAGGCTCCCGTCACATCAGCCTGGTCATGGGAGTGTCAACGAAATCATCAGCACAGATCCAACACACATGTATAGCAAGTTGCACTGACAACACAGATGAGTCCTTCCCCATTGATGCCCAAACCTGCATGTCCAGTGGAGATGGCCACACGGTCAGGGAAGTAGACTAATTGAACAATGGCAAGCACAACAGATGTGCAGGGGTGGAAGCCACAGATGTGACATTGCTAATGTAAGTAGGAAATCCCATTGCCAAATATTGAAAACATGACACCCTCAGATGCTGCTAAGGATGACATGGATACACCACAGGATAGGACACATTCCCCCTGGACCACATGGGTTCCTGAACAGTAACACTTAATTTTCATGAGACCAAATATCACCATCACTGCAGCAAGGGCATGGTTAGCATCATCAACATCATGTACATCAGAAGCAAAAGCACTAGAGAACAGAAAGTCGCTTTATTCAGCATATGTGGGTTCAAAAGTTGAAGTCCAGTAAAAAAGAAACAAAGGCCAATGGCCAGTCCATCCTGAAAGTCAAAACAGGATGACAGTGGCAGATGTCACCCTACGTATGCCTGCACTGATAAAAACCAGGGACAATCCCCTCGGAGGGGCATACGGGGGGGCAGGCCAGGCACCGCAGGGACAGGATCAGGGCTCACCAGAAGGAGGCAGGGAAGGGGTGGTGGGTGCTGAAGAGCCACTGACAACTGCAGTGGAGGTGTCTGACATGGTGTGTGCCGGCACAACTGGGGGGCATGACTCTGATGGTGTGGGTGCCGGCACGACTGCAGTGGACCGTGCAGATGGAGTGGACAGGTTCCCCACTGCAGTGCCCAAGTCAGACAGGGTGGTAGTGGACTCCACTGCAGTGCCTACCTCCAGGGGAGGAGAATGGGGATCAGGTAAGGTGGGCAGGACAGAGGGGAGGACACCGTCTCCACACCAGTGGCACAGACAAGCGCAGCGGGGGGTGTGGGGCCGGAAGAGCAAGTGGCAGGGGGAGAAGGCTGGATCTTTTTGGGGATGGTGTATCTGTGGGTGGGGGAACCTGGGGCAGGGTGTGGTGGGGGCACCTGTGGAGTGGGGGCCTGAGGGATGGAGGAAGGAGACTTGGTGCCTGAGCTGCAGGGCGGCGGCGGGGTCTTGCTCTTCCGGGTCCGGGGGGACTTGCGGATGGGGGCGTCAGTCGGTCTGCGCCTGGGGGAGGGTGTCCGGGGGCGAGGGGCACTCCGCTCCGTGTGGGTGGGCTTCCTCTTCCCCCTGAATGCTGGATCGGAGGGGAAGAGGCCGAGGTCACTGAGGAAGAGCCGCTGTGTCTTTGGGGTTGCAGGTGAGGCAAGGGAGGGGGCTTTGGAGGGAGAGGCAACTGAGGACTGCGCAGTGCTCGTGGATGCGTGTGTGTGTGACTGGGCCCCATCCCCTGTGAGTGTGGTTTCAGTCCCCTGACTGTGCGTGCGTGTGCGTCTTGTTTGTGGTGTGTGTGTCTGTGTGCTGCTCGTGTCTGTGCTGGTGTGTGCCTGTGCCGGTGTGTGTGTGCTTGGGACAGGTAAGGTGCTGGGAGTGTGGATGGGGCAGAGGCAGGAGGGGTGAGGGACTGTTGGAGGAGGGACACTGCTGCCATCAGGGAGGAGTCCATGGACCTATTGCCCCTCTGTAGAGCAGACATGCCCGATGAGATGCCCTCCATGAACGACACCAGCTCAGTCAACAGAGTGGTGTGTGCATGGAGGACACTCAGCATCGCTGTCTGCCCTACATGGAGCTGGCGAAGGAGGTACACAGACTCCTCACTCAGGGCAGCAGGGGACACAGGGGCAGGAGGTGCGGTGCCTGGCCCGAAGGAGACACGCTCCCGAACATGGGAGCCTCCACGGACCTCGGGAATGGGAGCCGATGGGAGGGCGGTGGTGGTGGTGGCGGGGACAGCAACACTAGCTGGGGTGTGGTGGCTGCTGACACCCGCATCCACAAGGGAGTCATCCTCCGAGCTGCTGTGGTCCTCAGCTGAGGTGGATGGTGCTGAGGACTCCTCGGTGTGGCTCCCCTCGCCCTCCGTGCCACTGGGTCCCTCCGACCACTCCTCGGCTGCTGACCCAGTCTGGCTCTGCGGCTCCTCCTGGTCCGTGGAGCTGTCCCCTCCTGTGGCTGTGGATGTATCTGCAAACAATAGGGAAACAGACAGACATCAGTCACCTGCACCGAACGCACACACCACAGTAAGTACAGCACATTACAGAGCAAGCCCTGGCATCCTTAGTTGAACATTGCCAAAAGTGTCCAAACAGAATAGGAGTAGCCAATTGTCAGTCTGATGGTCAACCATGGCACTCACATCCCTCCTGGCCTTGCACCCATCTGTCTGGTGTCTGTTGGATGGCAATACCCCAGTGTGGACACATGCACCACCTACACAGTAGTTGGACAGTGCAGAAAACACGGTGAAGCATGTGAACATGCACACATCACAACTCTTGCCACTGAGTCAGTACAGGTGTCCGGATGAAAGGGATGCCCAGAGTCAAATATGAAATGCATGTGATGCATACCAGCGACAGACACCATGATGCACCCATGTCCTGATAGCCATTGCCACAATGGTGTGCATGTAGCACATGTCACTCCCCTGCAGGATCACTCATAGGAAGTTACATGCCATGGCACAGGCATGCCTGCTAAGTCAGACATCACTGTCTCCAGTCACATGGGCAGGGCAGCCAGACAACAACAGTCTGCACTGTGTCACAATAGTAGGTCATGGGGAATGCAAGTCCTGGAGCTGAACAAGTGCACATGTACATCCCCCACACACCACATCATCTGAACCCTTATCTGTCCAGGTCATACTGATTGGACATATGGGAGACCTGTAACACAACCCTCTGAACCTGAGCACCTCACAATCTGCTGTGAATGGGAAACAGCTGCCTGAACTTCACATTTGCATACCCCAGTCTGCACGGTCAGGTGATCAAACACCTATGTGTCACGCAAGTATCGTCTCCTATGGTCACATCTCCGGTGGCATGCTGAGCCCCAACCGAGAGACACCCCAGCAGTCATGACAACGAAGCCACAGCACACTGACACAGAGGCAGACACCTGAGGGGACATATCACTGAGCACAACGTGTCAGCTGATACACGGGAGTGGGAGTACAGAGTGTATTGTATGGCCTGGAGTAGGCATGACTGTCCTGCCCCACATGAATGAGGGATGAGCCCTGGACAGTAGGCAGCTGGCTAAGTATGTGTGACACACGTAATATACACACTCCTGGGGCCCAAGCATTGTTCCCACCCGCAGCATGGGTGTGTGCCAGATACCCCAGGCACATGTGGTGGATCAGCTCAGCAATTGGACCACATATCAAAGTAACACGCAGATTACATGTCAGAACACAGGCATTGTGTAAGCAAAGGACCCACCCATGATGCCCACCACAGAGTTAGGGGAACAGATGCTGTTCCCCACCTTGAGTCAAGCAAACTGCAAGGACACAGTACCCAAGTGACACAATTCCCTGACTGCAAGGGCCACACCTGGGTATCAGATGAGGAGTGGGCAGTGCACAATAGAGGGACATGGGTCCTGGACCACATGACTGATGTAGTGTGGAAGTTTAACCAGGCCAGAGGAGGGCACATAGCATGGCAGACAAAGTTCACAATGCAGTCATGGACTCACCCCCTCCTTGCTGCTCTCTGGCCTTCAGCTGCCCATCCAGATCAGGGAAGACCACCACCAGGATCCTGAGCATGTGGGGGGTCAGGGTCCGGTGTCCGCCCCTCCTGCGAGGAGGCGACAGCTTCAGCTGTACCCGTGCGATCCTCCGGGTCCAGGCCCGAAGGTCCTGCCACCTCTTCTGGCAGTTGCGGATCCGGCGCTTGTAGTCCCCCACGGATCTCACTGCCCGGACGATGGTCAGCCATATCTTCTGCTTCTGGTGGGCATCAACCTGTGAGGATGACAAAGTGAGAATGCCATTACTACACATGCAACATATCCGTGCATTACACAGTTGGATATACATGTCTCAATCACAGGGGCACATGATGTACACAGGCAGTGCAACGATGGCTATGGACAGTATGCCAGCAGTTACTACATGGTATCATTGCCTGGGAAGTAAAACCTTGTTTAAATGCACTGTCACTGCACTATACCTGTTCAGTGCATGTAACTACACACTATGGGGGGTGACAACTACTCAGTGAGCCTGCTAGCCAGTGGCGTGCAGACTGTTAGCCTTGCTAGTCAGACAACATGCACATTTAGTAAGGCAGTGGACAGCACACTCACCTGCTCCCCTGCTTTCCCATACAGCTTGCTGTACTGTGGAAGGAGGCTGTCCAGCAGGGCCTGGTTCTCCTCAGTGCTGAAGGCTGGGGCTCTCTCCACAGTACGTGCCATTGCAGGGTCCAGAGGGTGCAGATACAGCAGCAGTGGTGGTGGCAGATGTCGTCCTGGAGCATGTAGTGCAGGCAAGTGAGCTCTCAGGGGAACAGCCAGCATTATATGTGGGCTGCAGAGGCAGATACTGTCCCATGTGTCCAAAGTGATAGGTCCAAGTCTTTAGCATCTTCTGAATCTGGCCAATCCATTGAATTGCACCACTTACACACGCCCACAGCATCCTTCAAAAGTTCAACTTCATGACACCCATGAATTTGCAACATTGTTGTGGGTGACCAACTGAATTTCCAGCATCAGACTCGTTCAAGATTTGAAAACGCGTCCGTTGCCAGGCCAGGCCATAGCCAATGGGTGCGCACCGATCGGTCCATTGCTGTTCAACGCGTATTGCGGATACAACGCGTACCCGCTCACATTGAATGCAATGGGCCGGCCGGGCACACCGATCGGTCCATTGCTGTTCAACGCGTACCCGGGATACAACGCGTACCCGCTCACATTGAATGCAATGGGCCGGCCGGGCACACCGATCGGTCCATTGCTGTTCAACGCGTACCCGGGATACAACGCGTACCCGCTCACATTGAATGCAATGGGCCAGCCGGGCACACCGATCGGTCCATTGCTGTTCAACGCGTATTGCGGATACAACGCGTACCCGCTCACATTGAATGCAATGGGCCGGCCGGGCACACCGATCGGTCCATTGCTGTTCAACGCATACCCGGGATACAACGCGTACCCGCTCACATTGAATGCAATGGGCCGGCCGGGCACACCGATCGGTCCATTGCTGTTCAACGCGTACCCGGGATACAACGCGTACCCGCTCACATTGAATGCAATGGGCCGGCCGGGCACACCGATCGGTCCATTGCTGTTCAACGCGTATTGCGGATACAACGCCTACCCGCTCACATTGAATTGCAATGGGCCGGCCGGGCACACCGATCGGTCCATTGCTGTTCAACGCGTATTGCGGATACAACGCGTACCCGCTCACATTGAATGCAATGGCCAATGTGTGCGCACCGATCGGTCCATTGCTGTCCAACGCGTATTGCGAATACAACGCGTACCCGCTCACATTGAATGCAATGGCCAATGTGTGCGCACCGATCGGTCCATTGCTGTTCAACGCGTATTGCGGATACAACGCGTACCCGCTCACATTGAATGCAATGGGCCGGCCGGGCACACCGATCGGTCCATTGCTGTTCAACGCGTACCCGGGATACAACGCGTACCCGCTCACATTGAATGCAATGGCCAATGTGTGCGCACCGATCGGTCCATTGCTGTCCAACGCGTATTGCCAATACAACGTGTACCCGCTCACATTGAATGCAATGGCCAATGTGTGTGCACCGATCGGTCCATTGCTGTCCAACGCGTATTGCCAATACAACGCGTACCCGCTCACATTGAATGCAATGGCCAATGTGTGCGCACCGATCGGTCCATTGCTGTCCAACGCGTCCCTGTACAAGTCACTGGCATATGTCACCATGCCTGTCACAGGTGAATATATGCCAGCAACATATACTTCCCAGGGAGTGAGGGGCACACCTACAACACCACAGCCTGTCCACACTGTATCCTGAGGCATGTAAGGCTGCATTACCTATTCCGTGTATGGGGGTGAACATGTTGTTCTGTGGGTGTCACTTGGGGGCAGCCACTCCCAGGCTGTGCACGTGTTCATGGGGACAGAATCCTTGGTGTTTCGTGTACATGACCACTGTGATGTGCAACTGTTCATTTCTGTGCATGTGGCATGGTCACATTTCACGGTGGTGTATGTGTATGTCATGTCACATACCCCCTGAGTCCCATGTGTGACGGTATGTACGTCCCAGGGTGACCCATTGCCACAATAGTGATGGTCCTCCACAGTCTGTGTGCATGTTGTGTTTACAATGTCTCTGATTCCATGTGCACAATGGGAGACAGTCTCCACATCCACGTTGTTTGTGCATGGACTTTGATGTTGTACGTGTGTGTGTCACAGACATCCATGTCTGTCCTGCTGAGGCAACAGGGACCACTACCTGTGGGGTCATGGTTGTTTTGCTGTGGTGTATTCATGATACACCATGTCATGCCAGTGTCCATGTGGCAATACAGGGTCCCTGGGAATCTACCTGTCGTTGAGCTGTGATGCCTGGGGCACATCTGTCCTCACATGTCACTGTGGGGTGTGTTTGGAACGTGGCAGCAGGAGATGGGAACTGTGACACGGCCTCATGATATCCCATGGCACAACCTGGGACTTGTTGATGCCACTTGTTGAACTGTGATGTTAGATGTTGGCCATGTATGTGCCATACATGTCCTTACGGAACTGCACACATCATGTACTTGTGCCTCATAATGATGTATCATGTGATATTGAGTATGGTCAATACCACATATGTGGGGTGACTGACAATCTTTCTTTCTTCACCTATGCACTGCAGGGCACCAGCTGTCCATAGACCATTCCCTGACCTTGCAACCATGGTGGAACGGGACTGCATCCGACTGTACCGCTTCACCAGGCCGCTGATTGAGGTATTGACGGTGCGGTTGGCCCCACATTTGCAAGCTGGCCGGACATACCCTACAGCGCTGACCCCCAAGGTGAAGGTGATGGCAGCCCTACACTTCTTTGCCACCGGTACCTTTCAACACACTGTGGCGACTGCTGGTGGGATGTCACAGACCATGTTCAGCCGTGTGCTCCGCGATGTTTTGGAGGCTATGTTGATTTACCTGAACCAGTACATCTATTTCCCTAGACTCCAACAACTCACTGACGTGAAGAGTGACTTCTATGCCCTGGGGAGGATGCCGCATGTCATTGGCTCCATTGATGGGACACATGTTGCTTTGGTACCACCACAGGCCCAAGAGCAGGCATACAGGAACCGCAAACACTACCACTCGGTCAATGCACTGGTGGTATGTCTTGCAGATATGAGCATCTCACACGTCTGTGCCCGTTTCCCCGGTTCTGCACACGATGCCTACGTGATGAGGAGTAGTCGCATCCCAAGGATGATGTCACAGATGCGGAACCAGCGTGCCTGGCTTGTTGGTGTGTACTGACTTAGTACCATTGTGTGTGTTCTGCAATGTAGTGTTCCACCCTCTTTTCCAACTCAGCTAATGTGCAATTGTCTGTATGTAGGTGACTCCGGATACCCCAACATGCTGTGGTTGCTGACGCCCCTCAGGAACCCTGTGACACCAGGCCAGATGCGCTACAATGAGGCACATGGTCGGACCAGGAGAGTGATTGAGCGGACATTTGGTCTCCTGAAGAGCCGCTTCCGCTGCCTGGACAAGACAGGAGGGGCCCTCCCATATGCCCCAGCAAAGGTGTGCAAGATTGTCATCGTCTGCTGCATGCTACACAACCTGGCAGTGCGGAAGGAGTTGCCTCTCATCCTGGATGACGATGACCAACATCCGCCACCTGTGGAGGATCCTGGCCTGGACCACGATGCCAGTGATGATGATGATGATGATGATGGTGATGTCCGCACACAGCTCATCACCAACTTCTTCAGCTGAATGTGAGTATCCAGAGATGTCATGTCAATGATGTGAGTATGCATGATATGTGTTGGTGGTGCTCTGGTGCTGTTTGAGTGTGTCCATGTGCTACATGACTGTATGCGTGTAGCGATGTGTCCTTACAGGTAGTCTGTACTCCCCAACAGTGTTGACATGCTAACTTGGTTCTGGGTGGGTATCTTGTGACATGTATTGGGCATGAGTATTGCAGTTCTGTCCTGTTCTTCAGTGCTTTTGACTGTGTTTCATTTCTGTCCTTCACAGGGTACTTTCAGAGTGGTTTGGTCAACTGTGATCCCCGACACCGTGATTCGACTTCCATGGTGGTAGCTGTCGTGTCCCTACAGGTGATGTGTGCCACACCCATGGACTTCCTTCCTTCTACACTTGTTGACTGTGTGCCCGCTGCCAGGTGGGATTGCCTTGCATCTGTAGTGGTTACAACATGTTGCAAATGTGAAATAAACCTGTGCTTCACTTTGTGATGTGCGTTGTCTGTGGTCACACATCTGACTGACATTTGCTTACTGCACCAGTGGGCTAGTTGACAGAGACTGTGAATAGGTGAATAGGTGTTGTGTCTGTGCATTGCACCGTATTTCCTGGCAACATCAGTGTAGGCGATGAGTCAGATGGCCTAGGTGTGTATATGTTGTGTAGCCCTGGTGGTGTGTCTCCCTCATATGTGTCACGTTGCCATGACTCACATGCCTGTGTTGTACTTGCTGTAGCAGTTAGCATGCACAGTGTAATTTCGCAGGTCATCATCTCCATGACAGAAACCACGTTGGAATCACAACAGAGGCAGGTATGGTGTATTAGTGTGTTTATTGTCATACATGTGTGTGTATAGTGCACAGGATGGTGGGTGCTGTACATTTTGATTGCAATCCAAAGTTCCTAGATGAATTGGAAGTCCTGGTAGCAGATATGTCCAGAATAAAGTCCACAGTCATCTGATACATTGGTCCAACTTGTACTCCCCATGTCATGTGGGGGAGTTGTGTTGCAGTCAACAGGGTGAACAGTTTGCGAACAAAGGTGATTATCCAGAACAGATTTTGGCTTCCTGGGGGTTGCACATGGCCATCGACCTCTCACTTGCCCCTCCTCGGACGACCCCTCTTCTTTGGGGGGGGACCCTCAAGTGCAGGCTGCTGCGGTGCAGGGGACTCTCCGCCAGAGTCACCCTCCTTCCCTGTGGCAGTTGCAGTTGTTTCAGCACCAGATGTTGTGGGCACACAGGGAGGTGTTGACTGGTTGCTGCTCATCTGGCGGAGGCATTGTAATATGCACCGCCGTCATCTCTTGCAGTGTGTCCCACTTGGACTCCACGCGGGACATGTGCGAGTCCAAGCGGGCATGATGGGCAGCCTGCTGCTGTTTAATGTCCCTGAGGAGCCCCACTACCTGGCTGAGCTCTCCGGTGCTGGACTGGTACGCATCGGCTATGCGTACCAGTTGTGGGTCATCATGCAGTCCAGACCCCTCTGCGATCAGCGACCTATGTCTCCCACCCCTCCCACCACCCCTGGCGACACGTGCAGTACCTGAGGTGGCACGCACAGGTGACCCTGGGCCCCCTTGGGGGTTGTTGGTGGTGTTGGTGTCCATAGCCCCACGTTGGTCCAGGGTCCCTGTGCTGGTGGTGGTGGTGCTCCTTGGTCTGTCCGTGTCAGCAGGGGTGGTATGTGTGTTGACAGTCGTTGGAGGGGTGGGTGCAGGGGGTGCAGCTGGAGGTCCTGCTGGTGCTGCATGATGACTTGCTCCGGAGGTGCCAGGTAGGTCTTCGTCATCCGAGGAGGGCAGAGGCTGTTCCACACCAGTGAGCTCCGTTTCCCCTTGAGCCTAGGACAGGGACTCCTCAGCGTCTGCTGCTGTGTCCCCATCATCACCTGTTTTTGGGAGACACACACAATGTATGTTATGTTTCTGCAGGCATGAATGGTTGACACACATGACAGTTGTGACTGTACCTCTGGATGCGGGCCTGTACATTGCATTGTCCTAAGTTGTCACAGTCAGAGGTTGATATTGGTGTAGCACATTGTCCTGCATACTTTGGGCATTTCTATATGAATGTTGGGGTGTGTACATGGTCTGCATTGGTTGTATTTGGTTGACATCCGGCCCTCCTTCCCACCCAGCCAGATATTCCACCATGGAACGTGCTTCCATTGCAGGGAGTGCAAGTTGTCTTTCAGGATGTCAGTCAGTGGTGTCCTGCTGTTGGTTGGTGCACAGTTGCCAGCAGGGCCTTGTGCTCCCCACAGCAGTACCCAGTGTCAGCCATCTTGTCAGTTCTTTTCCACTCCCTGTGATGTGCGCATGGTTCAGGGTGGTGTTGATGGGACAGTTGTGGGGGTGACAAATATCTGTGACTACCACTCCCATCATGCTATTGCCTCCACCCCACTTCCCAGCATGCCCATACTTACTTGCTTTTGGGTGGACTTCACTGTGTGTGAGTGTGAGAGCAATGGCAAGATGGCTGACAGTGGTGTCCTGCTGTTGCTTGGTGCCCAGTTCCCAGCAGGGCCATGTGCTCCCCACAACTGAGCACCAGTGTCAGCCATCTTTGAAGTGGCTTTTGACTCCCTGTGAGGTGTGCATGCTTGGGTGTGAGCTTGCTGGGCCATGTGGGTGGGGGATGTTGGGCTGTGACTACCACTCCCATCATGCTATTGCCTCCACCCCACTTCCCAGCATGCCCATACTTACTTGCTTTTGGGTGGACTTCACTGTGTGTGAGTGTGAGAGCAATGGCAAGATGGCTGACAGTGGTGTCCTGCTGTTGCTTGGTGCCCAGTTCCCAGCAGGGCCATGTGCTCCCCACAACTGAGCACCAGTGTCAGCCATCTTTGAAGTGGCTTTTGACTCCCTGTGAGGTGTGCATGCTTGCGTGTGAGCTTGCTGGGCCATGTGGGTGGGGGATGTTGGGCTGTGACTACCACTCCCATCATGCTATTGCCTCCACCCCACTTCCCAGCATGCCCATACTTACTTGCTTTTGGGTGGACTTCACTGTGTGTGAGTGTGAGAGCAATGGCAAGATGGCTGACAGTGGTGTCCTGCTGTTGCTTGGTGCCCAGTTCCCAGCAGGGCCATGTGCTCCCCACAACTGAGCACCAGTGTCAGCCATCTTTGAAGTGGCTTTTGACTCCCTGTGAGGTGTGCATGCTTGGGTGTGAGCTTGCTGGGCCATGTGGGTGGGGGATGTTGGGCTGTGACTACCACTCCCATCATGCTATTGCCTCCACCCCACTTCCCAGCATGCCCATACTTACTTGCTTTTGGGTGGACTTCACTGTGTGTGAGTGTGAGAGCAATGGCAAGATGGCTGACAGTGGTGTCCTGCTGTTGCTTGGTGCCCAGTTCCCAGCAGGGCCATGTGCTCCCCACAACTGAGCACCAGTGTCAGCCATCTTTGAAGTGGCTTTTGACTCCCTGTGAGGTGTGCATGCTTGCGTGTGAGCTTGCTGGGCCATGTGGGTGGGGGATGTTGGGCTGTGACTACCACTCCCATCATGCTATTGCCTCCACCCCACTTCCCAGCATGCCCATACTTACTTGCTTTTGGGTGGACTTCACTGTGTGTGAGTGTGAGAGCAATGGCAAGATGGCTGACAGTGGTGTCCTGCTGTTGCTTGGTGCCCAGTTCCCAGCAGGGCCATGTGCTCCCCACAACTGAGCACTAGTGTCAGCCATCTTTGAAGTGGCTTTTGACTCCCTGTGAGGTGTGCATGCTTGGGTGTGAGCTTGCTGGGCCATGTGGGTGGGGGATGTTGGGCTGTGACTACCACTCCCATCATGCTATTGCCTCCACCCCACTTCCCAGCATGCCCATACTTACTTGCTTTTGGGTGGACTTCACTGTGTGTGAGTGTGAGAGCAATGGCAAGATGGCTGACAGTGGTGTCCTGCTGTTGCTTGGTGCCCAGTTCCCAGCAGGGCCATGTGCTCCCCACAACTGAGCACCAGTGTCAGCCATCTTTGAAGTGGCTTTTGACTCCCTGTGAGGTGTGCATGCTTGGGTGTGAGCTTGCTGGGCCATGTGGGTGGGGGATGTTGGGCTGTGACTACCACTCCCATCATGCTATTGCCTCCACCCCACTTCCCAGCATGCCCATACTTTCTTGCTTTTGGGTGGACTTCACTGTGTGTGAGTGTGAGAGCAATGGCAAGATGGCTGACAGTGGTGTCCTGCTGTTGCTTGGTGCCCAGTTCCCAGCAGGGCCATGTGCTCCCCACAACTGAGCACCAGTGTCAGCCATCTTTGAAGTGGCTTTTGACTCCCTGTGAGGTGTGCATGCTTGGGTGTGAGCTTGCTGGGCCATGTGGGTGGGGGATGTTGGGCTGTGACTACCACTCCCATCATGCTATTGCCTCCACCCCACTTCCCAGCATGCCCATACTTACTTGCTTTTGGGTGGACTTCACTGTGTGTGAGTGTGAGAGCAATGGCAAGATGGCTGACAGTGGTGTCCTGCTGTTGCTTGGTGCCCAGTTCCCAGCAGGACCATGTGCTCCCCACAACTGAGCACCAGTGTCAGCCATCTTTGAAGTGGCTTTTGACTCCCTATGAGGTCTGCATGCTTGGGTGTGAGCTTGCTGGGCCATGTGGGTGGGGGATGTTGGGCTGTGACTACCACTCCCATCATGCTATTGCCTCCACCCCACTTCCCAGCATGCCCATACTTACTTGCTTTTGGGTGGACTTCACTGTGTGTGAGTGTGAGAGCAATGGCAAGATGGCTGACAGTGGTGTCCTGCAGTTGCTTGGTGCCCAGTTCCCAGCAGGGCCATGTGCTCCCCACAACTGAGCACCAGTGTCAGCCATCTTTGAAGTGGCTTTTGACTCCCTGTGAGGTGTGCATGCTTGGGTGTGAGCTTGCTGGGCCATGTGGGTGGGGGATGTTGGGCTGTGACTACCACTCCCATCATGCTATTGCCTCCACCCCACTTCCCAGCATGCCCATGCTTCCTTCCTTTTGATTCTGCTTCCCTGTGGGGTTGTGTGCCTGTGCTGACAAGATGGCTGACAGTGTTATCCTGGGGTTAGTTTTGCTGCAAGTCACATGTGTGTCCCTGTGCTTCACACTGCATGACCCAGGGTTGTGGTTCTTTGTGGGATATTTGATTAGAGTGTGAGGCAATGCATCCTCCCAGGTGAGTTGTGTGGAGTTTGTGTTAGGGGTGTGTGTGAGTGGAGCTGCTGGTAACTATGGCCAGTGCTGTCAGTCCTCCTTCCCACCCAGCCAGATTTTCCACCATGGAACGTGCTTCCGTTGCAGGGAGTGCAAGTTGTCTTTCAGGATGTCAGTCAGTGGTGTCCTGCTGTTGGTTGGTGCACAGTTGCCAGCAGGACCTTGTGCTCCCCACAGCAGTAGCCAGTGTCAGCCATCTTGTCAGTTGTTTTCCACTCCCTCTGATGTGAGCATGGTTCATGGTGGTGTTGATGTGCGCATTGTGAGGGTGGGCAATGTCTGTGACTACAACTCCCATGATGCTATTGGCTACACTGACTTGCCCAGCATACACAGGATTCCTTCCTTTCAGTGGGCTTCACTGTGAGGTGGTGTTGTAGTGGTGCCTACATGTCTGGATGTGTTTGTTAGTTATATTAGTGCCACTGCCTAGCTGTAGTTGTAGTTGTGTTTGTACATGTGATGACACAGTTACATATCACTATGAGATGGCATGTGTTGTGTTTATCTGACTGACATACACAATTTGGGATGATTCTGTTCTGGTTGGTGTGTATTTGCTAAGGGTGCATGGTTTGACTCTCCCCTTGACAGTGATGTGTGTGTATTGTCGCACACTATTGTGTACATTTGTTATGTACTCACCAGGCTCTGGGATGTTTTCTAGTCCATATACGCTCACTGGTGGTAGGATGGCCCGCACCTTCTCCTCCCAGGGCCTGAGGTATACTGGTTTGGCAGGAGGGCCACTGCCGGTGTGTTGGCTCAAGAGGTAGTCCTTCTTCAACAGCTCCCTGACCCTCCTGCGCACGTCATACCACCTGTTCTGGATGTCTCCCTTTGTGCGCAAACATGGTGATTGTGCGTTCACCCTGTCGACAATCCTCTCCCACATCTTGGTTTTCTGCGACATGGGTGTCTGTTGGACCAGTGTACCAAACAGCTGTGGCTCTACCCTGAGGATCTCATCTACCAGGACTTCCAATTCACTATCTAGGAACTTATGATTCTTCTTTGGGGGCATGGTGATGGGTGGTGATGGTGAGTGATGTGTGTGTTGGTGTGCAGGTGAGGGTGTGTGAGTGTGTGTTTAGCTGGGTGTATGTGAGGGTGCTATTTGTTGAGGTGCTGATGGTGTGTGGCTTGTGTGATGGATGAGCTGTGGGTGGGTGTGTGGTTGCTGTCTGTTCAGTGCTGGCAGGTAATTTGAATTTGCAAAGGATCATGGTAGGGATTTGTGACCTTTATATGGGTGTAGTTGTGGGTGTGTCTTTGTTCCCTGTCCCCCCCCCAGTATTTATTGGCTTTGTAATAGCTTGTTTGGCCTTTTTTTGTGTGTTTTTCCCTTTGTACTTTTTGTGCATGTAGGAGACGTTCTTGTGACCGAGTCGGACCCTGCAGTTATCTCGTACGAGCTTCTCCGAGTCGTTCACGCTGTGTTTGTGCTGTTTTCTATGCTGCGTACGCGTCGGTCGCGGTGTATTGGGTTGCTTCTGCTCGCAGTTTTGTATGCGTGTCGGTTGTACGGCTTGGGCTCCGTGCGACTCGGTCGTGTTTTCCACGCGTTGCATCGTACTTGGAAGGGTAGGAGGTCGCGGGTACGTTTCGTTCGGGTTCATTCCTGGTGCGTGTTGGTCGGTTCGATTCGCGTGGTTTTCCAGCCGGATGGCTGTTTTCCGCGCGGCTCAGTCGTTCGGCTTGTGTTCCGTACGAGTCGGTCGGATTTTGCACGCTTCTCATCGTACTTTGCGGGTCGGCCTGCACCTGTACGTGTCGGTCGGAATTAATTCCGGCTCCGAGTCGGTCGGTATGTTTTCCGGCCCGAATCGGAATCGGCCCCTAAGTATTTTTTAGAGCATAAAAATAACGAAATAATAAATAGGCACTAACTTAACAAAACTAACAAGTAATATGTAACACTTTAATAAAGCTAACAATTTTTTTTAACCAACAGAAACAAAAACGGGCTAAATTCATTTCCTCACAAAAAGGAAAATTACTACTATGTTACATGGGCTACAGTTATACACAAGAAAATACGTTGAAAATGTACTAAGTACTACTCCAATTCTTGCTACCACCAGGGAAACAATAGTAATTAATGTTAAAGAACACATCCACCCCCGAATGTCACAGAAATAGAGGTAGAGACGTTCTAGAAAACATCAAAGAGGCAAGCACAAGCTCACAACAAACTAGCACAGAAATCTTAAAAAATGTTCTAACCCGTGTTCCAGAGCACGTAACTTGGCAGTTACCTTTCATCCCAACCCTAACACGCCTCATAGCCAGAACAAAAAAATCAAGCAGTCAAACACCCCCCCCCCAAATCTTTCTCAGATATAGAAATTCTACTAGAATACACAGTCACACACAAAGATGAAAATTTCATTCTTTATGACAACAATAGTCATGAGAAAAGAATTCTCATCTTTGCCACAAACACAAACATCCAAAAATTAAAACAAAGTGAAACATGGATGATGGATGGCACATTTAATGTATGTCCTAAACTATTCTATCAACTTTACACTATCCATGGCGAATACCAAGAAACCAACATCCCTTTCATATATGCCCTACTTCCCAACAAACAAAGTACAACCTATATAGAACCACTAACAATAATTAAACAACAAACAGAACATTTCTTCCCACAGAAAATAATAATAGATTTCGAGCAAGCAATGATCCAAGCAATTTTAAAAATATATACACATTCAGCAATACAAGGATGCTATTACCATTTTAACCAAAATATATGGAAGCATCTCCAAAAATCGACACTAAGGGGCCGATTATGATGTCGGTCAGAAGGGCATCCGAGAGCCTTTCGGAATCGGACATTCCGACCGACTCGTACTCGGAATCGGTTTTCCCGCCCAACGCATTTCGATGACCAAAACCCATTACTTACCGACCGACTCAGTCATTCCGAATCCAACTGGATCTTCCGACCGAGAAGCCTTCGGAAATGCCGAATAGAGCCATTCGGAGCCACTTCTGAGTCCGAATCCGCCCGCCCTATTACGATGCGTACTTCAGACGCGCCGAATCGGTCGTACCAACCACCTCGTCAGAGCAGTCGGAAGGGGAGTATTTCAACTCCGAATCTCGTCACAACATGATTCTTGCGTCCGAGACTGTGCAGCTATGCATCCCATCGCACATGTCATCCCTCCACTGTACATCTACGAAGAATACTACAACCCCAACCGACGTGGTCGTCACAGACGGTAAGTTAGATACCTACACCTACAGATTAACGTAACTAACCCGCGAAGGACAATACAGTAGAAACCAAGGGCACAACTAGAGATAAATTTCGGGGTGGGGTGCTACTACTTCTAGCAATGTTGAGCCAAATTGGGGGGGCTACTACTTTCAGCAATCTACAGCCAAATTGGGAGGGGGTTATTACTACCAGCAATCTAGAGACAAATTGGGGGGTGCTACTACTTCCAGCAATCTAGAGCTAAATTGGGGGGGATTACTTAAAGCAATCTAGAACCAAATGGGGGGGCTACTACTTCCAGCAATGTAGAGCCAAATTGGGGGGGTGGCTACTACTTCCAGCAATCTAGAGCCTATTTGGGAGGGGGGCTACTACTTCCAGCAATGTAGAACCAAATTGGGGGGAGGCTACTACTTCCAGCAA
This sequence comes from Calotriton arnoldi, assembly GCA_963921515.1. Lineage (NCBI taxonomy): Eukaryota > Metazoa > Chordata > Amphibia > Caudata > Salamandridae > Calotriton > Calotriton arnoldi. Next base: position 1,026,446 of record CAWUFW010006598.1, on the reverse strand, counting down.
TCTAGAGCCAAATAGGGGGGGGCTACTACTTTCAGCAATCTAGAGCCAAATTGGGGGGGTACTACTTCCAGCAATGTGGAGCCAAATTGGGGGGGGGGGAGGCTACTACTTCCAGCAATCTAGAGCCAAATTGGGGGCAGGGGCCATTACTTCCAGCAATCTAGAGGCAAATTGGGTGGGGCTACTACTTCCAGCAATCTAGAGCCAAATTGGGGGGAGGGCTACTACTTCCAGCAATCTAGAGCCAAATTGGGGAGGAGCTAGCTATTACTTCCAGCAATCTAGAGACAAATTGGGGGGGCTACTACTTCCAGCAATGTAGAGTCAAATTGGGGGGGGGACTATTACTTCTAGCAATCTAGAGACAAACTGGGGGGGTTGGGCTACTACTTCCAGCAATCTAGAGCCAAATTGGGGAGGGGCTATTACTTCCAGCAATCTAGAGACAAATTGGGGCGGGAGGCTACTACTTCCAGGGATCTAGAGCCAAATTGGGGGGAGGGGCTATTGCTTCCAGCAATATAGAGCCATATTAGGGGGGGCTACTACTTCCAGCAATCTAGAGCCAAATTAGTGGGGCTACTACTTCCAGCAATGGTGAGCCAAATTAGGGGGGGGGGGTACTACTTCCAGCAATCTAGAGCCAAATTGGGGGGGGGGCTACTACTTCCAGCAATGTAGAGCCAAATTGGGGGGAGGGCTACTACTTCCAGCAATGTTGAGCCAAAGTGGGGGGGGCTACTACCTCCAGCAATGTAGAGCCAAATTAGGGGGGAGTACTACTTCCAGCAATCTAGAGCCAAATTGTGGGGGTGCTATTACTTCCAGCAATCTAGAGCCAAATTGGGGGGGCTACTACTTCCAGCCATCTAGAGCCAAATTGGGGGGAGGCGGTACTACTTCCAGCAATGTTTCCTTGAATAATGTAACAGGTGCTCATGCAAAGCGGCTCAATACCTTCGAGTGGAGTACGAGCTGTAGAAAACTGCAAAAAGAACAAAGCCTAAGGTTACTTGTCAGGAAATGTATTCTCACACTGTGGCAGCAAAAGTAAGTGGCAACTTGAAGGAATAGGCAGAGTGGAGATGTAGGTGCTCTAGGGACTGTTGATAAAACAACAAAGCTTCGTCATCAAGTAAATGGTCACATAAAGACCTGTGAAATACTCTGGTGCTGCTGCGATAAGACGATAGACCAGCCACCCACAGCAGCTCAAGAACTGTGTGTTTGTGGGGAAGCTGTCTCAGCCCAGGCTGACACACACGATGGGGGGTCTGAAGCCCATTGAGCCCTGTGGGTGTTCCGTTCTACTAGAAAGTGTTCAGTACAGGCTCGGATTGGGAAGGCGGGCAATCGGGCATTGGTCGATGGGCCGGTGCCCCAGGGTCACCTATGGGCCAGTTGTTTGGGGCCTCTGTAAACCACCCCAAGAGACTGACTTACTTCCCCAGTCCCCACCAGGCCACTGCAATGTGGCACCAGTATCTTGTCCGCTCCCCAGCCACGCTGTAAATTGAGGCTGGGAGCAAGCCTTTGGGGCATACTCACCTTGGTGCCCTGCCTCGCGTGCCCTGACAGAAGCAGTGTTATCTCCCCCACCGGCACCTCACTTTTAGGTCATGGCAGGTGCAGGGAGGCTGCGTTGTTTGTCGGGGCGTTGCAGGGAGTCAAGTTTCATTTGGCCATTCTCACCTACCCCCGCCCCCGCCCCTTGATCATCAGCAGTGTGCTTTTTGACACCTCCCTTGCCAGGTAAATGCCCTGAGGCTACAATGAAAGGGATGATCACGGGATGTGGACCACTTTTAGCGTGCCTGAGTCTCATTGTGATCCCAAACCGACCCTGGGTCCGTAGCATGTTGTGTATGTCAAATGAGGGAATGTCATCATCAGGTAGGTACAGTCACACCGCTAAATACTAGGAGAAACACACATTTGACGTTGGAACAGGAATGCCCATAGCCACATATATGTATGTATCACAAAGTGAATTTATGAGTCCCCCACAACACACAACAAAACATCGCAGGGCAAGGTACTCACAAAAGTATGTCCACAGAGATATATTCACTGGCACCATGGCCGCACCTACATGCATCTGTTCCACAGGCCAAATCCTAATATCTGAAACGCAAACAAAGACCACAACATCTCATGTCATAGGAAATCACATTGCAGGAAGTGACATCATTTATCCCAATTACCTTGCCATTTCCCAGACACCATAGAAGAAGTACATGGTGTAATCTGGATAGCTTCCAAAGAAGTACAACATGTACAAATCACTCAGGAAAGTGAAGTCAAAATCTATAGCTGATCTACCAAGTAGCAAGACAAATCATTCACCCAATCAGATGGATAACCCAGGCCTAGCTTATTTAATATCTCACACCTCACTTTACATGATGCACCAATTGTTGACAGATCAATACATGTCTACAAACAACAAATTGACTACTACAGTCCAACCTAGACCTCCACTCCACCATCAGCCCAATCACACAGTCCCACATCCTGTGTCCTGATGAGTACAGCAGTTTCAGAGCAGGTCATCATAGAGAGACACAACCAGAATGGGATGTTGGATGTGTCAGGAATAACAACATGGGAAGGACCCAGCACAGATCCAGAGCAGGACTCAGACAGATGAATCCCTTATATACAATCCCGACCATGCACACAGGTCAGATAGCACGTACACCGCACTCAAACACAACTATCTTGGGGCACACTATGCTTTGCCAGGCCAGGTTGACACGCCCATGGTGGACCCATGCCATTCACCCACCATTGTTCACTCAGGCCAGCCAGCAGAGCATGGGATAAGATACCTACCTGTACAGTCAGGACAGGGTATCAAAATGTCCCCCTTAAAATCACAGCACTCAAAAAAGGAACAAAGTGATAACAGTCCACATGGAGCAGCCCTCAAATCTGCAGGTACACAAAGGATGGTTCATCATCCAAAACCTTGGGTGAAGGAAGACACACATCACCAAACGGAGATAATTTCTCACATACAAAAGACAGAGGCAGGGAAATGCGTTTGCTGGCATATGGTACAATGAATAGCCCTGCACACAAGACATCTTCACATCAAAACCAAAACCTCACTATCAGCTCATTATCATGTCCTGGACACAATTCTGGGGTCGATTCCGATTCGGGCAGGAAAAAGCACCGACCGACTCGGAGCCGGAATTTATTCCGACCGACACGTACCTGTGGCGCCCGACACGCCAAGTACGATGCAAGGCGTGCAAAATCCGACCGACACGTACTGAACCCAAGCCGAACGACTGAGCCGCACGGAAAACAGCAATCCGGCCGGAAAAACACGCGAATCGAACCGACCGACACGCACCCGGAAGAAATCCAACCGAAACGTACACGCGAACTCCAAACCGCTAAGTACGATGCAAGGCGCGAAAACCACGACCGAGTCGAACGGAGGACAAGCCGTACGACCGACACGCATACCAAACCGAGCCAAAGTAACACAAAACACCGCGACCGACGCGTACACAGCATAGAAAACTGCACAAACACAGCGTGAACGAAACGGAGAAGACCGTACGAGACAAATGCAGGGTCCGACTCGGTCACAAGAACGTTTCCAACATGCACAAAAAGTACTAAAGAAAAATACACAAAAAAGGCCAAACAAGCAATTACAAAGCCAATAAATACTGGGGGGGGACAGAGAACAAAGACACACCCACAACTCCACCCATATAAAGGACACAAATCCCAACCATGATCCTTTGCAAATGCCATTCTACTGCCAGCACTCAACAGACAGCAACTACACACCCACAGCTCATCCCTCACACAAGCCACACACCATCAGCACACCAACAAATAGCTACCTCACATACACCCAGCAAAACACACACCCACACACCCTCACCTGCACACCAACACACACATCACTCACCATCACCACCCATCACCATGCCCCCCAAGAAGAATCACAAGTTCCTAGATTGTGAATTGGAAGTCCTGGTAGACGAGATCCTCAGGGTAGAGCCACAGCTGTTTGGCACACTGGTCCAACAGACCCCCATCTCCCAGAAAACCAAGATGTGGGAGAGGATCATCAACAGGGTGAACGCACAATCACCATGTCTGCGCACAAAGACTGACATCCAGAACAGGTGGTATGACGTGCGCAGGAGGGTACGGGAGCTGCTCAAGAAGGACTACCTCCTGAGCCAATACACCGGCAGTGGCCCTCCTGCCAAGCCAGTATAACCCAGGCCCTGGGAGGAGAAGGTGCGGGCCATCCTTACGCCAGTGAGCGTCTATGGACTAGAGAACATCCCAGAGCCTGGTGAGTACACAACAAATGTACACAATATTCTGCCACAATACACACACACATCACTGTCAAGGGGAGAGTCAAACCATGCACTCATAGCAATTACACAGCAACCAGAACAGAATCATCCCAAAATGTGTATGTCAGTCAGATAAACACAACACATGCCATCTCAAAGTTACATTTAACCGTGTCATCACATGTACAAACACAACTACAACTACAGCTAGGCAGTGGCACAAATAGAACTAACAAACACATCCAGACATGTAGCCACCACTACAACACCAACACACAGTGAAGACCACTCAAAGGAAGGAATTCTGTGTATGCTGGGCAAGTCAGTGTAGCCAATAGCATCATGGGAGTCATAGTCACAGACATAGCTCACCCCCACAACTGTCCCATCAACACCACCCTGAACCATGCTCACATCACAGGGATAAGGACTGACAAGATGGCTGACACTGGCTACTGCTGTGGGGAGCACAAGGCCCTGCTGGCAACTGTGCAACAACCAACAGCAGGACACCACTGACTGACATCCTGAGAGACAACTTCCACTCCCTGCAATGGAAGCACAGTCCATGGTGGGATATCTGGCTGGCTGGGTGGGAAGGAGGACTCGCAGCACTGACCATAGTCACAAGCACCTCCCCTCACACCCCCTCAACACAAACTCCACAGAACCCACCTGGGAGAATGCAATGCCTCACATCCTAACTCAAGATCCCACAAAGAACCTCCACCCTGGGTAATGTAGTGTGAAGCACAGGGACACTCTTGGGACTTTTAGCCAAACAACTGCCAGGACAACACTCCCAGCCATCCTGTCAGCACAGGCAGCCCACCCCACAGGGAAGCAGAGTCAAAAGGAAGGAAGCATGGGCATGCTGGGAAGGGGGTGGAGGCAATAGCATGATGGAAGTAGTAGGCACAGATATCGCTCAGCCTCACAACTGGCCCATCAACACCACCCTGAACCATGCTCACATCACAGGGAGTGGATAAGGACTCACAAGATGGCTGACACTGGCTACTGCTGTGGGGAGCACAAGGCCCTGCTGGGAACTGTGCACCAACAAACAGCACAACACCACTGCCTGACATCCTGATAGCCAACTTGCACTCTCTGCAAAGCAAGCACGTTCCATGGTGGGATATCTGGCTGGGTGGGAAGGAGGACTTGCAGCACTGACCATAGTCACAAGCACCTCCCCTCACACACCCCCTCAACACATACTCCACAGAACCCACCTGGGAGAATGCAATGCCTCACATCCTAACTCAAGATCCCACAAAGAACCTCCACCCTGGGTAATGTAGTGTGAAGCACAGGGACACTCTTGGGACTTTTAGCCAAACAACTGCCAGGACAACACTCCCAGCCATCCTGTTAGCACAGGCAGCCCACCCCACAGGGAAGCAGAGTCAAAAGGAAGGAAGCATGGGCATGCTGGGAAGGGGGGTGGAGGCAATAGCATGATGGGAGTAGTAGGCACAGATATCGCTCAGCCTCACAACTGGCTCATCCACACCACCCTGAACCATGCTCACATCACAGGGAGTGGATAAGGACTCACAAGATGGCTGACACTGGCTACTGCTGTGGGGAGCACAAGGCCCTGCTGGCAACTGTGCACCAACAAACAGCACAACACCACTGCCTGACATCCTGAAAGCCAACTTGCACTCTCTGCAATGCAAGCACGTTCCATGGTGGGATATCTGGCTGGGTGGGAAGGAGGACTTGCAGCACTGACCGTAGTCACAAGCACCTCCCCTCACACACCCCCTCAACACATACTCCACAGAACCCACCTGGGAGAATGCAATGCCTCACATCCTAACTCAAGAACCCACAAAGAACCACCACCCTGGGTTATGTTGTGTGAAGCACAGGGACACTCTTTGGACTTTTAGCCAAACAACTGCCAGGACAACACTCCCAGCCATCCTGTCAGCACAGGCAGCCCACCCCACAGGGAAGCAGAGTCAAAAGGAAGGAAGCATGGGCATGCTGGGAAGGGGGTGGAGGCAATAGCATGATGGGAGTAGTAGGCACAGATATCGCTCAGCCTCACAACTGGCCCATCAACACCACCCTGAACCATGCTCACATCACAGGGAGTGGATAAGGACTCACAAGATGGCTGACACTGGCTACTGCTGTGGGGAGCACAAGGGCATGCTGGGAACTGCACACCAACCAACAGCAGGACACCACTGTCAGCCATCTTGCCATTGCTCTCACACCCACACACACTGAACTCCCCACAAAAGCAAGTAAGTATGGGAATGCTGGCAAGTGGGGTGGAGGCAATAGCATGATGGGAGTCATAGTCACAGACATAGCTCACCCCCACAACTGTCCCATCAACACCACCCTGAACCATGCTCACATCACAGGGAGTGGATAAGGACTGACAAGATGGCTGACACTGGCTACTGCTGTGGGGAGCACAAGGGCATGCTGGGAACTGCACACCAACCAACAGCAGGACACCACTGTCAGCCATCTTGCCATTGCTCTCACACCCACACACACTGAACTCCCCACAAAAGCAAGTAAGTATGGGAATGCTGGGAAGTGGGGTGGAGGCAATAGCATGATGGGAGTCATAGTCACAGACATAGCTCACCCCCACAACTGTCCCATCAACACCACCCTGAACCATGCTCACATCACAGGGAGTGGAAAACAACTGACAAGATGGCTGACACTGGCTACTGCTGTGGGGAGCACAAGGGCATGCTGGGAACTGCACACCAACCAACAGCAGGACACCACTGTCAGCCATCTTGCCATTGCTCTCACACCCACACACACTGAACTCCCCACAAAAGCAAGTAAGTATGGGAATGCTGGCAAGTGGGGTGGAGGCAATAGCATGATGGGAGTCATAGTCACAGACATAGCTCACCCCCACAACTGTCCCATCAACACCACCCTGAACCATGCTCACATCACAGGGAGTGGATAAGGACTGACAAGATGGCTGACACTGGCTACTGCTGTGGGGAGCACAAGGCCCTGCTGGCAACTGTGCAACAACCAACAGCAGGACACCACTGACTGACATCCTGAAAGACAACTTGCACTCCCTGCAATGCAAGCACAGTCCATGGTGGGATAACTGACTGGCTGGGTGGGAAGGAGGGCCGTCTGTCAACCAAATACAACCAATGCAGACCATGTTCACACCCCAACAAATACATAGAAATGCCCAAATAATGCAGGACAATGTGCTACACCAATATCAACCCCTGACTGTGACGACTTAGGACAATGCAATGTACAGGCCCGCACCCAGAGGCACAGTCACAACTGTCAGGTGTGTCAACCATTGATGCCTGCAGAAACATAACATACATTGTGTGTGTCTCCCAAAAACAGGTGATGATGGGGACACAGCAGCAGACGCTGAGGAGTCCCAGTCCCAGGCTCAAGAGGATGCGGAGCTCACTGGTGTCGTACAGCCTCTGCCCTCCTCGGACGAAGAAGACCAACCTGGCACATCCGGTGCAAGTCAACATGCAGCACCAGCAGGACCACCAGCTGCAGCACCAGCAGGACCACCAGCTGCACCCCCTGCACCCACCCCTCCAACGACTGTCACCACAAATACCATCCCTGCCGACATGGACAGAACAAGGAGCAACACCAGCACAGGGACCCTGGACCAACGTGGGGCCATGGACACCACCACCACCACCAACCCCCAAGGGGGACCAGGGTCATCTGTGCGTGCCACTGCACGCACTGCACATGTCGGCAGGGGTGGTGGGAGGGGTGGGAGACAGAGGTCGCTGCTTGCAGAGGTTGCTGGTGTGCATGATGACCCACAACTGGTACGCATAGCCGATGCGTACCAGTCCAGCACCGGAGATCTCAGCCAGGTAGTGGGGCTCCTCAGAGACATGAAACAGCAGCAGGCTGCCCATCATGCCCGCTTGGACTCACACATGTCCCGCGTGGAGTCCAAGTGGGACGCACTGCAAGAGATGACGGCGGTGCACAGGGACATTTTACAATGCCTCCGCCAGATGAACAACAACCAGTCTACACCTCCCTGTGTGCCAACAACATCTGGTGCTGAACAAACTGCAACTGCCACAGGGAGGGAGGATAACTCTGGCGGAGAGTCCCCTGCACCGCAGCAGCCTGTACTTGAGGGCCCCCCCAAAGAAGAGGGGTCGTCCGAGGAGGGGCAAGTGAGAGGCCGATGGCCAAGTGCAACTCCCAGGAAGCCTGAACCTGTTCTGGATGTTCACCTTTGTGCACAAACTGTTCACCCTGTTGACGGCAACACAACTCCCACACATTACATGGGGAGTACAAGTTGGACCAATGTCTCAGACAACTGTGGCCCCGATACTGGGGATTTTGTCTACCAGGACTTTCAATTCACCTAGGAACTTCTGATTGCAAGATATATGTACAGCACTAACCATCCTATGCACTATTCACACAAATGTATCACAATAAACACACTAATACACCATACTTGCCTCTGTTGTGATTCCAACGTGGGTGCTGTCATGGGGATGATGAACTTCAAAATTACACTGTGTATGCGAACTGCAACAGCAAGTACAACACAGGCATGTGAGTAAAGGCAACGTGACACATATGAGGGAGACACACCACCAGGGCTACACAACACATACACACCTAGGCCATCTGACTCATTGCCTACACTGATGTTGCCAGGGAAGACGGTGCAATGCACAGACACCACACCTATTCCCAGTTGTAGTCAAGTAGCCCACAGGTGCAGTAAGCAAATGGGAGTCAAATGTGTGACCACAGACAACGCACATCACAAAGTGAAGCACAGGTTTATTACACATTTGCAGCATGTCGTAACCACTACAGATGCAAGGTAATCCCACCTGGCAGCGGGCACACAGTCAACAACTGTAGAAGGAAGGAAGTCCATGGGTGTTGCGCACATCACCTGTAGGGACACAACAGCTACCACCCTGGAAGTACAATCACGTCGTCGGTGGACACAGTTGACCAAACGAATCTGAAAGTACCCTGTGAAGGACAGAAATGACACACAGTCAAAAGCAATGGATAAAAGGACAGAACAGCAAAACTCATGCACAATACATGTTACAAGATACCCACCCAGAACCAAGTTAGCATGTCAACACTGTTGGGGAGTACAGACCACCTGTAAGCACACATCGCTACACACATCCAGTCAAGTAGCCCATGGACACACTCCAACAGCACCAGAGCACCACCTACACATATCATGCCAACTCACATCATTGACATGACACCTCAGGATACTCACATTCAGCTAAAGAAGTTGGTGATGAGCTGTGTGCGGACATCACCCTCATCATCATCATCATCATCACTGGCATCGTGGTCCAGGCCAGGATCCTCCACAGGTGGCGGATGTTGGTCATTGTCATCCTGGATGAGAGGCAACTCCTTCCGCACTGCCAGGTTGTGGAGCATGCAGCAGACGATGATAATCTTGCACACTTTCGCAGGGGCATATGGGAGGGACCCTCCGGTCTTGTCCAGGCAGCGGAAGCGGCTCTTCAGGAGACCAAATGTCCGCTCAATCACTCTCCTGGTCCGACCATGTGCCTCATTGTAGCGCATCTGGGCTGGTGTCACAGGGTTCCTGAGGGGTGTCAGCAACCACGGCATGTTGGGGTATCCCGAGTCACCTACGGACAGACAAGTGCACATTAGCTGACTTGGAAAAGTGGGCGGAATACTACAGATCAGATCACACACAATGGCACAAAGTCAGTACACACCGACAAGCCAGGCACGCTGGTTCTGCATCTGTGCCATCATCCTGGGGATGCGACTACTCCTCATCACAAAGGCATCGTGTGCGGGGAAACGGGCACACACGTGTGTGATGGTCATATCTGCAAGACACACCACCAGTGCATTGACCGAGTGGTAGTGCTTGCGGTTCCTGTAGGCCTGCTCCTGGGCCTGTGGTGGTACCAAGGCCACATGTGTCCCATCAATGGAGCCAATGACATGCGGCATCCTCCCCAGGGCCTAGAAGTCACTCTTCACGTCAGTGAGTCGTCGCAGTCTAGGGAAATAGATGTACCGGTTCAGGAATAGCAACATTGCCGCCAAAACATCGCGGAGCACACTGCTCAACATGGTCTGTGACATCCCACCAGCAGTCGCCACAGTATGTTGGAAGGTACTGGTGGCAAAGAAGTGTAGGGTTCCATCACCTTCACCTTGGGGGTCAGCGCTGTAGGATACGGCCGGCCTGGCTGCAAATGTGGGGCCAACTGCACTGCCAAATCCTCAATCAGCTGCCTGGTGAAGCGGTACCGTCGGATGCTGTCCCGTTCCACCATCGTTGCCAGGTCTGGGAATGGTCGATGGACAGCAGGAGCCCTGCAGTGCAGAGGAGAAGTAAGCAAGATTGTCAGTCAGCCCACATATACGGCATTGAACACACTCAATATCCCAACATACATCATTATGAGGCAGAACTACATGAAGTATGCAGTTCCGTAAGGACATGTATGGTACATACATGGCCAACATCTGTCATCACGGTCCAACAAGTGGCATCAGTAAGTCCCAGGTTGGCCCATTGGATATCATGAGGCCGTGTCACAGTTCCCATCTCCTGCTGCCGTGTCACATTCACCCCCCACAGTGACATGTGAGGACAGATGTGCCCCAGGCATCACAGCTCAACGACAGGTACATTCCCAGGGACCCTGTATTGCCACATGGACACTGGCATTACATGGAGTATCATGTATACACCACAGCAAAACAACTATGACCCCCACAGGTAGTGGTCCCACTTGCCACTGCAGGACAGACATGGACGTCTGTGACACACACACGCACAACATCAAAGTCCATGCACACACAACGTGGATGTGGAGACTGTCTCCCATTGTGCACATGAAATCAGAGACATTGTAAACACTACATGCACACAGACTGTGGAGGACCATCACTATTGTGCCACTGGGACACCCTGGCTCAAACATACCGTCCCACATGGGACTCACGGGGTATGTGACATGACATACACATACACCACCGTGAAATGTGACCATGGCACATGCACAGATATGAACAGTTGCACATCACAGTGGTCATGTACACGTAACACCCAGGATCCTGTCCCCATGAACACGTGCACAGCCTGGGGGTGGCTGCCCCCAGGTGACACCCACAGGACAACATGTACATCAACATACACACAATAGGAAATGCAGCCTTACATGCCTTATCATACAGTTTGGACAGGCTGTCGTGTTGTAGGTGTGTCCCTCACTCCCTGGGAGCTATCTGTGGCTGGCATATGTCCATCTGAGACAGGCATGGTGACATATGCTAGTCACTTGTACAGGGATGCGTTGAACGGCAATGGACCGATCGGTGCGCCCGGCCGGCCCATTGCATTCAATGTGTGCAGGTACGCGTTGTACCCCTGTACGCGTTGATCAGCAATGGACCGATCGGTGCCCCCGGCCGGCCCATTGCATTCAATGTGTGCGGGTACGCGTTGTACCCCTGTACGCGTTGATCAGCAATGGACCGATCGTTGCCCCCGGCCGGCCCATTGCATTCAATGTGTGCGGGTACGCGTTGTGCCCCTGTACGCGTTGTACCGCAATGGACCGATCAGTGCCCCCGGCCGGCCCATTGCATTCAATGTGTGCGGGTACGCGTTGTACCCCTGTACGCGTTGATCAGCAATGGACCGATCGGTGCCCCCGGCCGGCCCATTGCATTCAATGTGTGCGGGTACGCGTTGTGCCCCTGTACGCGTTGTACCGCAATGGACCGATCGGTGCGCACCCATTGACAATGGCCTTGCCTGGCAACGGACGCGTTTTCGAAATTCGAACGAGTCGGTTGTTGGAAATTCAGTTGGTCACCCACAACAATGTTGCAAAATCATGTATGTCATGAAGTTGAAGATTTGAAGGATGCCGTGGGCGTGTATTGGTGCTGCTATTCCATGGATTGGCCAGATTCAGAAGATGCAAACGACTTGGACCTATCACTTTGGACACAAGGGACAGTATCTGCCTCTCCAGCACATATATATTGCTGGCTGTTCCCCTGAGAGCTCACTTGCCTGCACTACATGCTCCAGGACGACATCTGCCACTGCACTGCTGCTGTCTCTGCCCCTCTGGACCCTGCAATGGCACGTACTGTGGAGAGAGCCCCAGCCTTCAGCCTTGAGGAGAACCAGGCCCTGCTGGACAGCCTACTTCCACAGTTCAGCAAGCTGTATGGGACACCAGGGGAGCAGGTGAGTGTTCTGTGCACTGCCTTTCTGAATGTGCATTTTGTCTGACTAGCAAGGCTGAAAGTCTGCACGCCACTGGCTAGCAGGCTCACTGAGTAGTTGTCACCCCCCATAGTGTGTAGTGACATGCACTGGACAGGTATGGTGCAGTGACAGTGCATTTGAACAAGGTTTTACTTCCCATGCAATGATACCAGGTAGTGACTTCTGGCAAACTGTCCATGGGCAGCGTTGCACTGCCTGTGTACATAATGTGCCCCTGTGATTGAGACATGTATATACAACTGTGTCATGCACGGATATGTTGCATGTGTAGTAATGGCCTTTTCACTTTGTCATCCTCACAGGTTAATGCCCATCGGAAGCAGGAGATCTGGAAGGACATCGTCCGGGCTGTCCGGTCCGTGGGGGTCTACAAGCGCCGGATCCGCAACTGCCAGAAGAGGTGGCAGGACCTTCGGGGCTGGACCCGGAGAATTGCACGGGTCCAGCTGAAGCTGTCGCCTCCTCGCAGGAGGGGCGGAACACGGACTCTAACCCCCCACATGCTCCAGATCCTGGCGGTGGTGTTTCCAGACCTGGATGGGCAACTGAAGGCCAGACAGCAGCAAGGAGGGGGTGAGTCAAAGACTGCACTGTGAACTCTGTATTACATGCTATGTGCCCTCCTCTGGCCTGGTTCAACTGCCACAGTACAGCAGTCATGTTGTCCAGGAGCCATGTCCCTCTATTGTGCACTGCCCACTCCTCATCTGATACCCAGGTGTGGCCCTAACATTCAGGGAATTGTGTCACTTGGGACTGTGTCCTTGCAGTTTGCTTCACTCAAGGTGGGGGACAGCATCTGTTTCCCTAACTCTGTTGTGGGCATCATGGGTGGGTCCATTGTTCACACAACGCCTGTGTTCGGACATGTAATCTGCGTGTTGCTTTGATATGCGGTCCACTTGCTGAGCTGAGCCACCACATGTGCCTGGGGTATGTGGCACACGCCCATGCAGCGGGTGGGAACAATGTTTGGGCCCCAGGAGTGTGCAGATTACGTGTGTCACACATACATAGCCAGCTATCCACTGTCCAGGGCTCATACCTCATTCATGTGGGGCAGGACAGTCATGCCTACTTCAGGCCATGCAATGCACTCTGTACTCCCACTCCCGTGTATCAGCTGACACATTGTGCGCAGTGATTTGACCCCTCAGGTGTCTGCCTCTGTGTCAGTGTGCTGTGGATTTGTTGCCAGGACTGCTGGGGTGTTTCTCGGTAGGGGCTCAGCATGCCACTGGAGATGTGACCATAGGAGACGATACTTGTGTGTCACATAGGTGTTTGATCAGCTGCCCGTGCAGACTGGGGTATGCGAATGTGAAGTTCAGGCAGCTGTTTCCCATTCACAGCAGATTGTGAGGGGCTCAGGTTCAGAGGGTAGTGTCACAGGTCTCCCATATGTCCAATCGGTATGACCTGGACAGATGAGGGTTAAGATGATGTGTTGTATGGGGGATGTACATGTGCACTTGTGCAGCTCCAGGACTTGCATTCCCCATGACCTACTATTGTGACACAGTGCAGAGTGTTGTTGTCTGGCTGCCAAGTCATACATCACTGAGACAGTGATGTATGACTTAGCAGTCATGCCTCCGCCATGGCATGTGTCTACTTATTGGTGATCCTGCAGGGGAGTGACATGTGCTACATGCACACCATTGTGGCGATGGCTATCAGGACATGGGTGCATCATGGTGTCTGTCGCTGGTATGCATCACATGCATTTCCTATTTGACTCTGGGCATCCCTTTCATCCGGAAACCTGTACTGACTCAGTGGCAAGAGTTGTGATGTGTGCATGTCCACATGCTACACCGTGTCCTCTGCACTGTCCAACTACTGTGTAGGTGGTGCATGTGTCCACACTGGGGTGTTGCTATCCAACAGACACCAGACAGATGGGTGCAAGGCCATGTGGGATGTGAGTGCCATGGTTGGCATCAGACTGACAATTGGCTTCTCCTGTTCAGTTAGGGCACTTTTAGCAATGTTCAACTAATGATGCCAGGGCTTGCTCTGTAATGTGCTGTGCTCACAGTGGTGTGTGCGTTTGGTGCAGGTGACTGATGTCTGTCTGTTTCCCCATTGTTTGCAGATACATCCACGGCCACGGAAGGGGACAGCTCCACGGACCAGGAGGAGCCGGAGAGCCAGACTGGGTCAGCAGCCGAGGAGTGGTCGGAGGGACCCAGTGGCACGGAGGGCGAGGGGAGCCACACCGAGGAGTCCTCCGCACCATCCACCTCAGCTGAGGACCAGAGCAACTCGGACGATGACTCCCTTATGGAGGCGGGTGTCAGCAGCCACCACACCCCAGCTAGTGTTGCTGTCCCCGCCACCACCAGCACCACCACCGCTCTCCCATCGGCTCCCATTCCCCAGGTCCGTGGAGGCTCCCATGTTTGGGAGCGTGTCTCCTTCGGGCCAGGCACCGCACCCCCTGCCCCTGTGTCCCCTGCTGCCCTGAGTGAGGAGTCCGTGTACCTCCTTCGCCAGCTCCATGTAGGGCAGACAGCCATGCTGAGTGTCCTCCATGCACACACCGCTCTGTTGACTCAGCTGGTGTCGTTCATGGAGGGCATCTCATCGGGCATGTCTGACCTACAGAGGGCAATAGGTCCATGGACTCCTCCCTGACGGCAGCAGTGTCCCTCCTCAGACAGTCCCTCACCCTTCCTGCCTCTGCTCCATCCACACTCCCCAGCACCTTACCCGTCCCAAGCACACACACACCGGCACAGGCACACACCAGCACACACACATCCAGCACACAGACACACACGCCACAAACAAAACGCACACGCACGCACAGTCAGGGGACTGAAACCAGACTCACAGGGGATGGGGCCCTGGAACACACACACGCATCCACGAGCACTGCGCAGTCCTCAGTTGCCTCTCCCTCCAAAGCACCCTCCCTTGCCTCACCTGCAACCCCAAAGACCCAGCGGCTCTTCCTCAGTGACCTCGGCCTCTTCCCCTCCGATCCAGCTGATACAGCAGTCAGGGGAAGAGGAAGCCCACCCACTCGGAGCAGAGTGCCCCTCGCCCCCGGACACCCTCCCCCAGGCGCAGACAGACTGAGGCCCCCACCCGCAAGTCCCCCCGGAGTCGTAAGAGCAAGACCCCTCCGCCGCCATGCAGCTCAGGCACCAGGTCTCCTTCCTCCATCCCTCAGGCCCCCACTCCACAGGTGCCCCCAGCACACCCTGCCCCACGTTCCCCCACCCACAGATATACCATCCCCAAGAGGATCCGGCCTTCTCCCCCTGCCACTTGCTCTCCCGGCACCACACCCCCGCTGCGCTTGTCTGTGCCACTGATGTGGTGAGGGTGTCCTCCCCCTCTGTCCAGCCCACCTTGCCTGTTCCCCATTCTCCTCCCCTGGTGGTAGGCACTGCAGTGAAGTCCACTACCACCCTGTCTGACTTGGGCACTGCAGTGGCGGACCTGTCCACTCCATCTGCAGGGTCCACTGCAGTCGTGCCGGCACCCACAACATCTGAGTCATGCCCCCAGTTGTGCCGGCACACACCATGTCAGATACCTCCACTGCAGTTGTCAGTGGCTCTCCAGCACCCACCACCCCTTCCCTGCTTCCTCCTGGTGAGCCCTGATCCTGTCCCTGCGGTGCCTGGCCTGCCCCCCGGTTGCCCCTCCTAGTGGATTGTCCCTGGTTTTGTGCAGGCATGCGTAGGGTGACATCTGCCACTGTCACCCTGTTTGGACTTTGACAATGGACTGGCCATTGGCCTTTGTGTTTTTTCTGGACTTTCAGTTTTCATTACACACATATGCTGAATAAAGCAACTTTCTGTTCTCTAGTGCTTATGCTTCTGATGTACATGTTGTTGATGATGCTAACCATGCCCTTGCTGCAGTGATGGTGATATTTGGTCTCATGATAATGAAGTGTTACTGTGCAGGAACCCATGTGGTCCAGGGGGAATGTGTCCAATCCTGTGGTGTATCCATGTCATCCATAGCAGCATCTGAGGGTGTCATGTGTTCAGTATTTGGCAATGGGATTTCCTACTTACATTAGCAATTTCACATCTGTGGCTTCCACCCCTGCACATCTGTTGTGCCTGCCATTGTTCAATTCGTCTACTTCCCTGACCGTGTGGCCATCTCCACTGGACATGCAGGTTTGGGCATCAATGGGGAAGGACTCATCTGTGTTGTCAGTGCAACATTGCTATACAAGTGTGTTGGATCTGTGCTGATGATTTCGTTGGCACTTCCATGACCAGGCTGATGTGACGGGAGCCTTCATTTGGTGCTAATTGTTGATTGTGTGACCAAGTGCTCAGCTGACATGATGGGGCCCTACTGAGGCAACATATGGCACAGCTTTCCTCACACAGGAGTGGAGTCCCCTCATGGCAGTGTGTACTCCTGTGACATTACCTGCGCCCAAGGTGTGTGTTGTATGAGCATGTCTGTGTGTTCACTTCCGTTTAGCTGTGCATGCTGTGATCCCTAGTGTTGTACCTGTTTGTGATGCTTGCTGAGTTGACCTATGTTCCCCCAAAGTCTTCTCCCTGGGTTCTCTGTGATGTGGGTGCATGGCACATTACTGGTCATCAGGGTGTCACCAATAGGTGTGTTGGCTGTCAGGGCTGAGTTTGTGTGCAGACGCAGATGGGTCACAGTCAGGTTTCCCTTGGCACTTGTTGTTTGCCCCTGTCATGTGATTTCCAGTTTGTGTTATCTTTCAGTGATTGTGACACGTTGTGTGTGTGACTGCTGGCACTCCTCAGGGTCCGGGCTGCAATGTTGGTTGTTGTCTATGTGTGTTCTTTGTGGGTGACCTTGGCTTCTTCATTGGTGTGTGACTGTGGCTGGGATCCCATTGGTTGGTGTGGTATTGCCGTCATGTCCATGTACAGCGTAGTGTGCAGTGTGTCAGACATTCAGGAGTCTTGTTGAGTGGCCATGTGTGATGTGTTTCTGCACCTTGGTTCCCACCCACCACCCTGGAATAGTCATGGGTGCATGTGCAATGTCACCAGTGCATGTGTGCTTCACTGCTGCACATTGTTGGAGGTCGAGGGGTGTGGTGTTGAGTGTGTGCAGATGAGAGTTGTTGCCCGGCTAGGCCCCTGCCTCCATGTTGGCCTTGGCTTACTGGCCGTGCTGATTGATTTGTGCTTGTGTAGGTGTGATGGTAGTTTGTTGCTCAGGACACATGACTGTGGTTCACAGTGTGAACGACATTTAGCTTTGTCATCACAGTGGGATTGTAATGCAGCCCAGGGTCACCACATTGTGGGGGCCCTGGGGGTAGTGCTGTGGTGTGTCTGTGTCTTGCTGTGTCAGTTGCTGTTCCTACGTGCCTGTGTGACATGTGTGATTTGTGCTCCCTCTCATCTGACAATGCCTGCTTGCCCACATAGGGGATTTGGATCCATGAGTTACCTTTGTGTGGCACTGTATGCACATCTGTATGATTGGTATTCAGGTCTCCTCATGTGTTGTGTGGTTGCCTGGGGACACTGGCGCACCCCCCCCCCCTCACCTGTTGTGTATGATGTGCAGTGTGGGTCTGCCTGTTTGTGTTTGTGCATCTGCACCACTGCATTGGCATATCTTGGGTGTGCCATTGGCTGTATGTAGTTTGGTGGGTTTCCCCTGCTGTCCCTGGGACTCCTAGGTCATCGGTCAGCACAATGATCATGGTTTGTGTGTCCCATTGCTGCCATGGTATGGTATCTGTTCACCTCACATCTACAGTCTCCACAGGGTATCTACATTTGTGTGCCCATTGGTGCAAATATGTGGGTCTGCATTCTGATGGTCACTTCTGTCATTGTGTCATTGATGAATGTTGACAGTGTCAGCCCCCATGGGTGTTGTTTGTCTGCACATGGCCAAAGGTATGTCTTATTTGCACTGCAGTATTTGCCTCCCCCAATTTATGTTGCAATGGGACACATGCACTACTTTGCCACTGATGTGTTTTATGTTCTGTGACCAGGAATCATCCATGCAGTTTGGCAGTTGCAGCTCTTTCTTTGTCAACACTTACATTTTGGTCACTGTGATGATGGGGGTTTGGACCCCATTGCCACAATGTTCAAAATGTGCTTCAGCTATGGACCCCACACTTACATTTTGGTCACTGTGATGATGGGGGTTTGGACCCCATTGCCACAATGTTCAAAATGTGCTTCAGCTATGGACCCCACACTTACATTTTGGTCACTGTGATGATGGGGGTTTGGACCCCATTGCCACAATGTTCAAAATGTGCTTCAGCTATGGACCCCACACTTACATTTTGGTCACTGTGATGATGGGGGTTTGGACCCCATTGCCACAATGTTCAAAATGTGCTTCAGCTATGGACCCCACACTTACATTTTGGTCACTGTGATGATGTGGGTTTGGACCCCATTGCCACAATGGTCATGGCCTGCTTGCATTGTGGGGGCCACACACATATATGTGTGGCACATGTGATAGGGGGTCACATTGTATGTTCAAAGTCATGTTCAGTGTTGTAGGCATTTGACACAGTCTACACACGCTTGTCATGGTGTTGGGGGATGTCTTTTTCTTGCATTCCCTAGGTTGTGGTGTGCTGGTTGTGTCATGCATTGTCCATCCTATGAGTGGGGGTGGTGTTGGTGGTAGGCATCCAGCCCCCCATGGGTAGAGGTGGTAGTAGTGACAGGCATCCAGCCCCCTGGCTAAGGGTGGTAGTAGTGGTAGGCATCCAGCCCCCTGGCTTAGGGTGGTAGTAGTGGTAGGCATCTGGCACCCCCTGGGTAAGGGTGGTAGTAGTGGTAGGCATCCAGCCCCCCTGGGTAAGGGTGGTAGTAGTGGTAGGCATCTGGCACCCCCTGGGTAAGGGTGGTAGTAGTGGTAGGCATCCAGCCCCCTGGGTAAGGGTGGTAGTGGTGGTGGGCATCTGGCACCCCTGGCTAAGGATGGTAGTAGTGGTAGGCATCCAGCCCCCTGGCTTAGGGTGGTAGTAGTGGTAGGCATCTGGCACCCCCATGGCTAAGGGTGGTAGTAGTGGTAGGCATCCAGCCCCCCTGGGTAAGGGTGGTAGTTGTGGTAGGCATCCAGCCCCCTGGGTAAGGGTGGTAGTAGTGGTAGGCATCTGGCACCCCCTGGCTAAGGGTGGTAGTGGTGGTAGGCATCCAGCCCCCTGGCTTAGGGTGGTAGTAGTGGTAGGCATCTGGCACCCCCATGGCTAAGGGTGGTAGTAGTGGTAGGCATCCAGCCCCCTGGGTAAGGGTGGTAGTAGTGGTAGGCATCCAGCCCCCCTGGGTAAGGGTGGTAGTAGTGGTAGGCATCTGGCACCCCATGGCTAAGGGTGGTAGTAGTGGTAGGCATCCAGCCCCCCTGGGTAAGGGTGGTAGTGGTGGTGGGCATCTGGCACCCCCATGGCTAAGGGTGGTAGTAGTGGTAGGCATCCAGCCCCCCATGGGTAGAGGTGGTAGTAGTGACAGGCATCCAGCCCCCCTGGGTAAGGGTGGTAGTAGTGGTAGGCATCTGGCACCCCCTGGGTAAGGGTGGTAGTAGTGGTAGGCATCCAGCCCCCCATGGGTAGAGGTGGTAGTAGTGACAGGCATCCAGCCCCCCTGGGTAAGGGTGGTAGTAGTGGTAGGCATCTGGCACCCCCTGGGTAAGGGTGGTAGTAGTGGTAGGCATCCAGCCCCCCCTGGGTAAGGGTGGTAGTGGTGGTAGGCATCTGGCACCCCCATGGCTAAGGGTGGTAGTAGTGGTAGGCATCCAGCCCCCTGGCTTAGGGTGGTAGTAGTGGTAGGCATCTGGCACCCCCTGGCTACGGGTGGTAGTAGTGGTAGGCATCCAGCCCCCTGGCTTAGGGTGGTAGTAGTGGTAGGCATCTGGCACCCCCTGGCTACGGGTGGTAGTAGTGGTAGGCATCCAGCCCCTGGCTTAGGGTGGTAGTAGTGGTAGGCATCTGGCACCCCCTGGCTAAGGGTGGTAGTAGTGGTAGGCATCCAGCCCCCTGGGTAAGGGTGGTAGTGGTGGTGGGCATCTGGCACCCCCTGGCTAAGGGTGGTAGTGGTGGTTGGCATCCGGCCCCCTGGGTAGGGGTGGTGGTGCGCATTCAGGCCCCTGTGTGCATATGTGGCATTGGTGATGGGCATCCCGCCCCTATGGTGCTGCTGTTGCTGGTGTAAGTAAATTCTGCATCCCTCTGTGTGTGTGTGATGTGTCGTGTACGTGTTGTATGTGTTTTGTGGTTGGTGTCTGACTTACCTTCTGCGCCGTATGCGTCCGTGCCTGTTACGGTAGTAAATGTAGAATATTGGTATGGATCGGGACGAAGGGATTCATGGTTGGTTCGTGTCGTTCGTCTTTCTCGTTGCTTCGCGTCGTCCTCGTCGCTCGCGTCGTCCTCGTCGCTGGCGTGTTCGCCTCGTAGCCGTGGATCGTGTTGTGGCGCGAATCAGTGCTTATGTGCGCCTCTCCCGGATGCTTTGACGTGCCGTGCGTAGCGACGGGTTCGGCGCGTACGGAAGCGCATCGCACTTGTTCGGCCGGACGGAGCTGCATTTTCCCTTCCGTGCGACTCGATTCTGCGTTTCCGGATTCGCCTCGGTCGGAGGACAGGACCTGGATTGGGTGAGTACGACTCGGCCGGATTCTGTGCTGTTGTGCGCATCGTACTTACTCGTTCGGTATGCTGTACGGATCGGTCGGGAAACAGGCATTCGCATGGCTTTTTTCCCGACCGAATGGTATTGGGTGCGCCTCCTTAGGATGTATAGTAAATCATCTTTATTAATCAGGAATTGCAGATCTGGTCAGATGGGCAGAACAAACATTCAGCAAGGAATCAAGCATACCAGAAGAGGAGCATGTGGAACAAAATCAAACAACACGATAAACATAACAAGATAGAACAGCACAGAGGGATCATGTGCATTTAGAATGTCAGCAACACATATGGTATAGAGTCAGAATATCAGTAGGAAATCTCGATTTGCAGTAATATCGAGTTCAAAATATCGAGATATAGAAATATCGACAGCAAGAATATCGTGGTCAAGAATATCGAGTTTAAGGTAAGAAATATCGTTTTCAAAAATATCAAAGTCATTAATATCATTTGCAAAAATATAGTTGTTAAAAATATCGTTTTTTTAGTTAGTGTTATGAATTTTAGTGTGTATTTTAAATGTATGTGCTCTATTCTTTGGTCTAAGTATTGCATTTGTTTTTTAATATATGTGTTACATTTTTAGTGGTTATTAATTTTTTTTTAAAATACATTTTGCGTTTTAGTTCCGTAGCGGGTTGTGGGTTTATAGGGGAATAGGGTGCGAACTAATTTAATTATAATAAATTAAATATTAATTTTTATTTATTAGTATTTATTTAATTTAGACTTTATAGTGTTAATTGTGGGAATTAATTTATTATTAATTAATTAATAATTGGCTGTTAATTTTTATTAGTTAATTAATTGGTAAATATGTTAATTGTGTCATTTTTTAGGAGCGGATTAATATTCATTTATTACTTGATAAATATTTTTGGTAATTGTTTATTTTTATTTTGTTTGTGGATTTAGGTGCTATAGCGGTAACGTTCTGTTAGTACATTGATTTTTATCTGTTTTAATGTGTTTTTTATTTATTAATATTTGTTTTATTGATAATTAATTGTGTAAATTATGGAGGTACACTTTTTTTTGTTTTTAATTTAGATGTGTGTTGTAAATTGTGTGGTGTTATAGGGTAGTAAAAAAATATTACATTTATGTAATATTTAATTTTTTTCGATTATAAATAATTTTTATTACAAAATATTTATTTGTTTGTAAAAACATTTATAAATATAAAAAAGTAATCTTTTTATGTAATTTTTAGTTTTTTTACATTGTTTTTATGTTTTGTAAATTTTTATATTTTTATATATGTTTTGTTTTTTTGTTTTTAATTATATTTTGTATTGTAGTTGATATTTTGTTTGTTTTTAAATTTGAATTTTCTTCAGTGGGAATAGTAATTTTTACCCCTCCGCTATCCAACACTTTCCCTACTGTTGCACTCGCTGGAGTGGGAATAGTAAGTTTTACTCCTCCGCTATCCAACATATTCTCTACTGTTGCACCCGTTGGAGTGGGAATAGTAAATTATTCCCCTCCGCTATCCAACACTTTCCCTACTGTTGCACTCATTGTAGAGGGAATAGTGAATTATTCCCCTCCGCTATCCAACACTTTCCCTACACTTGCATTCACTGGAGGGGGAATAGTAATTTTTACCTCTCCTCTATCCAACACTTTCCCTACTCTTGCACTCGCTGGAGTTGGAATAGTAATTTTTTCCCCTCCTCTATCCAACACTTTCCCTACTGTTGCACTCGCTGGAGCGGGAATAGTAATTTTTTCCCTTCCGCTATCCAACACTTTCCCTACTGTTGCACTCATTGGAGTGGGAATAGTAAATTATTCCCCTCCGCTATCCAACACTTTCCCTACTGTTGCACTCATTGGAGTGGGAATAGCAAATTATTCCCCTCCGCTATCCAACACTTTCCCTACTGTTGCATTCACTGGAGTGGGAATACTATTTTTTCCCTCTCCGCTATCCAACACTTTCCCTACTCTTGTATCGCTGGAGTTGGAATAGTAAATTTTAACCCTTCGCTATCCAACACTTTGCCTACTGTTGCACTCGCTGGAGTGGGAATAGTAATTATTACCTCTCCGCTAGCCAACACTTTCCCTATTGTTGCACTTGCTGGAGTTGGAATAGTACATTTTAATCCTTCGCTATCCAACACTTTCCCTATTGTACTTGCTGGAGTGGGAATAGTAATTTTTACACTTCCGCTCTCCAACACTTTCTCTACTGTTGCCCTCAATGTAGTGCAAAATGTAGGTTTAAAAAATATTAAATATTTTAATATTTGAATTTATAATATAATTTTCTTTTTAATTAATTTTTATGTTACAGGTATATGTATATATATTTATTTATAATTTTTATTATATTTATACATTTATTTTAAAATTAATTAAAATTATTATTTATTAATTGTTTTTAAGTAAATATATATATATATTACATTTTATATATGTATGTTTAATTTTTTTAAATTAAATTTATTACTTATAATTGTTAACATTTACAAATCTAAATATTTTTTAAAGTTAAATTTATTATTTAATTTATTTTACATTATTTTTTATACATATAAAAAACGATATTTTATACATCGATATTTTTTACAACACTATTTTCCCCTGATATTTTTGTACTTACCATTATGAAGATAGGAGGTCGATATTTTTGACAGCGATATTTATGTCACAATATTTCTGTAGGTCGATATTGTTGTTGTCGATATTCTGTCAGTGATCCGTGTTGGATATACCTCACAGGCCACACATGGGGGGATGAGACTGGGGCCTCTAAGACAATAGCAATTGACAACAGTTGACATTGTAGCATATGTGTACTCCAAAAGACACCCCTACACATGAACAAAGGAGGAAATGTCATGCAGACAGTCGGCCTCACATGACAGAGCAGCTGCCTCATCTAGCCATGTCCGGAACACCTCTCATAGTGCCATTGACATGTGTCTTTGACCCTCAGCCTACAAAGTCCTACACCCATCCAGTGGCTCTTCATGTAACAAATTGACCCACAGCTTAGCTACTGCAATCCTCTGGAAGCACACAACTCACTCCCTGCTCTGCGCAGTAGAGTCAGCCCAACACCGTTAGCAAGTCGCTGTGCACAAGTGTTGCTGTCTTGGCACTGCAGTGGCCTAACAATGCATGCAAATGACCTGGCGTATGATTAGCATGTACAAATCCATCCTTCATTGGATAACTTCAAAAATATCATCACAGGAATATCCCTCTCTCCATCCACTCCAGTGCAAGGAGGTTGAACCAACCCCTCACTGGTCCAAATACATCTGTAACACAGCAACACAGGTTTGCAGCATACAGCAATGTACAGAAAATATGTATCAATTACAAAATAGGTGCATTACGTCGTGTGCACAGATGGCAGGACACACACTTTCATGGTTGGACAGCTGAGGTGAGACATGGCCTGTGCCACATGTCAAATTTAATGGAATGGCCTAGTCTATTCTCACTCCTCGCATGTGGAGGACTCATAATATATCAGTGTCCCATAGCTAGCGAGCAGGTGACAGTTGGTCATTCTTCATGTGTCCAAACACATCAATAAATAAGATCACCAGTCTCTAAACTCCACCCATGACGTGCAGGCTGTGGGTTAGGGGCCGATGCGCAGAATCAGTGTCTGTCACTCTCCACATGTGTCCCATCTCAGCCATCAGTGTGCCGTATGCCAGAAATGGACCCCTGCAATGTCAGGATCTTCCTGCAACTGGACAAAGGTAATGTGCTCCCGGACCCTGATTAGGTCCCCGAATGAGCTCAATCCTGTATCTCTCCATGCGGTCATTCCTTCCTATAAATTCTACTATGGAAATGAGCCAAGACGTGCAGAATAAGAGATGGAGAGTACGGGATCATGTCCCTGAGTAGCCACAGGCCCACTACCACAAAACCACACTTTCACCAGGCTGTCAGCTCCACAGGGGAGCTGTGCTTCAGGGAGCAACATTGATCACGCAATCTCATGGGCCCTGCATTTTGAGAACATGCTCACTTTGTACAACTGCTTACCAAACAAGCTTTACACTGGCCATTGCAGTGGTCCTGCCACATAACATTCCATTTAAAATGCACAGCCTGGACAGCCTTCGCTTTGGCAGATGCAGCATCCACAGAGCTACACTAATCATGCCACTATTGCAGAACAACCCTCGCAGCATGGTGTCAAACTCCCTGGAGGTGGCACCAGGCACAGTCACTGTATGGTGATGGCAAAAACACAAGATGCATGGGAGCACTAACTTCTTAGAAAGTGAAATACAGCCTTGGCCTGTAACTGGAAGAGTGATCCTAAAAAACATCTGTGGACATAATGAGGATATAGCCTTGCTAAGTCCACACAATTAGACACTTTGCATCATCACAGTTACAGATCCATAATTTCCAAAAAACATGAAGCTCACGCATCACACACACATGGATTGTTTGTGTCTCCAATAACTAAAGGTGGCCCAAGAGAGATACAGTCACCTGTTTCAAGTATAAGCTCATAGGCATAGGCTGGGAGGCTGTACAAGGCATGAGTGGTCAATGTGGCAGTGCGCAGAATCACTCTGAGTATCTCTTGTACCAGCCAACGGGTTATTGATCTCTGCACCCACTGCCAGATCAAGTACAGGTAGATTCAATTCAGTCAGGAATCAGGAAACATCTACCTTGCGTTCAGACTAGGGAGGAATGTATAGGCCACAACAATACACTGTGAAGGATTCATGGATGCCTGCCTGACTAGTGTCCATCTGGGACAGGTGATCCATAATCATCAATATCTGCTGGGTTGTTGTTAAGCAACAGAGGAGGCAGGACAGGAGTTGCCCTGACTTATCTCACTCCGTGGGCATTCCAGCTTGTCATGTTGCAAAGTAAAAGCAATGCAGTTGCACAATCAGATGGGTGTGGTGTGTTTGGGCATCTGTCACCATGGCTAACATCACAGCCTGCAACTGAACCGCAGTCTTTTGATGACCTAGTGATGCCTCTGTATACAGCAAAGCCTAGGGGATATTGGCCCTAGGCAACACCCAAGTCCCCAGCCACTCCGTACTGATTTCAGTGCTTCCCACTCCAACAACCTAGAAGTTGTTGTGTCCCAGTCGTCAGTGAAATATTTGGAGACGAAATCCCTCAGCAATGAGCAAAATACACGGCCAAACAACAGCGTAGGATGCAGTCACCATGTGTGGATTGGGGGATGCTGCACACTACACCCAATCTGTATGTGTATTGGGTCATCTTCTGAGAATGTCATTCACAGCTATTCAGCTTCTAGCTCCTCAGGCTGTAGTGTGAGCGGCTAACAAATAATTCCATGAGAAAGTTACAATGGTTCTGTCAGGTATGAATAATTTGCTTTACATATTATCGAGTGAATCAAGAAAGTAATTTAAATAGTAAACATTTTACAAAGAAGAAAAAGGCTTTACATATTATCGAGTGAATCAAGAAAGTAATTTAAATAGTAAACATTTTACAAAGAAGAAAAATATTGAAACATGCAATGGTATATGAGAAGTTATGAGTTTTTTATACTCTTTTTCAAAAGAATTTTGAATATTCCAAATGGCTGTTTACAATTCAAGACATAAAAGTAACGATATGTTCAAGTGACAAAAGTGCTCGAGTGACATGGGTGAATAAGTGCTATATACACATGAGTGAAGACAAGTCAAAATTATATATACAGAATTTACAGTAGAAGCACTTCCTTAATGTGACCAGTATGTAGGTAAATCAGTATCTCTAAGAGGGTATTAGTGTCTTTCCCACTTGCAGACTAGATACCCGAAAGAGCTGGACCCATGTTGATCATCGATCTTTCGACCCTGAAATAAGCGCCTCTAGTGAGGCGTCATGGCGGATCTTCCTCAGGACAGAAAGGAACAGCCTAAAGGGAAATGAATTTGAATGTGTAAAGCATGTCTCAGCTGAGGATGTCAAACAAATGTCAAAGGTACCTGGGAGAAGGTACTCACCAAATTGGTCGTCTATCAATGGACCAGGGAGTAGGACGCTACGTTGCTTTAATCGAGCGCCCAAAAGGTTGAAGAATGAATCATTAGACTGATGACTTAAAATGGTACGTGGCACAATTCGGTGGCACCCACCCGGACTCAAGCTGGGGAAGGGTACTCACCGGCCTGGTTGTTTATCAATGGACACAGGGAGTGAGGCGCCGCAAAGTTTTGGACAAGCGTCTAAAATATTCAAGAGTAACTCATTAGAATGGTGACTGATAAAAATGCGTGTGCTGTAATTAGGTGACAACAGCCCGGACTCGGACTGAAGGAAATGGTAAAGGATCTTACCTAATTAGTTAAGGTAATGGGCGAACGTGTGACTGCACCTAAAGGTCGCCCGCAAAACCTTGATGTGTTTAAAACGATGCAACGAGGAATCTGCAACCTCGGGCGAAACTAAACAAAACAAAAATAAAAATACCCACTGAATACCAAATAAATATTTTTAACAAACTTCGCGGTGGCCAGCATCAAAGATGAATTAAAGGATTACCTCAATTAATTTCAAGGATACGCGTTTGTCGTATTCCTAGTGTGTAAGAAAGAAAATGAGGCATTTAGTCTCAGTCGGATGGCTTAAAACTTCAGACTAGCAACTACTGGCGGGGGAAGTGTATCAATTTACCTGGTCCAGAAGGAGCAGTTCAGTGTGATCACCGGCAGACTAGAGTGTGAGTGCTCGAGGGCCGGTACATAAGGAAAAGCAATCAGTACGTCCGACATCGGGATGACATGCGGCAACGTGCACTGATGCTCGCAGCAGCTAGATGGTGCTGTCCGGTGGGAGGACATAGTTTGTTTACATCAAGAACCCATCCGGGTATTAAATAGATACAATGGATGGCCCCAATATGTCGGGCCATGTGTAATGAGCATACAACTTTACAATATTGTAGAATAGAAACCGAGTGTCACTACAGTTTACAGGTCACAATATGTCAAATATCATAACATAGGTATTTAACAGCCTGCAAGAAGAACTAGACAGTTGGCCCTTACAACTACAGTTGTGATAATAAATAGAGAAGGTTGCTCCTCGTTTTAGTATAGCGATGTCTAATTATAGGTGTGAGATCTACATTCTGACAATTAAACAAATGTCTGTCATATATCTAACATCAGTATTATGCTACGATGCCAGACAAGGACTAAATATTTGGACCATTTATGAGTACAATTGTAATAGTGATGACGATTGCACATAGTTTAGGTACAGTGATGTCTAATCACAGGTGTGAGGCCAACATTATGACAATTTTTTATGTTTTACAATTTCTTAAAAAGTAGTTTGACAAAATAGTTTGACAAAATAGAACCACGCCAAGGCAAACCGGGCATGGTCTGGGAGCCAATCGAGTGGGCTGTCGTTTGAAAAGGTGTCAACTAGAATGTAATAAGATGAAGTGATGGGTGTCAGTTGTATGTTAATTGGCTGGTTTGTCTGAAGGTTTCCTCCATTTCGTTCAACCCACTAGTAACTGTGTCCAGAGAATGTATCCATCTACATTCTTTAAAGTTTAGTGAAGTGCCAATGTTCCCTCCTCTGGGGTGTAAGTAAACTTTCTCCAGTACCCACCATTTCAAGGTGTCTGGCGAGTGATTACTGCCAATGAAATGTTCCACAAGGGGGGCACCGTGTACCTTGCACTTAATCCTGCTGAAGTGTTGCAGTATGCGGGTCTTGACCTTTTGGGTTGTTTGTCCCACGTAAACTTTATCGCAAGGACATCTAATGGCATATATTACATGTGTACTATTGCAGTTAGTATGATGTAAGGTCTTGTATGTCGTGTTGTCGTGTGTGAATGAATTGCCTTCAATCGTTAGAGGGCATGCCTTACATTTGCCGCACTTGTAGTGTCCCTGAAGTGGTGGAAGGCTCAACTGACTCCTGATGTCTAGTGGTCGTGGGGTTTCTAAGTAAACTTTTACAACAAAGTCCTTCACATTCTTGCCCCTCTTAAAGGCAAAGATGGGATCCTCTCTGGTGTGGAGTTCACCAGCCACCAGATTCCAGTATCTCTTCACAACCTTTTTGATCTCATTACTTCTGGGATTGAAGGTGGTTACACAGACAATGTTGTCCTTCCCAGGTTCTTTGGGTTTCACTTCTAAGAGAATCTCTCTAGGACAATACCAAGCTCGTTTTCTGGCACGCTTGAGTAGTCCCATGGGGTATCCTCTTTCCCTCAATCGTTGCGTAAGGGTCTCAGTTTCCTTAAAGAAGTCCTGTCTGTGGGTGCAGTTTCTTCTTAACCTCAAAAATTACCCATATGGCAAATTATCTCTGAGGTTTCTGGGGTGATGTGAGTCGTACTTCAATAGTGTATTCCGCTCCGTGGGTTTCCTATATAAGGAGGCAAAAATCATTCCATCTTCTACTTTGAATGTGAGATCAAGGAAATTGATGGCTTCGTTGCTGTAGGCGATGGTGAATTGAATATCGGTGGACCTGCAGTTTAGCCAATCCTTAAAGGCAATGAGATTTATTTCTGTGCCAGACCAGATCATTATCACATCATCAATATATCTCTTCCACATTAAGATGTTGTTTATGAAAGATTTGTTGAGATCGTAAAGATGTTCCTCTTCGTAATAATTCATGTAAAGGTTGGCCAGGCTAGGAGCAAATCCTGCACCCATACCCACACATTTGCACTGATAGAAGTGCTGATTTTTAAAGACGAAGTAGTTTTTTGATAGAGCAATCTCCAGCATGTCCAACAAGAATTGTGTGGGCACCCATTGGACGATTCTCCAATACATCCTTAATTGCTTTTAACGCTTGATCCTGTGGGATGCTGGTATAGAGGGAAGAGACTTCAAGGGTCACCATGAGTTGTGTGTTTATATCAAATGGTTGGCCCTCCACCAGCTGGATGATATGCATGCTGTCTCTCACAAATGACTTGGTTTCAATTACCCACGCTTGAAGGAAGTTGTCGATGTACTGGTTAAGAGGTTCAAGAATTGAACCACAGCCCGAGACAATTGGCCTTCCTGGCGGTTTATTCAGGCTTTTGTGGATCTTTGGTAGCGTATATATTGTAGAGATTCTGGGATCTTTTTGGTTAAGGAACTCGTATTCCAGTTCACTAAGGAAGCCCATAGATCGGCCAGTTTGGGTGAGATTCTTTATCAGAATCCTAATTTCCGTCGTGGGATCCCTTGGGATTGGAGTATAACTTCCAAGATCGCCAAGTTGTTGCAGTATTTCTTCTGCGTAGTCCGTAGTGTTCTGAACAACTACGGCACCCCCCTTGTCCGCTGCTTTAATCACAATGGTGTTATTAGATCTAAGTGAATCTAGAGTCATCCTTTCATCCTTGGTCACATTGTACTTAATATATTTTCTGTTGGCAAGGAGATCCATTGTTTCTTTTAGTACGATTTTCTCATAAGCCAGGATTGGGGAGCTCATGAGTTGCGCTGGTGGAGTAAACCTTGAAGGTGGTCTGAACGGGGTAGCTGAAGAGGGGGGGCTATATTCTTTTTTGGCAAAGTAGTATTTGAGTCGGATCTTTCGGAAGAATCTTTGCAATTCCAACTTGATATTAAATGAATCAGGAGGGGCTGTGGGAATGAAAGTGAGACCTTTGCAGAGAACCTGTTTCTCGGCAATGGAGAGATTGTAATCGGAGAGATTTATGATGGCATCTTGTTGGCGGTCCCTCTCGGTTTCATTGTTGGCCAGATTCATGAGAGTGAGGTCATTCACTGTTGGTAGTATTTCTTCTGGGATGATAGGGGTGGTGAGGTGCCCAATTGTTTGTGTTGTAGGAGCAACCACTTCCCTTTGCGGACTGCTAATCGGGATGGTTACCATTTGTAAGTCTGGCGGCGTGTCTGGATCTCGCTGTGTGATTCTTGTGGGTAGAACCTGACTCTGGTGTTGCCTCTCCGGTTGAAATTGCCCCTAGAAAAGAAGCTGATTAGGTCCCGCTTACATGGCCTTGTGTTAACTAAATATTTACAGGCCAACATAATTCCGAAAGGCTTACAAGTAAGAAATGAACCAGGGATATTCATAGATATCCCTAAATTCAGAGAAGGACTTAGCTTTGTTGCCAACAACTGCTCCAGGCACTGGATAGGTGCTTGGGGTGGAAACCGCACTGGAGTATGTTAAAAAACTCATACATGAAATAGCAGAGCTTAAGAAGGAGATCCTTGATGATAGAACCTTATCCAATGCAAAGTACGTCTTAGAGTGAGCTGAAAAAGCAATAACAGAGTTCAACACGATAACACTCAATAAGAAATTGGACAAACTTGCGAAGGATATAAGGAACTACGACAAGAAGTTGACATACCCCTATCTAGCTGATGATTATTACCAACAGGATAGTCAGGGCTTTTTCACGAATAGAAGCAGACAAGGCCCTAAGAGATTTGCCACCTTTTCAGACTCCTCCTTTGGTAGCGGATCAGACACGGAATTTGACAGACCCTCCACAAGTCGCCAAGCCATCTCCGGTCAGATATACCCAGAAGCTCAGAATTTTTTAGGGGACAGCAACAGACCCCCCAACAGAGGGAGGGGTCAGGAACAGAATTGGGACAGACCAAGGGGATGGAACAGGGGCAATTTCAACCGGAGAGGCAACACCAAAGTCAGGTTCTACCCACAAGAATCGCACGGCGAGATCCAGACACGCCGCCAGACTTACAAATGGTAACCATCCCGATTAACATTCCGCGAAGGGAAGTGGTTGCTCCTACAACACAAATGAATGGGCACCTCACCACCCCTATCATCCCAGAAGAAATACTACCATCAGTGAATGACCTCACTCTCATGAATCTGGCCAACAATGAAACCGAGAGGGACCGCCAACAAGATGCCATCATAAATCTCTCCGATTACAATCTCTCCATTGCCGAGAAACAGGTTCTCTGCAAAGGTCTCACTTTCATTCCCACAGCCCCATCTGATTCATTTAATATCAAGTTGGAATTGCAAAGATTCTTCCGAAAGATCCGACTCAAATACTACTTTGCCAACAAAGAATATAGCCCCCCCCTTCAGCTACCCCGTTCAGACCACCTTCAAGGTTTACTCCACCAGCGCATCTCATGAGCTCCCCAATTCTGGCTTATGAGCAAATCGTACTAAAAGAAACAATGGATCTCCTTGCCAACAGAAAATATATTAAGTACAATGTGACCAAGGATGAAAGGATGGCTCTAGATTCCCTTAGATCTAATAACACCATTGTGATTAAAGCAGCGGACAAGGGGGGTGCCGTAGTTGTTCAGAACACTACGGACCACGCAGAAGAAATACTGCAACAACTTGGCGATCTTGGAAGTTCTACTCCAATTCCAAGGGATCCCACGCCGGAAGTTAGGATTCTGATAAAGAATCTCACCCATACTGGCCTATCTATGGGCTTCCTTAGTGAACTGGAATACGAGTTCCTTAACCAAAAAGATCCCAGAATCCCTACAATATATACGCTACCAAAGATCCACAAAAGCCTGAATAAGCCGCCAGAAAGGCCAATTGTCTCGGGCTGTGGTTCAATTCAAGTCATTTGTGAGAGACAGCATGCATATCATCCAGCTGGTGGAGGGCCAACCATTTGATATGAACACACAAGTCATGGTGACCCTTGACGTCTCTTCCCTCTATACCCAGCATCCCACAGGATCAAGCGTTAAAAGCAATTAAGGATGTATTGGAGAATCGTCCAATGCCACAATGGGTGCCCACACAATTCTTGTTGGACGTGCTGGAGATTGCTCTATCAAAGAACTACTTCGTCTTTCAAAATCAGCACTTCTATCAGTGCAAAGGTGTGGCTATGGGAGCAGGATTTGCTCCTAGCCTGGCCAACCTTTACATGAATCATCACGAAGAGGAACATCTTTACGATCTCAACAATCCTTTCATAAACAACATCTTAATGTGGAAGTGATATATTGATGATGTGATAATGATCTGGTCTTGCACAGAAATAAATCTCATTGCCTTTAAGGATTGGCTAATTTGCAGGTCCACCGATATTCAATTCACCATGGCCTACAGCAACGAAGCCATCAATTTCCTTGATCTCACATTCAAAGTAGAAGATGGAATGATTTTTGCCTCCTTATATAGGAAACCCACGGAGCGGAATACACTATTGAAGTACGATTTACATCACCCAGAAACCTCAGAGATAATTTGCCATATGGGCAATTTTTGAGGTTAAGAAGAAACTGCACCCGCAGACAGGACTTCTTTAAGGAAACTGAGACCCTTACGCAACGATTGAGGGAAAGAGGATACCCCATGGGACTACTCAAGCGTGCCAGAAAACGAGCTTGGTATAGTCCTAGAGAGACTCTCTTAGAAGTGAAACCCAAAGAACCTGGGAAGGACAACATTGTCTGTGTAACCACCTTCAATCCCAGAAGTAATGAGATCAAAAAGATTGTGAAGAGATACTGGAATCTGGTGGCTGGTGAACTCCATACCAGAGAGGATCCCATCTTTGCCTTTAAAAGAGGCAAGAATGTGAAGGACTTTGTCGTAAAAGCCTACTTAGAAACCCCACGACCACTAGACATCAGGAGTCAGTTGAGCCTTCCACCACTTCAGGGACACTACAAGTGTGGCAAATGTAAGGCCTGCCCTCTAACAATTGAAGGCAATTCATTCACACACGACAACAGGACATACAAGACTTTACATCATACTAACTGCAATAGTACACATGTAATATATGCCATTAGATGTCCTTGCGATAAGGTTTACGTGGGACAAACAACCGAAAAGGTCAAGACCCGCATACTGCAACACTTCAGCAGGATTAAGTGCAAGGTACACGGTGCCCCCCTTGTGGAACATTTCATTGGCAGTAATCACTCGCCAGACACCTTGAAATGATGGGTACTGGAGAAAGTTTACCTACACCCCAGAGGAGGGAACATTGGCACTTCGCTAATCTTTAAAGAATGTAGATGGATACATTCTCTGGACACAGTTACTAGTGGGTTGAACGAAATGGAGGAAACCTTCAGACAATCCAGCCAATTATCATACAACTGACACCCATCACTTCATCTTATTACATTCTAGTTGACACCTTTTCAAACGACAGCCCACTCGATTGGCTCCCAGACCATGCCCGGTTTGCCTTGGCGTGGTTCTATTTTGTCAAACTACTTTTTAAGAAATTGTAAAACATAATAAATTGTCATAATGTTGGCCTCACACCTGTGATTAGACATCACTGTACTTAAACTATGTGCAATCATCATCACTATTACAATTGTACTCATAAATGGTCCAAATATTTAGTCCTTGTCTAGCATCGTAGCATAATACTGATGTTAGATATATGACAGACATTTGTTTAATTGTCAGAATGTAGATCTCACACCTATAATTAGACATCGCTATACTAAAACGAGGAGCAACGTCTCTATTTATTATCACAACTGTAGTTGTAAGGGCCAACTGTCTAATTCTTCTTGCAGGCTGTTAAATACCTATGTTAAGATATTTGACATATTGTGACCTGTAAACTGTAGTGACACTCGGTTTCTATTCTACAATATTGTAAAGTTGTATGCTCATTACACATGGCCCGACATATTGGGGCCATCCATTGTATCTATTTAATACCCGGATGGGTTCTTGATGTAAACAAACTATGTCCTCCCACCGGACAGCACCATCTAGCTGCTGCGAGCATCAGTGCACGTTGCCGCATGTCATCCCAACGTCGGACGTACTGATTCCTTTTCCTTATGTACCGGCCCTCGAGCACTCATACTCGAGTCTGCCGGTGATCACACTGAACTGCTCCTTCTGGACCAGGTAAATTGATACACTTCCCCCGCCAGTAGTTGCTTGTCGGAAGTTTTAAGCCATCCGACTGAGACTAAATGCCTCATTTTCTTTCTTACACACTAGGAATACGACAAACGCGTACCGTTGGGTGATTGAACACTCCTTGAAATTACTTGAGGTAATCCTTTACTTCATCTTTGACGCTGGCCACTGCAAAGTTTGTTAAAAATATTTATTTGGTATTCAGTGGATATTTTTATTTTTGTTTTGTTTAGTTTCGCCCGAGGTTGCAGATTCCTCGTTGCATCGTTTTAAACACGTCAAGGTTTTGCGGGCGACCTTTGGGTGCAGTCACACGTTCGCCCATTACCTTAACTAATTAGGTAAGATCCTTTACCATTTCCTTCAGCCCGAGCCCTGGCTGTTGTCACCTAATTACGGCACACACATTTTATCAGTCACCATTCTAATGATTTACTCTTAAATATTTTAGGCGCTTGTCCAAAGCTTCGCAGCGCCTCACTCCCTGTGTCCATTGATAAACGACCAGGCCGGTGAGTACC
The DNA here is from genome assembly GCA_963921515.1 of Calotriton arnoldi. Lineage (NCBI taxonomy): Eukaryota > Metazoa > Chordata > Amphibia > Caudata > Salamandridae > Calotriton > Calotriton arnoldi. Next base: position 990,764 of record CAWUFW010006598.1, on the reverse strand, counting down.
CTTCCCCAGCTTGAGTCTGGGTGGGTGCCACCCAATTGTGCCACGTACCATTTTAAGTCATCAGTCTAATGATTCATTCTTGAACCTTTTGGGCGCTCGATTAAAGCAACGTAGCGTCCTACACCCTGGTCCATTGATAGACGACCAATTTGGTGAGTACCTTCTCCCAGGTACCTTTGACATTTGTTTGACATCCTCAGCTGAGACATGCTTGACACATTCGAATTCATTTCCCTTTAGGCTGTTCCTTTCTGTCCTGAGGAAGACCCGCCATGACGCCTCACTAGACGCGCTTATTTCAGGGTCGAAACATCGATGATCAATATGGGTCCAGCTCTTTCGGGTCTCTAGTCTGCAAGTGGGAAAGACACTAATACCCTCTTAGAGATACTGATTTACCTACATACTGGCCACATTAAGGAAATGCTTCTTCTGTAAATTCTGTATATATAATTTTGACTTGTCTTCACTCGTGTATATAGCACTTATTCACCCATGTCACTCGAGCACTTTTGTCACTTGAACATATCGTTACTTTTATGTCTTGAATTGTAAACAGCCATTTGGAATATTCAAAATTCTTTTGAAAAAGAGTATAAAAAACTCATAACTTCTCATATACCATTGCATGTTTCAGCCTTTTTTTCTTTGTAAAATGTTTACTATTTAAATTACTTTCTTGATTCACTCGATAATATGTAAAGCAAATTATTCATACCCGACAGAACCCTTGTAGCTTTCTCGTATACGTACCCAGGCTCTGAGGGACACAGGGTTACCCCATTGTTATTATACATACAACAAATAATTCCATTCAGAATGTGCAGATTGTGGACTGCAGAGGTGTAGGAGTACTCATGAGTCTCAGGACGTAGGATCCACCAACAGTGTTGGAGGGACCAGCGCGCAGCCCATTGTGTAAGATAAGCTGCCAGCACTGGAGAGGATGCCGGGGGGTGCTTAATCTGTGGCTCTCGAACACAATTGACATTGCCGTCCTCAAGCCAGGGGATATGGGTACACCTTGTGAGGATGAGGGATATGTGCAGAATGAAGTTTGCTTTGTCCACATTTGTCACTGAAACACTGCCCCCCTAATCAGTGAAAACATCAAGGAGATCCTTTACAAAGACCTATTGCTCTCAGGCTCCGTGGCAGTGTTCAATGGGCTAAATGGGACCTCATATGGACCCACACAAGGGCTGCCCTTGCCAAACCAGAGTACAGGATGCATAAATATTGGTAATGCAAACACTTATGGAACTGGGTATAATGATCCGGTGTCACATGTGTCTCTTGTAACAGTGCAATTGTTTTTCATCAGCACATCCAGACATATCATTACAATGCGTCTATCTCACTTGGTGTCCCCATACCTGTGACATTCAAAGTCAGAATGCCATTAGTAGCCATGTGTGTAGTGTACTGGGAAGTGTGGGGATGCGTTTCAGGAGTAGAGTGCCCACAGGTGGTCCACCAACACACATCCTGGAGTATTCACTTGGGGGGGCTATGGCCCTCTAAGCAATGGACTGCCATTCAATGTTCATGCATCATGGCAGTAAAATATGAGCACTCAACACCTCCATCCCAGGGCAGTATCCAAGGGGAACAATGAGCAATCAGTGACAACATCTACCTACAAAGGGTAACTTGGCACTTATACCCACACACAACTCAGACAAGGCAAGGTTAGGTGGAGGGAACGTGTCCTGTGATGCCAATAGGTTTTGCGTATGCCAGTGTTCTCCTAGCAGCCATTTCAACAATCTGTCAGGAACAATCAGCGGTACACAGCAAGCTGCAGCTAACACATACTACATCCTCAACTTTCATCTGGCAACTGTTTTTGCATACTCACATCCACCTAATCTCCACATGTGTACATTTCAACATTACCTCTTGCCCTGCATAATCTCTACTCGTGCTGGTCTGACCCCTCTCACATCCACCTCAAAGTACATGCTCATCTCTCAACCTATCCATCATACACAAGCTCTTCATAATCACCCTCTGGTGCAGCTATCCTGAAAACCATTTCTGTCCTCCAAGCTCCACCCTTGTACTCTAACTCTCCCACCCAGACTCTCACAATCTCATACTGGCGCTGCCCTTCTTACATCCACACCTACATTCACAGCACCACTCTTCATCACTATGTGCACGACACCTCTCCCATACATGATATGTACACAATGTACTGTACTCATCACCTCCTCAGCAGACGTGAAACGTATCATGTCAAATGTACACCTCTCATCACCATTTGGACCCTCACTAATGTCTTGGACTGCACTTTCATCACAATGTGCAGCATCACATCCTACTCTGACATTCACACTTAACACCTCACCACATCTCTCATCCAGACACCATACATTGCTCAATGAGTATGTCCTCATTCATTCACATCTCACCATTCACTCACCCTACTGTGCTTAACTTCTACTGATAGTCATTTCACAAACTACTGCATCCACAGATTCCAAAACAACATACATCAACTGGACAACACCTCACATCTCCCCATACAGCACCCTAACTTACAAAACTGGTGTATACCCTTGTTGACATACAATTATCCACTTTGTTACAATCAACAAGTTTAACCTTGTCTCACTGTGACCCTGTCACATCCACATCTCAGTTCCATGCTCCATACCTCCATTGACTTTGGAACTTTAACAACTACCTTTATCAATGACACTGCCCTGTCAAAGTCATCTCTCACCGTTGTGCCACAGACTACAGCTCTCATCTCCTGCCAGACTCCAAACTTGTCTAGCTGGTTCAACCTCAATCACATCTACCTATTCCTAGCATACCTTGCTCAGGCTTTAACCAGTCTTACAAGGTCACACACTCTGATTCCCACAGCCCAGCATTTCAAAACATTCACATTGCAAGAATGAGGATATTTCACGTCTCCTATACAAGAACTGCCTTTGAACTTAACTCCTACCTTACACTCTCATAAAAATCCTAACTTGTCCTGCACCCATTACATATGAGTCTCCACTCCATTACCAAAATGGAAACACAAGTCTCTCTCACCTCTACCCTTGTTAAGCTAGCTCAGCCCATGCAACATCAACCTTGCAAAACACATCTGCAGCTAGGCCTCAAGTTCCACCTCCTCCCCTGTCTGTCAACTTAGTGCATGGGTGTGACACCGGCACCTGTAGCATCTGCACAGCAGACAAGCCCACAACAGCTTCTGTGCACTCACAGTCCACTCGGCTTACCAAATGTAGCACAGGGCAATCCAATAGACATAACAGCATTCCTAGTTCAGCTGTGTGTGATCTGGGACAGCATCAAGCATAGCTCAAAAGTGCTCCATTGTCATCTATGCACAAATGACAACCTACACACAAATCATATTCTCAACTTCAAATGATGTGTGGTTAAAATTGTAAAGTCCTAGCGTGTACAGACAAAACAATTGTCAGTGGAAAAGTGTGCAAAAATGAAAAATCTCAAACATTCTCAACTCTTCTCACTTGGCACTCATCCCTGTTGAGCAGTGGCCAAAGTGCTACAATCACATTATGCTTGTCTGACTTAAGTTGTGGGGGTGGACCATAGGATTCCCCGATGTTTATCCAGGCAGGGGCAGAGATTGCTGCGGTGCATTGTCATGTTGAAAAGCCACACCTTCTGCTGTGTCACATGAGGGGGCTAGAAGGGGCATTGGATGACCAAGCACACACAAATGTCGTTCACTCAGAATGCTCTAACAGGACTTGACAAAGCCTAGCATTCCCAACCAGACAATTAGATGGACACTTAAAAATACCCTTTGAAATGAATAGACTTTGCCTAAATGTCTAAAACATAAATTAGACACAAAGACCATGCAGCACCCAGCATTGTCCCTGTACAACTAGATGAAAATCTTGGACAAAACTAGCACAATCCACTCCTGACAGTATCGTCACAACTCCAATCCATATGTATCTAAGTCACATGTGTGGCACCTAACTGATATGACTATTACAGCCTTTGGCAAATACAAACTGTCTGCCATCTTAGGTACAATGTTAGGTGTGTCATATCCCATCTCTGAATCATATGCCTGAAACTACAACAGTTAGAACTTGTGACTGTATGTGAAATGCACTAGCAAGTTGCGCAGTTGGGTGGAAAAGGTAGACACATACTCATGATACATATCCCTATGACAGAGGTCTTCAAACTTTTTGATGCCGAGACCCCCCTGTCAAAATTTTCAGGCTTGAGGACCCCCCTCCTGAAAAAAAGTTCTAGAACGTGGTACTCCTCATCATCGACAAGCATAAATGCCCCGCAGTTCCCACGGCAAATCATTTTTATGGTGGGGAAATATTATTAAACTGTGTTTAGCAAATCAAAGGTTTGTGGGTGACTGTGGTTTGGAGTCACAGGCTTACGACACAGTTCAAACAGAAAGTCTCCAAAACGAATTGCCAAAAATGCACAACAGTACTTTATTTTTCCCAAACAAAAAAAATTTGACAAAACCTATTTGGATGATAATACATTTCTGAACTAATGTGATGGGTGTGCCTGTTTTTCTCCTGAGAGACAGTCAATTTGTGGATGTATTTTTGCTACTGCCATCCTCGGGTTGTGCTCCACCTCAAGTCTTGAACGGTAGTTAGTCTTTAATACTGCCAATGCTGAGAACCTAATCTCACATAAATATGATGAGCTAAAAGGCAGAAGAGCTTTGACAGCAATTTATGACAAACATGAATGTTCTTCAGACATTTTCAGCCAAAATTCCCCCAATGACATTTTGCTGAATTGCATCTGGAGAATGCGGTCACTCTGGACCTCAATTAGGTCTTCCTGAACAATTAGGTCTTCCTGAAGGTGCACTGGGAGATGAGTACCTGCATCCACTAGAAAAGGTTGAAAGACCCAGTCATTGTCATGATCAATGTCCTCAGGAAAGTACTTTTCTAAACCGTCTCTGAGAGAAGTCAAGTGATTTCTCATGACCTCAGCAGCACTTTCAAGTTCATATCCTGTGTCCTCAACTGCTTCTGCTAAACATGAGAAAGCCTCAAGCCGGCCATCTTGAATTAGTCTTCTCCACAACTCTAGCTTCTTCTTGAAAGCAGATATTTTTTTGTACATTATGAAAGATGTACTTTCAGCTCCTTGCAAAGACAAATTCAAGGAATTTAATTTATCAAAGAGGTCTGCAAGGTATGCTAAAAGCACAAGCCAACGGGGATTACACAACTGTTCTGCTTTGTATGGGTCCAATTCTCAGTGGCGTAGGTAGGCCTCAGGCTGCCCGTGGCGGCCCCTGTGTTTGCCGCCCTCGCGGGGGGTGGGGGGTGTGGGGGGGGTGCGGCCGATTATTGCGGCCGCGGCCGATTCTTGCGATGGCCGCAGGTTAGAGAGGGGAGAGGGGGTCCGGCTGCCGCCCCATAACTCGTTCCGCCTGGGGCGGTCCGCCCCCACCGCCCCCCCCTAGCTACGCCAGTGCCAATTCTAGAAGGAATTGCCGTACTTCATTTCTCAATTCAAAAATGCGATTGAGAACCTTCCCTCTGGATAACCATCGTACTTCTGTGTGGAAAAGCAAACCATCATGTTCAGCCCCCATTTCTGCACACAAAATTGCAAACAGACGAGCTCTATTGGGGTGAGCCTTTATGAAATTAACAATTTTCACAGCACAATTCAACACATCCCCAAGGTCTCTATCCATGTTTTGGACTGCAAGGGCTTCCCGGTGTATCATACAGTGGGTCCATAGAATATGAGGAGCCACTTTCAAAACTTTGTCTTTTAAGCCTGCCCTAGCCCCGCACATGGAAGGAGCACCATCCGTACAGATCCCAACACAGCTGTCCCATTTTAAGCCATTGGAGCACAGGAAGTCATTGAGAATATCAAACAGGGTTGATTCTGTTGCCTGCCCTTGATTGGCTTAAAGAATGAAAAATCTTCCAAAATTACAGTTTTGTGGCAGTATCTGACATAAGCAATTAAATGAGCTTCCTTAGATAAGTCAGTCGCTTCATCCAATTGTAAAGCAAACAAACTCGATTTCAAATGTGCAAGGAGTTGTCTGTGGATATCCCCTGACATGTCAGAGATGCGGCGGCAAATTGTTGTGTCTGAGAGTGGTACCATTTTCAACTTCTCTGCCGCTTTGTCACCAAGCATTGTCCTGGTCACATCAAGCATTGCTGGAAGAATCACTTTTTCCCCATCTGTAAAAGCCTTTTTGTTTTTGGCAATGTGGTACGCCACTTGGCATTTGTTGGCGTGGAGACCACATTTTTCACAGCTTCTTTTTGGTGGATGATGTCTTCCAGCTTTCTGGCGAAAAAATCTGTATTCTTTCCTACTAGTGACCCGTGTTTAGTTTCCAAGTGGCGCTTTAATTTGTTTGGTTTCAGACTTTCGTTAGCCAAGGTCATGCCACAAACCACACACTGTGGTCTAATTTCACCATTTATGGTGACGCAGGTGAATCCAAAGTCCAGGTAGGAGGTATCATACTTCCTTCTTTTTGCAGCTCTTTTCTCACCATCTGTTTCGGCCTTTCGTTTGTGTGCACTACCATCTTTTGGCATCAGGAAACGATCCATGTCAAATGTGTGATTGACCTATGATACAAAATTCCAAAGTTCAATATTAATGATTACCACAGACTTGCCGCTGCATGCAGTATAGTTGTTTAAAAAAAAAAAAATTGTTGCAGTCCTCAAGATGTCTTCAAAATCTTCTTATCTTATCTAAAACGCGAATAACACATTAGGTTCCTTCCACATGCTTAAAACCGAAATTGCAGCTGGTCCTGGCTTCCATTACGTGAGCTGCGTTGTGGGCCTTTACCAAGGTTCCCCTTTCCTCGTGGTTTCTGACTTGCATGGGGCACAATTCACATTCAGTGGTCATGCTGTATTCTGATGAGGACTATCTAGCAATCACAAAAACTCCACTCAAAGAGTTTGTACTCACACCCTGACAGGTTTGTGCCTGGCCATCCTCTCCTTCGTGACACCTTGAGATGAAAGCCTGCAAAAATTATCTCCACTTTTGTCACCTATAGACATGATTTCTGAACCTGGCGACCAGCTTGACACTCTCTGGCTTCCGCTAGTGCCACCAAGTGTCACCTCCCCTCTCATTCATCACTGGAGCTCACTGAGCTAAAAGGGATATAGCACGGAGTGGACAATGAAGTTTACTGCGTGTGGGGGCAGTGTATATGAGATCTAAAAAAGAGTTCCTTGTTTGTAAAGCGGGCAGTTTTAAACCTGTAATGGATTGAGCTGTATAGGTGTTTTGCAAGTAATGATAGACTGCATGCATTTGTGCTTCCTGCAGAAAATATTTGTGGAAGTAAACCAGAAATCAAGAGTAAAAACATTCCACCAGACCATAAAACAGGCAAACAAGCAGCAAAAAAAAGCCTGCACACTGACCTGACTGGCTACCCCTTTGGGCACTGCCAGACTGCCCTATAGGCAGGGCAAGTGGAATTATGAGGCAGGGGAGGACCAAATTAAGTGGCAGTTTTAAACTTATAAAGACCAAGCTATATAAGTGCGTTGTAAGGTATGGGAGACTGCATGCATTTGTGCTTCCTGCAGACAATATTTGTGGTAGTAGCACAGAAATCAAGATTGAAACAGTCCACCAGACCATAAAACAGGCCAGCGAGCAGCTAAAAAAGAAAACACTCACTGACCTGACTTGTCACCCCTTTGGGCACTGCCAGACTGCCCTATAGGCAGGGCAACTGGAATTATGAGGCAGGGGTTGACCAAATTATGCGGCAGGGCTGACTAAATTGTGTGGTAAGAAAATGTAAATAATGTTATGTGATGAGGCACATTTTGCGATAGTATTGCTTCATTATTTTGACATTTTTTACCCACAGTAACACTTGGCAAGATTTCAACTCATCAGTACCGGTTTATAACCAAAATACAGCAATGAACAACAGAAAGATGTCTAGTCAACCTTTGTGAAGGGCCTTCCACTCCACAGGAATACATGTCGCCACTTTAGAAGCTCACCTGGCCGGGAGCAGTAGTGGTCCCTTAAAACCCTGGAGCTCTTGTGCAGAGTTAAGCAGTTCACCCATGCCTCTTTTCTCCCACCCCCTCCCTTCCACCCCTCTCATCTCTGTCAATTGAAGTATGTCTGGCCCAGTCTCTCAATACCTAATAATCACACACAGACTGGGCTCTTCCCATTCATCCCTTCAGTGTTATGCCCTCTCCAAGCCCCCCCCCCACCCCCTCCGGCCCCCACCAAGCACACTGCTTTTCTGTCAGCTGCATGATGGCAGTGCCATTTCTAAAAGGGGCAGAGCACCTGCAGCCGGCACCACAGCTGCACTGCCCCAATCCTGCCTCGGAAAGAAAGTAAAAGACACTCCCCTAGCCCCCTGAGAGCTCGGGTCTGAGTGCACACAACACGTGATGCCTCTGGCTGGATTCTCCTTATTTCATGTGTTGAATACTCAATGATAACGCACAATTGAATTGTGTTGGAAATGGCTAGTTTTGCCTTCAAAAAACCCTTTTTGTTTGAAAAGATTGTTCCTTTCGGAGGCCCAGCACCCCCCTCACCCGCCCGTGAACCTCACCCCCCCCCCACACCCCTACCCCCAGGGACCCGGGATAGCCTTTGAGGGCTTTCCTCAAGCCAGCATGACAAAAACGGAAACAGGAGAGCGGCAACAGGGGGGGATGAGCAGAGGAATACCAAAGACAGCAGTGGGGAAAGGGTAAGTGTGAAAATAAAGGGGGTGAGGGTAGCAACAGAGAGATGGTGGAAATGTAACCAGTGCCATCTTCAGTAGAAAGCGGATTGTTTTAAATGAACAAATCTTCCAGGGGGAATAAAGTATTCTGGGAAACATCTTCAGGAAAATTCTTGTAAATAAGAATGTGTGCGTGCATGTATGTTTGTGTGTGTGTCTGAGGGGTGAAAAGCCAGGGCATGGTGGATGTGGAGGAAGGCGGGGTAAGAGGCAGCTTACTCACAAGTTCTGTGAAGAACCTACACAAACGATTGAGAGTTTATACAACCCTGAGGGTTGGCATGTTCAAATCCCCACCACTTCTGTTCAACAGACAAGTACAGTTGTGACCAGAAGATTAGAGGCTTGATCGTGTAAAGATGTGTGTCCCAAAATTAACTGCTTCGATGTACCCTAAATGACAGAATTACCAACCTCATAATGTCCTCCATCAGTTAGTTACTATACGTGAGCCCATACGCTGCAAAGTAACAGAAAATACAAATTTGCTGCCGTTTGCACCCAATTCCTGGCATGTGTGAAGGCAGTCCATAGTTTTTCTTAACTATTTTCATTACATCACTACTATGTTGCTTGTCTTTTTTACAGTACTAAGATACAGGTCTTAACCTTTTTTTTTTTTTAAACTTTATTTATTGATCATTTTTGTACAACATAACATTGTAATTGTAGGTGCTCACTGTGTGACATTACAATCAGGAAGAATACAGTAACAAACATGGTGCAATAAAGAGTCTATTATGGCTCAAAATAAAATGGTGGATAGTAGTAGCCAGGCATGTATAAATTCGAAGGATAATACACTTTCCAATGTGCCTCCTGAGTCTCAACTCATATCCAGTCTCCGTCTAATGGCATGTAGCGTGTACCCACCCAGCCACCACCCCTGCGAGGGAGGTCTCAAGAAAGGCGGAGTACAGGTCTTAACCTTGAGGCAACTTAAAGTACAGAGCAATGTGACAATCCATCATATTCTAGATATGGTATCTTTCATGATCTACGGGTCATGCACAAGAGTAGGAATGCTTTTATTGAGATTTTCCTGGTGTCTTGAACATTTAGACAAAATTCCTAGGTGTTGTGCCAAGTGCTATCACCCAAACTGGGGAGAGAATATGGCCTAACGGCTAGGGTGGTCGACCTCGGAGCTGGGGAACCGGGTTCGAGTCGCGGCAGGGACGCTCAACATTCTGTGATTCTGGGCAAATCACTTAATCTCCTCAAGCCTAACAAAAATTAATGTGTCCGTCTGTAACATAACTGGTGCTCATGTAAAGCGCTCTGATACCTTCGGGTCTAGTTTGCGCTATATAAAACTCCACCGAAAAAAAAACCTCCACAAACTGTGGTCCTTAAATGGTTACAATCAATTCAAATAAGCCCACATGAAGCTGTGATAGTAAAGTCGGTTAGGCTCTGGAGCCTGACCATGAACTCCCTCCTTCGTGGACAGGTGTTCTGTTTTTTTCACTTTTTTTCCTCCAAAAGTATTGCAAATATTTGCAGCTATTGTCTCGGTTTCACAAATATGCTTGTCGCAGTCTATACCTTGTTGCGTTTCTTGCACTGCAACTCTAATGTTCACTATTGGCATGTTTTATTGCACTCTTTAATTGATATTCAGAATTGGTGTTCATCAGCTTTGGCGCCTTACTCACTTGATAAATGAATAAGTCTATGAATAAAGCAAGCAGTAATCTTCAAACTGTTTTCTGGGTATTTTGTATTTACTGTCTAATAGATGTGTGGACTGTTACTGCACATGTTTATATAATTTGACTACCAGAGGACAACATTTTTTTTCATCTCCCATAATGGCCCAATTTGAGTGTGGGTTTATGTTTGCATGAAGCAAATGATATTGCCTGCTCCAGTCTATCCGCGTTGAAAGGAAGAGCGTTGCTTCCGTGCCATAGTAAGAGTGATCACGCAGTCTAAGAGCCTTTCACATCACAGTATCAAAATAATTTTTTGGTCTCTGGAAAGCCTCTAGAGAACCACTGATGCAAGATGCGGTGTGCTCTAATGATGATAATAATGAAGATCAAAATATGAGTGCAGTGGAGGTATGTTCTGAGGCACAGGAGGCTCCATCAACATGTTAACTTTATCAGTGTGTCTTCCATCCAACTTTTGGCTAACAGTACTTGAACAAAACATTGGGCACATTTTTATTTAAAAACTTAAAATACCTTCCCCACGATATACATTCAAGCCAATAAATACTATTCAGGCCAAGACATTTCAGTGCAAGGTAGAAATAATGCACACTGCCACTTTCTTCAGTTTTACCTCTGATGCCTGAATGCTCATTCACTTGGTATCTATATAATAGGCATATTTGCAGTGTCCAGCTCACCCCAAGAAGGCCCCTTGGTGTCACTGACAGATAATGGATGTTTATTTTTACCCAACTCAACAGTAATTATTTTATCGACCTCATAAGGATGGAAGGCAGAGTGGACTCACTGGAATTCGACCCTGTGACCATGTGGTGAAAGAGAAACTCCTGGAGCATGCACAAAAGTTCATTGAGTCTCCAGACCCAGATCACTGTGATCTCATAATCCATTCCTAATGCATGTTTTTGAAAAATATACCCACGTATGCATTCATAGCCCATACATAATTTCAGTACTTTGCTGTAGTTTGATGTCACCTAGTAGCGGCGGAATGATGCTGTTAAAAATCGATTTAAAAGAAATTAAGGGACCACGCAGAATAAGAGAGTAAAAAGGCTTATGCAGTCAGTGTGAAAGTGGAAGTGAACATAAATAAACGTTACTTTTGTAATGTAGCCAGGTTTCGGAAATAGCATAGTTTGAAATAAAAAAGGTGATGGGTGTGTGTGTGTGTGTGTATGTCTGAGGGTGAAAAGCAGGGCATGGTAGATGCGGAGAAAGGAGGGGGGAAGAGGCAGCTGACTCACCAGTTCTTCGAAGCTTCGGTTGCCTTGGGAACCAGGAAACAGCAAGGCGATCAGATTCCAGGAGCAGCCACGAGGAGGAGGCACGGAAAGGGCACCAGCTGGAACTACACAGCAGCAGCAACAACGAGGAAGTCCAGGAAAGGCAAAGGGGTGCAAGGCAGGAACAAAAAAAATATTGATGCACTCTTGTTCATTCCACAGGTGCATATTTATAGCCCCATTCCCGGCATTTCCTGGTGTGCATCCTGCAGTCTCTCTGATTGGAGGACAGTCGTGGATGACGTTGTATTCTTTTACGATGTCCTCCAATCAGAGAGCACATTGACATGCACTATTCGGAATCCAAAACGAAGAGCAAACGTTTTGGATTCCGGATCCAGGCAGTTCCAGGCAGGAGTGCGACCGGGAATGCGCATCCCCCTTTGTATGAGTCCACGCCCCCCCTGGGGGTTGCGCCCCACAGATTGAAGACCAATGCCCTATGACAACACACAAACAAACCCTCGTCAAACCAGGATACACAGTAGGTTTCATTGAAGGAACAACATAAAGCTTATTAGAATGCCAAAAAAAAGTTGAACACACAACCAAACCACAAGCCTGAAGTACCACACATTGTGTCTTGGTTACAGTCAGCTTGTCACACATCCTCTCTGGCCATTTAGACACACTCAAAGTCACTTATTGCACAAATACTGATTGAAAAGCTTGGCCAACATATTGCAACTAACATCAGCCTGGGACAGACCATACATCCCCATAACTCTGCTTAACATACTCTGGTGTGGTGCATCAAATATCTGGCTGTAGGAGCAAACGCACGGCTATGTGTGCCCCAATACAGAATATAAAGGAACATCACATGAGCATGATGTGGCCGAAGTCCCTTTCCATGAGTTGTGAAATGGCCAGACTCTCACACTCTAACTGTGGCATGAGGCCACAATGAGAGGCACATTACAACGCTAGGCACTGTACAACTCCACAATCACCGCATGCCATCACTAGCATTCTAATTGTGTGACAACCATTCATGCACCATACGCTGTGTACACATGCAACTAACACCTACAACAAGTGTGTCCCTTGAAGGACTGCAAAACACTGTAACTTACTGAGACATGTCCTTGGCACACACTATCCACATGATGTCCCCAAACAAAATCAGGTTGGAATGACTGACCTCTCATTGTACAGGCCCTGGACAATACAGACCACAGACACTTTGACTAACAAGAATATATGCAGAAAGTGGAGTCCTAGGAGGCAAAAGGGTCGGGACACTGTCAGAATAATGCCTACCTTACACTCACCATGGGCACAGGAAATGTATCAGATGGGTCCACAGCCTTGAAGGGTACTGGCCTACAGTGGCATGCCACCTGTGGCAAGGTTGTCATTGCCACTAGTCTACCAGATCTATAGAAGACTCAGACATGGGTCAACCACTATCAAGTCACATGAAAGATTTGTACCATTACTTTGTGTACATGGGTGTGTCCAAAGTCACTACCATGTAGTCAAACTCCATCTGTATCCAGGTGTATTGATGAGACAGTGGTCTTCCTGCACATTACAAACATATGTAGCATGCTTCTCCTAAACTGTTGCAGTTTGAGATACTTGCACTATGTTGACATATGAAAGCATGACCTATGTGTAAGTGTGATTTAAAAATGAAAAGGTTTGTGGCTTCATGTCACACTCTTGGCCAAAACTGATGTTGCCGATGACACCCAGCAAATGTAGACACTAGAATCTTGACTACATACTGTCAAAGTGCCCATACTCCTTGGACCAAATGCAATCCATGCCATACAAACCTCATTGTATACTTACACTACTATTTGTACATGATTTACAGTTCACTAAAAAACAATTTGGGGGACACAGAAATCTGAAAACTAAAATGTAAACATACTTTGTTCAGCATAAAAATGAAGATAAATAAATCGCAAAAGGCCAATGGCCAGTCCAACATTGGTCAATGGGCCCAAAACATCATGCCCATCTACTCTTGCCTGCACAATATCTGCTAGGGGTCACCTCCCCTGGGAGGGGCATCTAGGGGGCATGTCAGGCACCAAAAGGACAAAACTATGGAGGACTGGGTTGGGTTTGGGGAGGGATGGAATCAGGAGGGGGGTGTGGGTCCACTGCAGTGGTAGTGTCAGATTGAGGGGGCGGTGGGTCCACTGCAGTGGTTGGCTCAGATTGAGTGGGCGGTGGGTCCACTCCAGTGGTAGGCTCAGATTAGGGGGTAGCGGGGGAGTCAGCTGTAGTGGGAGGGTTGATGGAGGGGGGATGGGCTAGACTAATTTGGGAATTTTATAATCTCGAATGATGTGAACAGGAATAGGAAGGGGGTGTGACTTTTTGGAACGGGTTTGTTTGGGTCCAGAGGTACTGGCATGGACTGGGGAAGTATGGGTAACTGAAGGGGGTTTGAATTTAGGAGACCAGGGGGATTTTCTGTTGGGGGGGTGATTTGGGGCTTTTTTTCTTCTCGGGGGGGGGGCAGATGTAGATGGCAGGGCCGGGGGGGGGGGGTTTATCTTCTTGGGAGGGGGTTCGTAGGTTTGGGTACGAAAGTGTTTAAGGGGAATGAGCTGGAGTACCTGGGCTGAGGGGGGAACAGGAGAGGCAAGGGTAGGGGTTGTGGAGGCAGAGGGTTCTGAGGTCTACGGAGTATCTGTGGATGCATGTGTCTTGTCTGGTGGTATGTCTGTGGTGGTGAGTGTGCTGTCTGTCTTGTGAGTGTGCGTGTGTGTGGGTTTGTCCTTGTGTCTGTGTGTTTGTGTGCTGAGTGTGGCTGTTGAGGTGGATGCATGTGTACGTTTGCGTGTGCTTGGGTCAGGGAGGGTAGTTGGGACTGTGGATGGGGAAGAGGCAGGAGGGGGGTGGGACAGGTGGAGCTGGGACACTGCTGCCGTCAGGGTGGAGGCCAAAGCCTGATTGGATCTCTGTACGGCAGACATGTCACAGTGAATGCCCTCCAGGAATGATACCATTTGTGTCAGGTGATTGATATGCACCTGGAGGACATTCAGCACTTCTGTCTGCCCCACAGAAATCTGCCTCGGGATGTCGATGGCCTCCACACTCAGGGCAGCAGGGGAGACGGGCAGGCGGTGAGGTGCCTGGCACGAAGGAGACGGGTCCCCTTCTAGGGGAGAGGCCACGGACAGTGGTATGGGGAGCAGCTGAGAGGGTGGAGATGGTATGGGTGGTGGTGGACTTGGATGCAGAGGCTTCTGTTCCTGGATCATCCACCACCACTAGGGAGTCCTCACTGGAGCTTGAGCTGGCTGGTAATCCAACAGATGATGTCAGACGCGCCCTCAGTGAGGCTCCCCTCACCCTCCGTGCCACTGGTTCCCTCCTGCTCAGATTCAGCACCGGAACCAGTCTGGCGAGCTGCTTCCCCTGGGTACGTGGCACTGCCTCCTCCACTGCCTGGTGCTGATACTGTGAACAAGAAGTAAAAAGAATCACATGAGTCATCCGTATGTACTTGACACATAGGTATCATCACAAATCTTCACAGATCAACCAAATACATCATTTGGACTTGTGCTATTCCATTTAAAATTGTTCCGTACATGGCACTTGTCAGTATGCCAGTTAACCATTGCTCCCTCACACATGATGTAATCTGCAACATTGGGTGTATCAATATCAAAAACCATAACCACAATGTCAACTACTTCACTATGTACTAGGTGATGTATTGTCTTTTGCTCCTGACGGTCTCGTGTCATGACATACCTGTCGCATCTAATGCAAAGGAGATTAGACCTCACAATGGGAATAGGATTCACACAATTGATTTGAGACATGGTATCCATTCTGCAATCCCTAGTCATCAAATTGGAAACCATTGGCTCTGATGTTACAGGTCGTATTACTATATTGTCATACATAAAGCTGGCGTAGTCATTGCATAAGTCATATCACACAGATAACAGTGATTGTGCTCATTTGTCCTGTAACTTAGGTTCCTTACTGTCAGGTCACACATCTAACTCTTATTGTGGAGACACCAAGGTAGTAGGCATAGCTAGGGTGAGAGGCACGTGGGCCACAGTCTTGTGTCATCTATGCACAGTGTCATGAAGAAGAATCAGAATGTTGTGCACATTGGAAACATCTCACCAGTTTCAGATGTGAACAATGGTCAACACACTTACAAGTCCAATGAGTGCATCTTCACAATGCTTCAGGTGGATCACTATGCCACTGGGGCGTCTGGGTGCATCGTCTGTACAGACTATTATTGATGAACCTCTATTCTTTAAGAGTTCAGTCAACACTGTGTACCAATCCTGTCTAGACTGCAGTAGTCCCCATTTGTAGAAGCCAAGTCTGAATGTCCCTCACTTCTTTTTTCCATCGTGCAAACTTTGTACAGCTTAAATTGCTCTGGTTTCCCATCCCAATTTGTTAACTTACTCCAAAATGATGCATTTCTGACATCTCTGAATCTGACATTGATGCATCGGAGACATAGTTTGCAAAGTCATCAAGTATGAATAGACAAGAGTCTTCACACACGTGAACCGTTGTGAATGTGTATCTAACATCATACCTTACAATTGCAGCCATGTTCCCACCAGTGACTACATGTGTTTGCCACTTAATGGCATGTGTTGTCACCGTTACAGAGTCAGACACGTGGACTCACTCTTTTGAATGAAGTGAATGGACTCTTACACCCAATCTTGTGAAAGGCCAGTGTGACAGGTGACCTAAGTTAGCAAACCTGTAATTAGCCCATGGGATACATTTGAATACACTGAGCACCACGGCTGGGACCTAACATTGGCACACTGACCAAGCAAAACTCACCAAGGCCTCAACATAGACATCACCTGCTGCCGGGAGGTATAGCATAGGCTTTTCACACTTGAGTGCTCCAATAACAACATACTTCACAGATTTGGTGTGAGCACACTGAGAACAGTTCAGACATTACTCAATGTGCTGATACATGTTGAGCAATCACATAATTCTTGAAGGTTATCTCCATGCACATGTTGTTGTTATTTGTTGTGATCACATGAGCATGGCACTACTGTCACTACCCTGAACATATCTTCCTCACATGTTCCTGATGAAAGGGGCATAACCAGGCATCTAATAATCCTTGTGCATATGCATCTTAACAACCTGTAAAAGGGCCAGCAGGCTAAGATACTACAACATGCACGGTTAAAAAGGTTGTTCAACAAGGCACATACTCACCTCCTCCTTGCTGCTGTGTGGCTTTCAACTTCCCATCCAAGTCATGGAAGACCACCGCTAGGATACGGAGGATGTGGGGGGTCAGTGTTTGGCACCCACCCCTCTTGCCTGGAGATGACAGGCCCAGCTGGACTTCGGCGATCTTCCTGGTCCAGCCACGAAGGTCCTGCCACCGTT
The DNA here is from genome assembly GCA_963921515.1 of Calotriton arnoldi. Classification (NCBI taxonomy): domain Eukaryota; kingdom Metazoa; phylum Chordata; class Amphibia; order Caudata; family Salamandridae; genus Calotriton; species Calotriton arnoldi. Next base: position 973,629 of record CAWUFW010006598.1, on the reverse strand, counting down.
TGCGGCAATGATGGACGCGCTGATTGGTGACCCACATGGAGCTCACCTTCCGGGCGATGGTCCTCCACAGCTCGGCCTTCTGATGGGAGTTGACCTGTAAGATGACATGGCGACAGACCCTTAGTTCACATGCAACATGTTTCTGAGTCAAACACTTGTGTCACATAGGTCATGGTCAGATTGGCAAACAATGTCTAAGGGGTAGGCAAGTGGCATTATGTGCAATTGTCCTGTGTTCAATGATGACTCCATCCCATGAGGACAGTGATAAGATGTTTGCCCCAGTACACACACTTCTACAGCAGTGTACCTGCCCAGAACAGTTATGTAGGCACTTTTGAACTTACAAAAAACAGTTTGCATGCCTTTCTATGAGATTCCTAATGCCAGTAGTGCTTGGTAATTGCACTTGTCCAATGACAATGCAGTGTGATCATCACTCACCTGCTCCTCTGGTTTGCCATAGAGTTGGCTGTACAGAGGCAGGAGGGTGTCCAGCAGGACCTGGTTCTCATCCTGGCTGAAGGCTGGGGCCCTGCCATCTGTACGTGCCATAGTAGCTCCCAGAGGATGTGGACACTGCAGCAGAGAGATGGGGAGATGCAGGTAGTGCAGGCAAGTGAATTCTCTATGGAACAGACAGACTTATATCTAAAATGCAGAGGTGGTCTTCATTCCATGCAGCCAAAGCGATAGGTTTACGTCGCTCGCATTTTCCGAATCGGTCCAATGTATTACATTGCTTGCAGACGACACGCCTACTGCGCGGTCAGAAGAGATATCATCGTACCGCGAGTGACTTTGATACATTGGAATGGGAGTTTACCGAGTCGGTTTCCAGGCGATGCGGACACATTCCGAAACCCGCGTCTGTCACCATAACAACTATCAGACAATGGCTGTGTCCGAATCGGTCATGATTCGCTACCGCGTCCTTTCAATAGAAACTCGCGTCTCTCACCATAACAACTATCAGCCAATGGCTGTGTCCGAATTGGTCATGATATTCCTACCGCGTCCTTTGAATATTAACCCACGTCTGTCACCATAACAACTAACAGCCAATGGCTGTGTCCGAATCGGTCATGATGCGCCTACCGCGTCCTTTGCATTTAAACCCATGTCTGTCACCATAACAACTTGCAGTCTATGGCTATGTCCGAATTCGTTATGATTGACCTACCGCATCCTTTGAATAATCGGTCGGCAGGGCAAACACTTCTGTAATTGATGTATTTTTGTGCAATGACATGGCTGGAGGCAGCTTTTTCATGTTGAAATGGACATCTAACTGGATAGCTCACAATCCCATGAGGACCTAACCTTGAGGGGCACATGACACACTGATTGGGAGGCTGATACCAACATGAAACCAAACAACTCCATTTAGCCTCTTAGGCTTGGTCACAGTCACAATGCGTTTTTGGGGCAATACTAGTACAGTCTTTACCTAGTCACTGCATTACGGGACAGTGTGAGCCAGGGTGCAATCCGTGTGATGTGAGACTGTAAAGGTGGTGTGTTTTCAAAGTCTTGGATAATGCATTTACCAAGGAATGAATACACCATGACATTAAGCAGCCACATAAGCTTAGGTTTGATAAGTGATTTACTAGTACATCTTTGTGTCCCACACTTAAGTGTGCATAATTCTCATTGTGAGACGCTGTGTGTTTGTGGTCTCCCACATATCTGACATTACATGATCCTATTGTGGGTACATTGTTACCATGTGATTGTTCTCACAAACCTATATCTCTGCTTATTTGGTGGTGAGTTGTTGAGTATGTAATGCTTGCTTTACATGTACGGTGACAGACACTAGTGAATTTTACACTACAGCACTCTAATTGCTGTGTCACCATACCTTGGTAACATATCTGGCAAGGGTCATAATGCTGTGATATGTATTTAAGGTCAACCGTATTTATTGAAATGTGTTATTTCACTGTTATCTAGTTTTAGGTGTGGTCCTATTTTCTGTTCTGTTTGTCGAAATGCATGTTGCTTTGTACATTGTGAACTTACACCAACTGTCTTTACACTCTACACATAGGTATCGCAGACGACCTCCAGTGCACAGGCCCTTTTCAGACCTACAGACCATGGAAGAACGGGATAGCATCCGGAAATATCGTTTCACAAGGGCATTCATTAGGGGAGAGGTGTGGCGCAGTTCGATCCCCGGCTCCGGCGGCAGCTCCGGCGGCAGCTCAGCTCAGCCCAGCACAGCACCAAGTGACTCTGGGCAATAGCTCGCTTAATCTTCCCGACGGCCCACAGCACCTTGAGACCCTTAAGGGTGATTAGTTCGCGCTTTACAAAATACTGGGTTATTAAAGAGTTGTCTGAGCAGTTATCACCTTATTTGCAGCCTGGTCGCACGTATCCAACTGCACTGACCCCCAAGGTGAAGGTGATGGCAGCATTGCATTTCTTTGTCACGGGTTCTTTCCAGTACACAGTGGCAACATCAGCTGGAATGTCCCAAGCAATGTTCAGCCATGTCCTTCGGGATGTGTTGCAGGCATTGCTCCGTTACCTGGACCAGTACATAAAGTTCCCAACTCCTGCAGAGTTGTCAGACATCAAGGGGGAATTCTATGCCTTGGGACAAATACCCCATGTCATTGGCTGAATTGATGGCACCCACGTTGCATTGATCCCACCACAGGCAAATGAGCAGGTGTATCGGAACAGAAAACATTACCACTCCGTCAATGTCCAGGGGGTATGTTTGGCTGGCATGTGCATCTCCCATGTCTGCGCACGTTTCCCTGGCTCGGCACATGATGCATATATCCTGAGAAACAGCGTCATCCTCCATTTGATGTCTCAACTGCAACCTGACCGGGCCTGGCTTGTTGGTAGGTGATGTTGTGTGTGGATGTTGCGGTGTGTGTGGATTGGTTGTCAGATAGTGCTCTGCTGTCAGACAACTGAAGTCTTTTCTGTGTTCAATGTAGGAGACTCTGGATACTCCAACCAGCCCTGGTTGCTGACACCACTGCGCAGCCCTGTCACCCCAGCAAAAGTGTGGTTTAATGAGGCCCATGGTAGGAGAAGGCGAGTCGTGGAGCGGACTTTTGGGCTACTGAAGACCAGATTCCGCTGTCTGGATCGGACAGGAGGAGCCCTCCAACATGCCCCATTGAAGGTGTGCAAGATCATCGCAGCTTGCTGCATGCTCCACAACATAGCAATACGGAAGGACATACCTCTCATACTGGACGACGGAGACCAGCAGCCGCCAGCAAGAGAGGATCCAGGATTGGGGCATGATGACAGTGGGGATGAAGAGGAGGGCTTGGATTTTAAACAAAAGCTTATCCACAATTTTTTCATATGACTGTAAGTATGCAATGAGAGGAGGTGACAAACCCAAATTGTTTGTTTGTGTGTTGCTGATGTACAATGTGTATGTATGCTTGTGAGTGTATGATAATTGTCCTGAGTTTTTTACTGATATAGTTCAATTAATTTGGCAGGTTAACATGTACAGTGCTACCGTGAAGGCTAGCTAGTGTTCACACTGAATTTTTGTGCTTTAGATGACATATTTTGCAAAATAGTGCTACCTTATTCCTGACTCTTTTCCATGTTTCTCCTTCCAAGGGTACTTTGCCATGCCATCTGCAGAGTTGTGACCTGACAAGACACATGATGCTGTGACAGACTACAACATAGAACAGTTGCTGAAATACCTAGCACGCACTTCTTTCAGACCTGATAGTCCCATTTTTTTAATGCCTTTCGTTACTGTGTGATGTGATATGACTTTGTGTTCAGGCAGTATCTGGATAATAAACCTGTGTTCCACATTGAGGTGTGCCTTGTCTGTCATCACACATCCAAATAGATTTTTAATCAAATTTTGAGCATGATGAACTTGTTTACTAACAATGAATGTTGATTATGCAGGCAAATAGTGGTAGTTTTGTAGACAGTTGACTTCAAGTGACTATGTACCGTGTACTACAGGTTGTGTGATAACCTGGTTGTGTATGTCTATCATGCTGTTCCAAGATACATTTACTCACGAGAAGTGATTTGTTCACAATGTTGTTGACACTTTCTTCTTTGTGATTTTGCGGGTCATTACAATATGTATATTTGTAATTCAAACTCTCAACATGAGCAAGTATTTTGGTTAAAAGTTATTTATTTTTGTGCATCAAGTGATGAGATAAAGCCACACAATGGTGGTATGCTCACAAAGAAAGGAAACAGAGTGTGCAGATAGGAGTTGATAGTGGTTGTAGATGATGACAGTCAACAAAGTGAACGCTTGGCACACACTGGAGGATATCAGGGGCACATTGTCACTTCCTGGGGGTGGTACATTGCCATCTGATTCTTCCTCTGACGACCCTTCCCACGTTTGGCGGTGGGACCCTCAGCTGCAGTCTCCTGGGGTGCTGTGGACTGTCCGCCAGACTCCACGTCCCTTTCTGTGACTTGGGCAGATGTTGATGCACCAGATGTTGTGGGCATACAGGGAGGTGTGGTCAGGTGATTTGCTATCTGGCAGAGGCTGGTACCAGTGTCCCGCAGTACCCCAGTCATATCATCCATTTTCTGGTTAAATGTGTCCAGGCATTGGTTCTGCCCTGCCTGCAGCTGCTCCAGATTGCGGAGGATCCCTATAACCTGGCCCATCTCTCTCTGGTAAGCCTGGTAGGCGTTGATCACCCGGGAGAGGTTTGGGTGATCATCCTTAGAAGCACCAGCTGCATGACGGCGTAGGTCCCCACGGCCCCTCCCACCACCCCTACCCACCCAAGCAGGCCCAGTTGTTGGTGGCACAGTCAACACTGAGCCTCCTTCCTTGTTGACAGGGGTGTTGTTGTCCGTCAACTCCAGAGCGCTCTGTGTTGTTGTGCTGTCGGTGGTGTCCCAGGCTGCTGTGTCCGTCAGTGTAGGGGTCAGCTGGGTGTTGTCAGCTGAGGCGGGAGTGGTCGCAGTGGATCCTGCTGTAGCCGCTGCTGGTTCTGTGGGCCGACCGAAACCTGATGGGCCAGGTTGGTCCTCGTCGTCTGAGGATGGTTGAGAGTCTTCCATGCCGGAGAGCTCCTGGTCGGCCAGAGTCTGGGACTGGATGTCCTGATTTGTTCCGGGGGTGTTCCCAGCTCGCCCTGTGGGTACAGAAATGACACAATCATTGATGTGAATGTCCACCGCACCTCAAATCATACCCATTACATAGATGACTGAACCTAATAATGAGTTAATGAAGATAGATTGGCCTCCTTCATCCGCGATGCTGGCCTATGTTTTTGGAGAACAATGAAATTCTGACAAGATGCGCATTGGTGAACATGTTCAGCCATGTGCATAAATGGGCATGCTGGCTTTAGTTCTCATTACATGTCCAAAGACATTGACTAGTACCTGACACTCTGTGAATGACACTGGCGGGTTGGTGTTGTCCACATCTGTATTTTCACGGTGATATTCGTACTCTTTAGCTCCCAATTTTGGAATTTGTCAGGCCTGTGTTCTGGGCTTAGTCCATGTCCCAGCAATCACATAGGGGTGGCTGCCTACACATTCACAGTCTGTTTACCCTGAATTTTGTGGTCATGGTGTGAGTGAGGTGCTTATTGTTCTCATCTCCTGATACACAAGTGAATGCCTGTGAGGAGCCAAAAGTGTAACTGCTTAGCTTTATGCCTACACAGATCATGTATTTTGTAAATCGACTCCATCATTAGCTGCGATGTCAAAGTCTGCTTTGTGCTAGATTGTGGTTAACTAATTCATGAGCTGTGGTTTGAGTGCTTATGGTCGATTTGTGTTATTTAAACTCCTCCACACACCAAGTCCAAACAGCACAGCTATGTGAGGAGCACAAGGCCATGATTTGAGTTGTGGTCAGCTCAGACAACAGGCACCAGTGTTAGACAAAAACACACAGGGGGGGCCTGAGGAGATTTAATGGACCAGCGAGGGCAAACTCCCAATCATAGACTATCTAACACACAAAGAGCCCTCGGGTCCAGGGTCGCACAGGGCGAGTATGTGGGTGGGAGCAACTATACTGAAGGGGGGGAGGAAGTCCCTTTTAAGGACGGTTTCCCTCACACACAAGAGGTGTCATGCTTCATCATAGGGAATCCTCCTTGCATCACGAACCTGGTCGTGATGCGGGCTACAACCCGCTCGCTGCGAGGGAGGTGCTCAGGGATGTTTTAGGTAGGTCTGGGACCTATCTGAGCACCTCCAGGGACTGAACACAATCGCACCATCTTTGCTGTGCCCCTTCCTTTATTGGTTCTTTTACATGACTTACTCAATTGAGCAACATATTCGGTAATGTTGTGAGTTTTCCAGGCCCCCCTCTGATGATCATTTATCTCACCCCGCTATTATCCGTATACGATATCCTTTTTGGATTTCCAGACTCCGGAAACCATTAAACTACATCACCCAATATGCCTGGGCCTGCCTCCTGGAAGCGGTCCCATTAAACTACATTACCCAACATGCTTGGGACCGCCCCCTGGAAGCAGTCCCAAGGTCAGAGCGATTTGCCGGTGATATTTTCCCAGCTGCTCTCAATAGGCACTCTCCTGCCCTGCGGACAGACGCCGCCGACTCCCCGCTTCAGTTAAGCGGTAAGTGACTTGCGATGTGCGCTATGTCACCTTGCTCTCCGGTGTCCACTCGCACTGCCTTACATCGGAGTATACACCCTCCCCCGGGTTTTCATCGCGCTTTCAACGCCCCACTTTAATATTAATGCCAGTCCCGGGTGTCAACCGCCACCACAGCCAGTGGGTCCTCCCTTACTAAGACGCCCCCCACCATCTTAGCGGCCCCCCCAGAGCGCGATTCCGGGTTTCTGCGCTTTTTAATTTTTAATATTTGATCCATGGGGCCAAAAAAGAAATATCCACGACAGTCATGTCAGACACGTTCCTACCGCGCAACTTGAATTAACTGCACTGCGCTGTGCAACATCATTCACAGTCCCGGGTGACAACCGCTATAACAGATATTGGCTTCACCCATACTATCACGGCCCTCCACCACCATAGCAGGCCATAACAGGCCGTTCGGAGCACGCTTGGCTTGGTTTGATTTAATTCATGGGGCTAAATACGCCATAGATCAGCTGCTGTAGTCACGCCCGATCATTTACACTCATAGACTACAGGGCCATAACTAGAGGGTCTACCAATGTTCCTCTTGTCACGTTGTTTTTATATAACAACACCTGATTCGTAGGCTGGCACCTCCCTTGAATTAGTGCCTTGCACTTTCAGTCTCAGCCCAGAGCTCTCGCCTATAACAATCTCCTCCTGGGTACCCTGACCAGGTTGGTTTCTGCATTTTTTAGTCTCTTCAATCACTGTTTGACTTCTGGACGCGTGTCTTTTACAATTGGGCATAACTATTTTACTTTTTAACGCCACCACCTCTACTTACCAGGTTGGATGGGCGTGTGTACCTAAGGCTACTAGCCAGGGACAGATGTGGTACAGAACCTGACTCTCGCAGGTGAGTGACACACCACTAAGCTTTAAACCGCATGAACTGCTAGATCAGTTCTGTTGCATGACACTTGATACTACTGCACAAGTTGTATATATTTGTGTTCACGTTGACTTGTGTATGTGTGGGCCAGCTAAGCTGCATCCCCCCACATTGATTTAACTGCGCGGTATGTTGTTTGTTTTACCACAGGTTCTACCGGTGAATCTGCTGAACTGCCGGATCACTGGTCTAGTATTACCCATAAACACACACCGACGATTCTTTCACTTTTCATCACGTTATTATTTACACGCACACTAAGCAGTAGCTTTATTAAGAGATCCTGATGAAAGCCATGACACTTGTGTAGGTCAATAGGCTGAAACATGTTGATCACTTTCTAGTGCAACTGCCTCTAATGTCGGCAGTCACACTATCCGCTATTTGTTTTTAATCCTAGCACTAGGTAGCAACAATAAAACTGAGTCTGGCTAATCTCGTAGCTAGTTTTAATCACTGTCCAGTTAGCACTGCACCCCTTCCAACACACGCCACGCTCACATTGGGTTTTATGAATACCCCTCCTACCTAAAACATCCCTGAGCTCCTCCCTCGCAGCGAGGGGGTTGTAGCCCGCATCACGACCAGGTTCGTGATGCGAGGAGGATTCCCTATGATGAAGCATGACACCTCTGGTGTGTGAGGGAAACCGTCCTTAAAAGGGACTTTCTACCCCCCTCCTTCAGCATAGTTGTTCCCACCCACATATTCGCCCTGTGCGACCCCGGACCAGTGTTAAATCCTAATAGTACATTTTGAAACACTGTCAGGAATGCATAGTTCCTGGTGGGCTGGGTAGGAAGGTGTGTGTAGGACAGGGCCTGATGGGGTTGTAGCCATTGCAAATACTCCTCCTCCCACCCAGCCCTGCTAACTCCTCTGGGCCTATGGTTACCTGACAGTGAGGGGAAGTGGTCTAGCGAGATGGCTGACACTGGTGCATGTTGTTGAACTTGAAGGCAACTCCCATCAAGGCTTTAAGCTCCACACACCAGTCACCAGTGTCAGACATCTTGACAGTGGACTTCCATTCACTGTCAGGTACCCATAGGCCCAAATGACGTGGTTGGGGATGGTTAGCAGGAGGAGTGTTTGCACTGACTCCATCTCCCACAGGCCCTGTCCTAAACACACCTTCCCAGCCAGCCCAAATAGCCCACCAGAAACTATGCTGTCCCTGATAGTGATTTGAAATGTCCTGGCAAGATGTCTGAAACTGAGGACTGATGTTTGGAGCACAAGGCCTGTATGGAATTTGTGGGCAACTCAGACATCAGGTTCCACTGTCAGACATCTTGACGGTACATTTCCATTCACTGTCAGTAAAGCAGATTTTCATGGGGGCTGGTTGAGCTGGGTGGGAAGTTGTGTGGGCCCAGGCCTTATGGGAGTTGTAGTCACAAACATAGACTCCTCATCCAACTCAGCACAACCACTTCATTTGTGCCTATGGCTAGATGACAAAGAGTGAAAATTGACTCAGAAGATTGCTGACACTGGTGCATGGTTTTGAACTTGAAGCCAACTCCCATCATGGCCTTGTGGTTTGAACAGAAGTCCCCAGTGTCAGCCATCTTGCCAGTACATTTCCATTAACTCTCAGGAAAGCATAGTTCCAGGTGGGCTTGTTGTGCTTTGTGGGAGGAGGAGTGTTTGCTGTCACTACAGCTCCTATCAGGCCTGGGCCCACACACACCTCCCCACCCATCCAAACCATCCTACCTGGGGCTCTGTTTTCCTGAGAGTGATTGGAAATGTGCTAGCAAGCTGGCTGACACTGGTGCATGGTGTGAGAAGCAGAACGCCATGATGGGAGTTGTGGTCAAGTCAGACAACAGGTACCACTGACAGACATCTTGCCAGCACATTTCCACTAACTCTCAGGAAAGTTGAGTCCCAGGTGGGCTGGTTGGGATGGGTGGGAAGGTGTGTGTGGGCCCATGCATGATGGGAGTTGTAGCCATTGCAAATACTCCTCCTCCCACCCAGCACTGCTAACTCCTCTGGGCCTATGCCTACCTCACAGTGAGGGTAAGTGGACTATCAAGTTAGGTGACACCGCTGCATGGTGTTAAAGTTGATGCCAACTCCCATCAAGGCATTGTGCTACAAACACCATGCACCAGTGTCGGACATCTTGCTCGTACATTTCCACTCACTCTCATGAAAACAGGATCACAGGGGTGCTGTTTGGGATGGCTGGGACGAGTGTGTGATTGGCATTGGATGATGGGATTTGGAGTAATGACAACCACTCCTTTCCCCACATAGCACAACCACTTCATCTGGGCCTATGGCTAATTGACTGTGAGTGGAGATGGACTAGCAAGATGGCAGACACTGGGGACTGGTTTTTGAAGCACAAAGCCATGATGGTATTTGTGCTCAATTCAGACACCAGGGATCACTGTGAGCCATCTTGATAGTACACATCCCCTCACTGTCAGGTACCCATAGGCCCAGATGAGCTGTTTGGGCTGTGTGGGAGGAGGAATGTTTGCTGTCACTACAACTCCCATCAGGCCCGGTCCTACATACACCTTCCCACCCAGCCCAACCAGCCTACCTGGAACTATGCTTTACTGACAGTGAGTGGAAATTTAGTAGCAAGATGTCTGACACTGGGGCCTGATGTTTGGAGCACAAGGCCATTATGGGTGTTGTGGACAAAACACACACCAGTCATCAGTGTCAGACATCTTGCAAGTACATTCCCACTAACTGTCAGGAAAGCATAGTTCCAGGTAGGCGTTTGGTGCTGGGTGGGAAGGTGTGTGTAGGACAGGCCCTGATGTGAGTTGTGACCATTGCAAATACTCCTCCTCCCACCCAGCCCAGATAACTCCTCTGGGCCTATGCCTACCTGACAGTGAGTGGCAATGTACTGGCAAGATGTATGACACTGGGGCCTGGTGTCTGACTTGACACCAACTCCCATCAGGGCCTTGTGCTCCTCACACCACTCCCCAGTGTCAGACATCTTGCCAGTACATTTCCACTCACTCTCAGTAAAGTAGAGATACAGGGGTGCTGTTTTTGCTAGGTGGGAGTAGGAGTGATTGCACGGACTCCATCTACCATCAGGCCCTGTCCTACACACACCTTCCCACCCAGCCCAAACAGACCACCTGGAACTATGCATACCTGAGAGTGAGTGGAAATGTACCAGCAAGATGTCTGACACTGGTGCATGGTGTGAGGAGCACAAGGCCATGTTGGGAGTTGTGGTCAAGTCAGACACCAGGCACCAGTGACAGCCATCTTGCCAGTACACCTACACTCACTGTCAGGAAACCATTCTACCAGGTAGTCATGTTTGTCTGGGTGGGAAGAGTGTGTGTAGGACAGGTCGTGATGGGAGATGGAGTCATTGAAAATACTCCTCCCCCCCAGCACATACAGCACCCCTGGAACTATGCGTCCATGACAGTCAGTGGAAATGTACTGGCAAGATGGCTGACATTGGAGCCTGGTGTCTGACTTTCCCACAACTTCCATCAAGGCCTTGTGCTCCAATCACCATGCACTAGTGTCAAACGTCTTGTTGTGACATTTCCACTCACTCTCAATAACACAGGATCCCAGGGGTGCTGTTTGGGCAGGGTGGGAAGAGTGTGTGTAGTACAGGGCCTGATGGGAGATCTGGCCATTGCAAATACTCCTCCTCCCACTCAGCCCAACAAGCCCACTATGAACCATTCTTTCCTGACAGTGAGTGGATATGTACTAACAAAGATGGCTGAGACTGGTGCCTGATGTTTGGAACACAAGGCCCTGTTGGTAGTTGTGGTAAAGTCAAACACCAGTGTCAGGCATCCTGCTAGTACATTTTGAAGCATTGTGATGTAAACTTAGTTCCTGTTCGGCTGTTTGTGCTGGGTGGAAAGGTGTATGTAGGACAGGGCCTGATGGGATTTGTAGCCATTGCAAATACTCCTCCTCCCACCCAGGCCAGCTAACTCCTCTGGGTCTATAGCTACCTGACAGTGAGGGGAAGGGGACTAGCAAGAAGGCCGACACAGCTGCATGACGTTGAACTTGAATCCAAATCCCAACAAGGCCTTGTGCACCAAACACCATGCAACAGTGTCAGACATCTTGCTAGTGCACTTCCATTCACTGTCAGGTAGCCATAGGCCCAGATGAAGTGTTTGTGCTGGATGGGGGTAAGAGTGGCTGCCATTACCCCAACTCACATCAGGCTCTGTCCTACACTCGCTCTTCCCACCCAGAGAAACCTGACCACATGGCAGAATGGTTTCCTGACAGTGAGTGGAAATGGATTAACAAGATGTTATGTTATGTTAATTGAATTTCTTAAGCGCAACGGTTACCCATGGGTGTCCTGGCACTGAGCACTGCCTGTCAGGTTACTGAGGTGTGAGATGACTACATGGTGAACAGCCACGTTTTCAGCCCCTTCCTAAAAGTGAGGAGCTCTGTGGCATTTCTAAGGTGGAATGGGAGATCGTTCCAGGCCTTGGCGGCACATGTAATAAAGCTCCGACCACCCCAATTCGCTTTTTAACCTGAGGGAACAACTACTCTTTTTGATCCCAAAGAGCGAAGGGTCCTTCTGGGGACATACCACTGGAATCGCTGTATTAGATGGTCGGGCCAACTCTCTTTTTTTGTTTAAATCTTTTTATTAGCAATTTTCATATTGAAGCATACAACCAGAACAATGCTTATATGCCATGGATAGTTACTTGCAAATATTACATTATCCAGAACCAATCCGTAAGGGAAAAAAAAGAGAAAAGGGACAGATGAGTGGTTCAACCGAGACTAAGAGGAGGCTCTGGACAGCGCCCGTATAGGTAGCGTGTCAGGGTTGAAAATCTGACCACTGGACATTTTGTAGACGTTGCATACATGGCGCGTCATAAACCAAACTGTGGACATAGGGCACAACAAAATGAGGACAACTGAAGCCAAGGAGGGGTAAGGGAGTCGCGTGAGACCTGCTGCCGTGCCTAGTGTAACCGAGTGAGCAAGCCCTATCGGGGCCCAGTGACAGCGGGATTGTGGAAAGGGGCCCTATCACATTGGAAGTCAGTGCTACTCAACACCCATAACCAGGGGAGGGCGAGCATTGGGGGTCAGTCTTGGATATCCTCCCGGGGATCCCCAGTGCTAGAGACCATTTCCTGCAACTTCGACACCATAGTATCCCATTGAGACGCCAGGGAGAACTTACGGATACCCAGCAGGTCTTCCCTGCGCAAATCCACTCCCTCCGCCCTAGGCCAGTTAAGTAGAGATCAGCGCCAGGCTAATGTGTGAGGTGACAGGGGGATTTCCAACGCTTGGTAATTAAGGGTTTTGCTGCAATTAGGCCCAGGTCCAAAAAACGGGTAGCAGCCCTGTGTTTTTTATTCCTGCTGAATAGGTGTAATATGTGTACCTCCCATCCAGGTGAAACAGCGCAAGAAGTGCAGGCGGTCAGTGTGGCTGTCACATTGCTCCAGTATTCTTCTAGGACCGGGCAATACCACAGCATGTGAAAAATGTCGACGTCTAACTGACGACACCGAGGGCAGGCCGCATCTGTGCGGAGGAAGTATTTATCAATTTGAGCTGGTGTGAGATAAGCCCGGTGTAACACAAAGAATTGGATTTGTTTAAACCGCTGATTACGCGGGATGTATGTCGGGCTGCCCCGGATCGTAGTCCACTCTTTATCCGTGAATGCCCTTCCCAAGGCCCCCTCACAGTGATGTCTCAGAGGGGTGAGATCGGCCTCTGTTTGTTGTCGGATGGAGGGCGCAAACCATCATGTCAAGTGCCTCCCGGTTCCCATCACGTGAAGGTATTGCAATGTGTGGTGCGTAGGCGGTTCCTGAGTAAGTGCTCCCCACTTAGATGATAACGAAGCTATAATCGCACGATGCAATAAAAACTGCCCCGGGCGTAGGTTCCCTTCCGCTATGAGTTCCTGATATGGGATGAGTGAGCCATCCTGGAAAAGATCTCCCATGTCTTGGATGCCCTCAGAGGCCCAGTGTCGCAGCTCGGCCGCTGTAGTGGGAATGTCCCCTCGCGGTGTTCCTAGCAATGGGATAGCGGGTGCATATGGGGTGGTGGCCCTGGTGAGGAAAAGGCTCCTACGAAAGCATTTATTGGCTATGGTGAGTAGGAGTGTATCTGGGGGTCTAGGCTTCGTGCAGGGGTGGAAAACCTGTAGTAATACATGGTGTGCTATTGGGGGTTGTAAGGAAGCTGTGTCCATTAAATATCAAGATGAGAGCCACCTGGCAACCCACTGCAGCTGGGAGGCCAAGTAATAATGCTCGAAATTAGGCACCGCCAGTCCTCCTAGTTCAGCAGGCAAATATAATTTCCCCATGGACACCCTATGTCTTGATGTCCCCCATATAAAGTCCCTCACCACCTTCTCCATTGTCTGAAGAAGGGAGGGGAGATACTAATAGGTAAAGTGGTGAAATAGTAGAGGAGGCGGGGGAGGGCTACCATTTTAATAAGAGCAATCCTCCCGGAGAATGCCAGCGGAAGGGTCGACCGAAAATTCATTTGTGACTGAATGGCTGTGGTGGCCCGAAGTATGTTCCCCTCGAATAGGTCTCCCTTGGTGCGGTAAACACGTACCCCCAAATATCGGAAAGGATCTGTGCACCACGTTACGGGGGTTCCCCCCAGAACATATCCCGGATCCGGAGTCTCCAGTAGGAACGGGGAGAGAATAGATTTCGTAGCGTTAATCCGCAGACCCGAGGCCTGTGCGAAATGATGTAGGGCCTGAGCTAGAGAGGGTGGGATGTTGTGGAGATCACGGACATATAACAACAGGTCGTCCGCGTATAAGGAAATGGTGTGCGTGCCATCTCCTAGAGCAATACCCATGTCAACATGGGCGTGGACGTGAGCCGCCAGCGGTTCCACTGCTAGCGCGAACAAGAGAGGAGACAGCGGGCATCCCTGCCGAGTCCCCTGTCGCACCTGAATTGGATCTGAGATGTAAGGCCCTGTCCGAATTCGGACCGTCGGGCTGCGGTATAACATTCGTACCATACTAATAAAGTATGGACCCAGTCTAAAGCGAGCCAGGACAGCGAAAAGGAAGTTCCAAGCCAGCGAATCGAAAGCCTTCTCGAGGTCCAACACCATGCAACCCGAGCGAGGCCAATTAATAGGAGCGTACTCTGCTACCCGAAAGTAGCGTTGTATGTTCAAATCGGTATTACGGTGGGGAACAAATCCGTTCTGGTCTGAATGCACGAAGTCAGGAGCAAGCGGAGCCAGCCTATTGGCCAAAATTTTTGCCAGAATCTTATAGTCCGTGTTTAGTATTGCAATCGGTCGGTAGGAACCAGGGGGCGTGGGATCTTTGCCAGGCTTCAATAGAGAGACTACGTTGGCTGTGCGCATAGTCGGAGGCAGAATCCCGTCGGTAATTGCAGCTGTGTACAGCGAGTGTAGACGGGGTACTAATCTTTCTGCGTAGGTCTTAAAAAACTCCGTCGGGAGTCCGTCAGGACCCGGTGTCTTGCCGGAGGCAAGAGATCGCAATGCTTCCCTTATTTCATCCTCCGTCAATGGGGAGTCTAACGCAATGAACTGATCAATTGTGAGAGTGGGCAACTCTACAGTGTCAAGGAAGGACTCCACACCGTGGCCATTTCCGTCCTGCCGGGTCGCGTAGAGCCTAGTGTAGTGTTCCGTCATTACTGCGTGGATGTCTTTCTGAGTCCCCTGCACGCGTCCCAGATCGTCTATTAACATCTGGATTGGGCGCTGGGGGTGTTCCTGCCGTATCAAGTAGGCCAGCAACCTCCCTGCCTTGTCCGCTGTGGAGTGAGAACGGGCCGAGTTTGCCAAATAATTATGGCACCGCAGTCTCTCGAGTAGCGCCCTCCTTTCGGCATGGGCCTCGTCCAGTCTCCCCTGTTGGTCCGGACGAGAGACGGACCGCGATTCGAGCTGAAACAATTGTCTTTCAATAGCTGACAGCGATGTATCCAGCTGCCTGCGAATACTCCAAGTCTGCCCCAGGCAGTGGCCTCTAACTACCACGTTAAAAGCTTCCCACTCAGTCAGAGCTGAGTCTGTGGAAGCCGTGTTGAGCTCGAAATAACTAGCCACCGCAGTCTCCAGCGAGCCTCGAAATATGGGGTCTTCCAGGGCTGCTGTCTGCAGTCGCCAGGCCGGGGTCGGAGGCGGCCGCAAGTCCCAAGCCAGATGCATTATTTGGGGATTATGATCCGAGTGTGTCCGGCCCAGGTAATCAGTGGACTGTATCAGGGGGAATAAAGCAGCGGATGTCAACATGCGGTCTAGGCGCACATGGTTGTCATGAACCGGGGAATAGAAGGAGTAAACCCGAGACTGCGGATGACGATCTCTCCAAACGTCGGAGAGTGCCCAACAGCCCATCCAGGTTCGCAAGAGTTGTGCGATGGAGGAGGCCGTAGTGCGATTCAGGGGGGAGAGGGTGCGATCAAGAGAAACATCCAGCACAGCGTTAAAATCTCCTCCCAGGAGCCATGGGACCTCCTTCCAACGGAGCAACACCTCCGAAAGGTTGTTTAGAAAAGCGCCCTGTGCAGTGTTGGGGGCATAGATGGATCCCAACAAGACAGGCTGGCCATTCAACTTGCCCCTCACCAACACATACCGCCCCATTGGGTCCACCAACACTTCCTCTTCCCAGGGAACCCCGGATTTCACCCATATAACCGCTCCCCTAGCCATGGATGAGAAGTTAGTGCTATATATTTGACCTCTCCAGCGGTGGCGCAGCCGGTCAGCCTCAAGACTCGTCAGATGTGTCTCCTGTAATAGCATGACACTCGTCGCTCTACGTTGCAGGTAAGCATATATGGCGTACCGTCTAGAGGGTGTGTGGATGCCCCTGACATTCCAAGTTACGATATTGAGATTAGTCATTATGATGCTGTAAGGTAGCGGGCCCCGCCCATAGAATGTGTCTCCCCGGGAAGGGTATGCGCAGGGGCAGCAGGTCTTTGAGCGAAGTGACTCGTGCGGGGGAAAAAATAATAACATTATGTAGTATCTGAACGCCTTGAAACAGCATAAGTTTGGACCCCCAACGTGGAGATCGACCCAAACAAGCAAGCCATATTATGGCAACTAAAGTAACGTCGTTGTTCGACTTCGGGGGGAAAGCAACAGAAAGAGGGGGGGGGAGAGAAAGCAGGCACGCATTCCATCTCCCTTATTCAACCCTGTACAGTAGGAGATATAGCATCAAGTATGAAATTATATATGACATGCCCCAGGAGTACATCATGTATCGGTACGGACTAGTGGGCAATCTAAGCCCTATGAGCACCTCCCCATAGGAAAGCGAGACAACTTGGAGATGATAGGCAACATGTATTCAGATAAGGCCATCTGCAGTCTGAGGGGTAATGTCCGGTAGTGTAGCGAGCCCGCGTCAGTCGACCATTTAGGTGTGGAGCTGGCATCTCCGGGCTTCGGCGAGGATCCGACGGAGCTGGTGGGCGATGGCGATCTAGTAGAGTGGAGGGCCCCCACGGACTGCACCGCCCCCTGGCGTTCCAACCTGATCTGATCTGGGTCCGGGGCCGTTTTGTGCGATCGTGCCTCTCTGCCTTTCCTCCTTCGCCGGCCACGACGGGGTCGCTCGTGTGCACGAGAATCTTCTGCTGGTTGGGGCGCCGCCGCCAGTCCGCTCTCTTCGAGCCAGTCCCAAGCCTCAGAGGGGGAGACAAAGTATTGGGTTTTGTCGTCCCTGATAACTCGAAGGCGGGCGATAGAGTAGGGAGTAACGAAGGTCCAACTCCCTGAGTTGTTTCTTGACTGCGCCAAAAGTGGCTCGCCTCCTTCGGACATGCGCAGTATAGTCTGGGAAGAAGGAGACAGTGACATTTTGCACTTTAGGGCCGGGGTGTTCGCCAACTTCCCGCAGTATGACATCT
Organism: Calotriton arnoldi; assembly: GCA_963921515.1. NCBI lineage: Eukaryota > Metazoa > Chordata > Amphibia > Caudata > Salamandridae > Calotriton > Calotriton arnoldi. Next base: position 956,167 of record CAWUFW010006598.1, on the reverse strand, counting down.
CTGTCTCTGAAGTTCATCACCCGGAACAAAAAGGGGCGAGGTCGAGCCCCCGGGGGGTGTTTGCGGGCCGGCACTCTGTGGGCCCGTTCCACTACAAACTGCGGGGAAAGAGACCCAGAGGGGAGCAGATCCCTCATCCACGTTTCTATGAAGCCCTCCGGATCCCGTCCTTCTGCCCCCTCCGGCAGACCAACCACTCGCACATTATTGCGACACGACCTCTCTTCGGCATCGTCTACTTTCTCTTCTAGGGTGCACACGCGGTCCAACAAATCCTGTAGTCTGGATGCACAATTTCGAGATCGGGGCTGAAGGTCTGCCAAGGCGGTCTCCGCATCGCGAACCCTGTCCGATAGTTTATGCTGGTCTGCACGGAGAAGTGTGAAGTCGGAGGTGATGGTATCCATTCTGCCTTCTACGGAGGTGCGTGTCAGTTCCAGTGTGTTGCCAATTTTTTCAACTGCGGCCAGGACGGTGTCCAGCTTGGCTGCAATGTCCGGTTGGCTCACCCCTGCAATGGGTCCCGAAGCCGTGAGCGCTCCCTCCGTCTGTCCCCTAGGGGGGGTATCCTGGTGCGTAGTGGAGCGTAAGCGGCCCATGACGATCTGCTGGGCGCTCCGCATAGGGAGTGAACTATAAACGTCCAATTCCTGTGGACTGCGCAGCACCCCTTCTTCTCCTTCAATCTTCTCAGGGCCACACTCTTCTCCGGAGGGCACCTAAATGAGTCCATTGCGCGTTCGCTGCAGCAGAGGGTCCGGCGGAGCAGGGCCGCCCCATCCAGTCAGCAGTGCCGCCACAGCCCCGCCATACGAAGGCGAGCACGGCCCCAGGAGGTAGGAGCCAGGTCCGATCGGCCCCTGGAACCCCCCCACCCTGACCAGTCCTCCTCAGATTCCGAGGGCAGCTTCCACGATAGGGACAGGGTCAGCGCAAGCCCGAAGCAGCCCAGGCGTCGATCCCTGCTCCACAGCGCTCAGGTAGTTCCCACTGTTTCACCCAGTGCGTGAGAGAGGGTGTGGAGGCCTAGGCCCGACTGACCCCCGAACCCCCCACCTCAGCTATGCAGCGCCGCCGCAGGCTCACCTAAAGTGTTGTTGTCTGTGGCTGTACACCTCGCAGGATATTCCCTCGCAGCCCGGGCGGGGGCCCTCAACGTCTCCGCTGTAGGAAGGTGGAATCTGACTACATGGTTGCCCCCACTTTTTTTCTGGTGTTTTGATGGTTTTTGACTTAGTTTGGCTGGGAACCTGCTATTCAGGTCCCCAGCCTATCTGCTTTCTCTTATAAATTGATTCCATGTACTTTAGGTACACCACAGATTGGATTCTGGAGTGCCCTTATAAGTCCCTAGTATATGGTATACTATGTACCCAGGGCATAGGTACCCCAGAGGCCTACCAGGGGCTGAAGCATGTTTTGTGCCACCCCTGGAAAGCCATCCAAAATGACACCACAGGACTGCTACTGCAGCCTGAGTGAGGTGGTGCATGCACCCCTTACAGAGATATAGGTTCACTATATCTCACCTATCACTGCACATAGAAACCTATCAGTCACCCCTATGGCAGGCCTTATCAATCCTGAAGGCAGGGTGCTTGGTTTTATGTGAGAGGGTGCCCATGCATGAGCAGAGCCCCTCTGCAGCCTTCAGAATCTCCTCTCCGGGGTTGTCTGTGGTGCAGCCTGACCATATACTCTTAAGAGCATTATATCCTCGCGGTAAATGCTAACTTTGGGATGGCTGCACGGAAACATGTCGTGTTTGGTGTCAAACACCTTGGAATCATACCCCCACACCAGTAACTGGTGTGGGAGTATGATCCCACCCTTCTAGAAGGAGAGACATGACAGCACCGGTATACCCGGTACCAACTAAACAGAGCCCTGGCATCACAAAATGGATGCTGCAGCCACAGACACGAGTCTGGCCTCCTGCTGCTGACCGAAACTCCGGCAGGGGAGGCCTGGACAATAGGTTTCCTGTCACAGGGAGGTGTTACCACCTCCCAGACAGGCCTTAGTGGATTGGGGCTGGGTGGGTGCACTCCAAGAGTGCTTTGAAGTCCTGCACTGGGGGCACATTTGGTGTCCTCGTGCATACCCCAGTTCAAACCGGTTGCAGGGGCTGCCAGCCCCTGCTCTGGCGCGAAACTGGACAAAGGAAATGGGTGTAGCCACCCCTCTTTCCAAACCCTCCCATAGGTGGGTCCCCAGAGTTAGTCCAACCCCTTTCTTAGGTATAAGTAAGGAACCCCTGGCAACAGGACTTTAGATATTCCTGGACGAAACTCTGCAACTGAATCCTGGAACTTCGACGCTCTACTAAAGACTAGAGGACTGAAGAAATCTCCCTTGGGGTCAAGGAGTGACTCCCCTGCTTGGCAGGCACCAACGAAGCATTTGCCAGTCTGCATCTCCGAAGCTCCCGCCGGACTCCGAAGTAACTGCAGCCCAGGAAGAGGATTTCCAGACTTCTCAGAGGCCGACCCGAGTCCCCAGGAAAGCTGAGATCCGCAGCCCTCACGAGTGACGTGGAACCGGAACTCCTGGACACCGTGCACATTTGCTAGTGCATCGACTTCTCGACGTCTCTTGAAGTCCTGCTTTGGGTTACTTGTAGCCCAGGCCCGAGCACCATTTGCACCGAAGGTTGTGAGCCTACACTCCACGAGTGTTCCGTGGGCCCGCTTCTTGCATTTCCGCTCGAGGCTCCTTCGCGATCCCTGGTCCGTCGACTGGTGGGTCCCTGTGAAGGCAACTCTGATTTTCTTTGAGCTTCCCTGGTTGCTCTAGACGTGCCCTGACTCCCAACCGAGTGGTGAGTCCCTCAGACCTTGCTGGTCTGCACAGAAGCATCTTTCTTCTTTCTGCGTGGGTTGCTGTTGCCAAGGCTTGTTGTGTTCAATCCGGACACCAACGCTGCAGCACTTGACATCCTTCGTGGGACAGCTCGAATCCAGCTCCTGGTCGTCATCGACACCTCCTGGTCCTCGTGGCTGAAGAGTCAAGCTTCACCTCTTTCACCTGAAGCACCCGACATCGGTGGGCATTCGACTATCGTGCCCCTGGTCACTGGCAAGTGACCCAGACTCTGTCCCCTCTGCTTTCAGGTTCTTCTCATCTCCGATCCAGGCTTGGATCTCTTCGGACACTTCGCATCTTCCCGGCAGCAGCACTTCCTTGCAGGCTGCCATTGAAATCGACGACGCGACCCGACACCATTCGACATCTATGCACCCGGCTTCCCTGGGTGAGGTAACTCGAGTACTCCGGTGCTCCAGTGGGTGTTGACCCTAGAACTGTCTAAGTCCAAGATGGTTTGGTCCTAATCCATTTCTAAGTGTCCTTAAACTCTAAAACTCTAACCGCGACTTTCCCATAGACGATAACGGAGCTCGCGGCTGTGTTCACACACTGCACACAGCCCCCGTGGGTCCCCTGTGTCACTACCTTGGGTGGTTCCTTGGGGTCCCAGCGATTCTACAGGCTCTAGGCCTTGTGTCTACTTAAGTCGTGGTTCTTATACCACTTTCTTAATATATGGTTTGGTACGCCCCTAGGGCTAATCGTATATTGTGCTAATTTACTGTGCTATTTGACTTGTAACTTGTGTACTTTGACCTCTAGCCTAATAAAGAGACTATTGGGTAGTGTCTAGTAATAAATACATATATTTTATATATATACCTGGTGTGGTTCTCCTTTCATTTGGTCATTCACGAGATTATAACTGGTAAAACAAACAGCTTAACACTCCTTCAAGACTTAGCCTGAAGGCTGCTCTCCATAGCTACCACTAGGATAGCTTTCAATAAAGGTTGTCTTTAAACCTATCATCAATAAAGGTCGTTTGGACTGGTGCAAGGTGCCCACTATAACTAGTGGACAGCATATACCAGGCCAACTTCTCACATTGGTGTGCAGCGGTTGGATTCAAGCTTGCCTTTGTTTTACCAGATAATCTCAAGTGTGTGACTAACTGAAAACCACTAAAGATACCTGAGGTACATATAAATTCAAGCTTAGAAATACAGTAAGTTCTACTGAACTTAGAGTTGTGTGTCAAGGGCTTAGCACACCCTTTCTACAACTCAAGAGAGTTTAGTAGGCCACACTAGAGTAGGTTTGTGCATACACCACACCTCACTAGTGATGTCTTCAAGGCCAGGAACCAGTGGGTCCCTGCCAGAAGTCAATGGGCTTCTACCATCCAAGTATGACAACCTCCCATTCTTGGAATTGAGAGCATTGTGCAGTACTAGGAAGCTGAAGACAGGCAAAAGTGCCAACACCCAACGCCTCATAGAGGTGCTTCTGTTGGATGATCTCAGAAGACCCACAGGGTCTGAAGGGGTAGGCAGAGAGGGTGGGGCAGAAGATGAGGAAGGGACCAGGGGTGAAGAAACCCAGGACCTGACCTCTGAAACTGGCCAGGAAGATGACAATGATCTTGCCCTGGAAAATCCAGCTCCTCCTGAAGATGAGGAGGAGGACCAGAATGGCCTCCCCTTTGTCCCACCAGGAAGAGTTGTGAGTGTGCCTAGAAGGTCAAGATCTCCTTCTAAGGAGTCTAACCATTCTGACACCTCAGTAGGGACCTCTGTTTCCTCTCATAGGAGGGAATCCTCTCATGAAAGGAAAGAGAGACTGCTCAAGTATGGAGAAGCTCAGCTTAGGATCAGAAGAGAGCAGTTGGCTATAGACAGGGAGTCCCTAGAGCTTCATAGACAAAGAAGAAAGTTGGGACTAGAGTCCCATGGTGGCAGCAACTTCCCTAGTGGTAGGGAAAGGTCTTATGACCATAGAAACCTGAGCAAGATTGTCCCTCCCTACCAGAGTGGGGATGACATCCACAAATGGATTACTGCACTGGAAAGGGCCTGTAAAGTTCAGAGGGTCCCCCAGGAGCAGTGGGCAGCAATCTTGTGGCTCTCCTTTGCAGACAAAGGTAGAGACAAGCTCCTCACTGTTAGAGAAGAGGATGCTGACAATTACAAAGTCTTGAAGAGTGCTCTGATTGATGGGTTTGGCCTAACCACTGAACAGTATAGGTTGAAGTTCAGAGATACCCAAAAGACTCAGACTCAAGACTGGGTTGACTTTGTAGATTGTGCTACTAAGGCTCTGGAAGGTTGGATACATGGCAGCAAAGTGCATGACTTTATAGGATTGTACAATTTGATTATTAGGGAGCAGATCCTTAATAATTGTCAAAACCAGCTTTTACACCAGTTCCTGGTGGACTCTGATCCGACCTCTCCCCAAGAATTGGGAAAGAAGGCAGACAAATGGGTCAGAACCAGGGTGAGGCCTAAGAATCAGGGTGGTGACCAGAAGAAAGATTCTACCAAGTCCCAAGAGAAAGGTGGGGATAAATCTAAGGATAAATCCACTACAGGGCCCCAAAAGTCCTCTTCTGGGGGTGGGCCCCAAACTCCTTCCTCTCCTGAAAAAAACCCATATTGCCATGTTTGTAAAAAGCCTGGCCACTGGAAAACTGATCCCAGTTGCCCCAGGATTGGCAATAAAGAAAATGTTCCTCCAACAAATACTACCACCCCTCCTGGTACTACCAGTAGTAATCCCCCAGTTGGGAGTAGTGCACCCAAAAAGTTAGGTGCTTTTGCAAGGGGAACAGAGGTGGGCCCTAGTTTAGACAGGACCCCCTCAACAGACTCCTCTGACTCTGATGGTGGTATAGGATTTGCCACCTTTACCATGGGTCCCAATGCATTGGGCAGGTACAGACTGGAGCCAATGATTAATGGTCAGAAAGCTGTGGCATTCAGGGACACAGGGGCTAGTGTCACCATGGTGGCAGGGAAACTAGCCCCCCCTCACCAGCTTTTACCTGAGTTTAAGTACCAGGTGGCCAACATTGATGGTGTCAGAACAGATCACCCCATGGCCATAGTCAATCTCAGCTGGGAAGGGGTCACAGGCCCAAAAAGAGTGGCAGTGTCCCCAACCTTGCCTGTAGAGTGCCTGATGGACAATGATCTATAAATTTCAGCCTGGGCTGAAGTTGAACACCAAGCCCATCTGAGAATGCTGGGCAGCCCTGAGAAAGTTAGGGGGGCTGTGATGGCCACAGCCCCACCCCAGGAACATTTTGGAGTGATGGAGCCTGAAAGAATGGCCCAATCTCCTCCACAAGAGAGCACAAGGGTTGAAGAAAAGTCTTCTTCCCCCCAGACTATAGGTAAGGGTCAGCCTCCTCAGGGAACTGATCCTACCCCTAGTGAAGGAACTGCCCCAGAGGTAGTCAGGCCTGGCCTGGCAACCCCTCTGATGGCAGGGGACCCTTCCAAGGTGGTACCCAGTCTGGAGCAGGTAACCTGCCCCTCTCTACCCTGCCTCAGTCAGCCCAGGGCTGCAGAGGTCAGGGAGGTCAGTGGACCCCACAGGGCCCCCTGTCCAGAGGAACCCCCCCATCAGCAGATTAGGGGCACCCAGTCTAGTAGCCCTAGCCAGGTGAAAATTCCTCAACACACTGAGGGATCCCCCATACCTTTGTGTAGGGACCTCCCCCAGAAGGACTCTGTTGGGCAAGGGCAAACCTGGGACCAAAAGGTTCCAAACCTGCCATGTCCCTCCAGTGTTCCATCCAAAGGGACCCAACCCCCAGCTGTAGGCAGCCAAAGGTTGACCCTTAGAGCAAAGTGCAACTCAGTCATGGAAAGACAGACATACATGGTGACCAGTGATCTGAGGAAGCTGAGACCAACTTTCCTAGGGTCTCACTTCCCTACTCAGACACCTCATCAGCCTTTTACTTTACCAAAGCACACCACAGGTAGTAATTCCCCATGGTGGAGACCCTCTCATACCCTTAGGGTGAGGGATAGCTTAGTGGACTATAAGACAGGGGGTAACCATGCTAGTGCAGGTACTTCCTTATATGGCCACTTAGTCAATAAAGGCTCAACTGGCCAAGGTTAGCCTTATCTCCTTTTGTTTGGAGGGGGGGGGTTATGTAGGAAGGTGGAATCTGACTACATTGTTGCCCCCACTTTTTTTCTGGTGTTTTGATGGTTTTTGATTTAGTTTGGCTGGGAACCTGCTATTCAGGTCCCCAGCCTATCTGCTTTCTCTTATAAATTGATTCCATGTACTTTAGGTACACCACAGATTGGATTCTGGAGTGCCCTTATAAGTCCCTAGTATATGGTATACTATGTACCCAGGGCATAGGTACCCCAGAGGCCTACCAGGGGCTGAAGCATGTATTGTGCCACCCCTGGAAAGCCATCCAAAATGACACCACAGGACTGCTACTGCAGCCTGAGTGAGGTGGTGCATGCACCCCTTACAGAGATATAGGTTCACTATATCTCACCTATCACTGCACATAGAAACCTATCAGTCACCCCTATGGCATGCCTTATCAATCCTGAAGGCAGGGTGCTTGGTTTTATGTGAGAGGGTGCCCATGCATGAGCAGAGCCCCTCTGCAGCCTTCGGAATCTCCTCTCCGGGGTTGTCTGTGGTGCAGCCTGACCATATACTCTTAAGTGCATTATATCCTCGCTGTAAATGCTAACTTTGGGATGGCTGCACGGAAACATGTTGTGTTTGGTGTCAAACACCTTGGAATCATACCCCCACACCAGTAACTGGTGTGGGAGTATGATCCCACCCTTCTAGAGGGAGAGACATGACAGCACCGGTATACCCGGTACCAACTAAACAGAGCCCTGGCATCACAAAATGGATGCTGCAGCCACAGACACAAGTCTGGCCTCCTGCTACTGACCGAAACTCCGGCAGGGGAGGCCTGGACAATAGGTTTCCTGTCACAGGGAGGTGTTACCACCTCCCAGACAGGCCTTAGTGGATTGGGGCTGGGTGGGTGCACACCAAGAGTGCTTTGAAGTCCTGCACTGGGGGCACATTTGGTGTCCTCGTGCATACCCCAGTTCAAACCGGTTGCAGGGGCTGCCAGCCCCTGCTCTGGCGCGAAACTGGACAAAGGAAATGGGTGTAGCCACCCCTCTTTCCAAACCCTCCCATAGGTGGGTCCCCAGAGTTAGTCCAACCCCTTTCTTAGGTATAAGTAAGGAACCCCTGGCAACAGGACTTTAGATATCCCTGGACGAAACTCTGCAACTGAATCCTGGAACTTCGACGCTCTACTAAAGACTAGAGGACTGAAGAAATCTCCCTTGGGGTCAAGGAGTGACTCCCCTGCTTGGCAGGCACCAACGAAGCATTTGCCGGTCTGCATCTCCGAAGCTCCCGCCGGACTCCGAAGTAACTGCAGCCCAGGAAGAGGATTTCCAGACTTCTCAGAGGCCGACCTGAGTCCCCAGCAAAGCTGAGACCCGCAGCCCTCACGAGTGACGTGGAACCGGAACTCCTGGACACCGTGCACATTTGCTAGTGCATCGACTTCTCGACGTCTCTTGAAGTCCTGCTTTGGGTTACTTGTAGCCCAGGCCCCGAGCACCATTTGCACCGAAGATTGTGAGCCTACACTCCACGAGTGTTCCGTGGGCCCGCTTCTTGCATTTCCACTCGAGGCTCCTTCGCGATCCCTGGTCCGTCGACTGGTGGGTCCCTGTGAAGGCAACTCTGATTTTCTTTGGGCTTCCCTGGATGCTCCAGACGTGCCCTGACTCCCCACTGAGTGGTGAGTCCCTCAGACCTTGCTGGTCTGCACAGAAGCATCTTTCTCCTTTCTGCGTGGGTTGCTGTTGCCAAGGCTTGTTGTGTTCAATCCGGACACCAACGCTGCAGCACTCGACATCCTTCGTGGGACAGCTCGAATCCAGCTCCTGGTCGTCGTCGACGCCTCCTGTTTCTCGTGGCTGAAGAGTCAAGCTTCACCTTTTTCACCTGAAGCACCTGACATCGGTGGGCATTCGACTATCGTGCCCCTGGTCACTGGCAAGTGACCCAGACTCTGTCCCCTCTGCTTTCAGGTTCTTCTCATCTCCGATCCAGGTTTGGATCTCTTCGGACACTTCGCATCTTCCCGGCAGCAGCACTTCCTTGCAGGCTGCCATTGAAATCGACGACGCGACCCGACACCATTCGACACCTATGCACCCGGCTTCCCTGGGTGAGGTAACTCGAGTACTCCGGTGCTCCCGTGGGTGTTGACCCTAGAACTGTCTAAGTCCAAGAGGGTTTGGTCCTAATCCATTTCTAAGTGTCCTTAAACTCTTAAAACTCTAACCGCGACTTTCCCATAGACGATAACGGAGCTCGCGGCTGTGTTCACACACTGCACACAGCCCCCGTGGGTCCCCTGTGTCACTATCTTGGGTGGTTCCTTGGGGTCCCAGCGATTCTACAGGCTCTAGGCCTTGTGTCTACTTAAGTCGTGGTTCTTATACCACTTTCTTAATATATGGTCTGGTACGCCCCTAGGGCTAATCGTATATTGTGCTAATTTACTGTGCTATTTGACTTGTAACTTGTGTACTTTGACCTCTAGCCTCATAAAGAGACTATTGGGTAGTGTTTAGTAATAAATACATATATATTATATAAATACCTGGTGTGGTTCTCCTTTCATTTGGTCATTCACGAGATTATAACTGGTAAAACAAACAGCTTAACACTCCTTCAAGACTTAGCCTGAAGGCTGCTCTCCATAGCTACCACTAGGATAGCTTTCAATAAAGGTTGTCTTTAAACCTATCATCAATAAAGGTCGTTTGGACTGGTGCAAGGTGCCCACTATAGTATATAACTAGTGGACAGCATATACCAGGCCAACTTCTCACATTGGTGTGCAGCGGTTGGATTCAAGCTTGCCTTTGTTTTACCAGATAATCTCAAGTGTGTGACTAACTGAAAACCACTAAAGATACCTGAGGTACCCCGAGGGATAGCGCACAGCACCTTGCACACACGCAGCGCGTGTTGACACACCTCTGGTGCTGCTTTTGTCAAATGATCTCGCAGGAGGACAGATCAGACAGGCCTCAGGGCTTGGATGTTTTGTATAATTGTCCTGGGCTCCAGGCTCCGCCACACTACCTCTGGGCTCAGAAGGGGGGAAGGCGCTGAAGGGAAGGAATTCGCCACCCGAGGTGCTCAATTCAGCCGCCTCACAGCACCTTCTCCTGCGCAAGGGAGCAGGGGCAGCGGGACTCCCTCTCCAGGTAACTAGCTGCGAGCGGTGCGGCTGTCCCAACGCGGCCCGGCCGCACTCCGCATTACCACAGCCGACGTATCATTAGGAGTGGGAAGAGAGTCAATAGTCCCTGCAGGCGCGTAGTGAATTCGCGCGGGCTCCGGTTCACAGAGGGATTTTTGCCGGGGGCCCCTCGCGGCCGTATTGGTATGAAATTTCTCGTGGCACTCCCCCCGGATCACTTTGCGGCCTCCGGGCGATCCCCCGGCCGATGGCCCGGGAAGGCAAGGCCCCACTATGCGGTCTCAAGGGCGGGAGCTCCAACAGGTCTAAAGTATGCACCCCGGGAGCCGCCCCGATCCAGGCACGATCCCAGCTGGGCCTCACCGCCAACCTCCCGCCGTGCTCGTGCGGGGCCCTAGGCCCGACCGACCTCCTTGGCCCCCGTGCAGGATGGACGCTGCAGACACACCACGCGGGCCTACCTCAGCATCAGTCACCATGTCAGCAGTCTCCAGGTCGGCCGCGACTCCCAACTCCGCCAGCCAGGTCAGTGTTCACGGCGCCATTTTCTTGTGTTTCTCGCCCGACCCCTGCTCCTCCGTAGGCCACCACCAGCTGTGTGTCACACTCCCCGGGGGAAATTCCGGTCTGGATACGTCCTGCGCTGCAGTTGCGGGCTCCCCACGGGGGCCGCCGCTACGACGCAGGCAGCAAGTCTTTTGTGGCCGCTCCGCTCCGGGTAATGGATCAGGACCAGGTTCCCGCGAGGGACCAGGCCGCAAGGTCCGGGGCCGCCGCCGACCGCAGACAGAGCCCAGGAAGTCCTCGCTGGGTGCAGCTGACCCTCGCACACACTTTACATGTGCATAAGGTCAGTAAAAGCCACTGATAGACGAGGATGCACAGGATAACTGAGGGATTGGACGTGGAGCGCAATCAAGATGCGTCCGCCATCTTAGGTGCTTGGCCACGCCCCCATGGTCGGGGCCAACTCCCTTAAGAGCTTTAAAGACCGTGCAGAGGGCCTTAAATTGGGTCCGTTGTTTAACTGGGAGCCAGTGTAATTGCTTTAATTCTCTCTTAACCGAGACAAACTTGGGTGTCCCCGTCAGCAATCTGGCCGCCGCGTTTTGCACGTTTGAAGTCTGTTTAGGTGTTTTTTTTTAATGTTCATATAGAGACTGTTACATAGTCCAAGCGCAACATGATAAGTGCCGTGACCACTGTCCTCAGACTGTCCGCCGGAAGAAAGGACTTTATTTTTTTTAGGATTCTAAGAAGGAAGAAGCTCGCTGAGACAACCCCACTTATCTGTTCTTCAAAAGTGAGTCTGTTGTCTACTATGACCCCCAGGTTCTTCGCTCTCTTGGTCGGTTCGGGGAGGTTTCCCAATTCTTCCGCCCTCCAATCCGGCGTCCAGAGGTTCGGGTGATTCCCGAAAATGATGACCTCAGTTTTGCATGAATTTAGTTTCAGGCAATTTGAGGACATCCACCCTGAGACGGCTTTCATGCAATCATGAAATCTTTTACCTGTTTCAGCCTCTTGCCCATGCATGAGTGACAGCACTATTTGCGTGTCATCCGCATAAGATGTCAGTTGGAGCCCGAAGGATCTTATCAGGGCCGCAAGGGGAATTACATAGACATTAAAAAGTGTTGGGCTGAGGGCCGAGCCCTGGGGCACTCCACATGGAAGTGAGAACGGTTTGGACCTATCTTTGTCTAGGTCCACCGTTTGAGTCCTGTCTGTGAGGAAGGAATTCAGGAGGTTCCAGGCCTTGCCTTATACCCCGCCCTCTGATAACCAGTCCATCAAAACATTATGATGAACCGTGTCGAAGGCCGCCGAGAGGTCCAACATAATCAGAATTGCGTTGCCTCCAAGGTCCAAGGCCTCTCTTATTTCCTCAGTGGATTTAATTAGGGCCAGCTCAGTGCTATGCTCTGTTCTAAATCCATATTGTGTCGGGTATAGTGTGTTATTTTCTTGTAAGAACAAGCTAAGTTGGGTGTTCATGGCTTTTTCAACCATTTTTGCCGGTAGGGGAAGGTGAGAGATAGGCCTGTAATTACTAGGGTCCTTTGGATCGAGATTATGTTTTTTGAGCAGTGGAAGAATAGATGCTTTCTTCCAGCTTTTGGGAAACTGGCCAGATCCAAATATGGCATTAAACAGGGGGGTGAGTGCTGTGGCAATAATCTCTGGAACTTGTTTGATCACAGGCGCGGGGCACAGGTCTAATGGGGATCCTGATTGGATGGACGCCAGGAGTTTAATAACGTCTTGTGCCCCCAATGGAGTAAAACAGTCTAACATCAGTGTAGACTTAGGTTTACTTGACCCCTCCCCAGCTGATAACCCTATATCCCTTGTCTGGGCTGGCGTAAACGAGGAAAAAATGGCTTTGACCTTCTGCTGAAAGAACGAGGCCAGGTTCTCCCATAATTCAGGGCTGCTCTGATTTTTAGAAGTATTGGGGGCGGTCAGTTTAGTTATAGTTTTGAAGAGTTCTTTGGAGGAGGATTTTGCTCGAGTGATTTGTTCTGTAAAAAACGTCCTTTTGGTATTAAATAATAGCTTCTTATAAAGGGTAAGACTTAGCTTATATGCTTCTTTATCCATATTATTGTAACCTCTTCTCCAGGCACGCTCAAGCCGTTTACAGGCGTGCTTCTGCTTTCTCAACTCTTCCGAATACCAGGGGGCTGATGGCTGGACACGCTTGGGGGTCCATGGTTTCACCGGGGCTAATTTATTACAAGCGGCTTCTACCCACTCTGTATATGCGGAGGTGGCACCATCAATTGTTGATGGAAAAGGGCAGGCCGTTGCCTTGAGTAGATCTCCTAACTCCAGGCTATTTATATCTTTCCAGGCTCTTAGTTCTATCTCCTTTTTGTGCTCTAACTTGGGTTGATGGCGGTTAGGGTGTGTCAGTTTAAACTGGATAGCGACATGGTCTGTCCAGGGGAGTGGAAGCGCCTCGGTGCAGGTCAGATTGGGGTTGTTGGTAAAAATCCCACCTAGGGTGTGTCCTGCTACATGGGTGGGGCCTTCTACAAGTTGCCTAAGTCCTCCCCCGCTCATCACTTGCTCCAGCCTACTTGTGTCGGAGTCCAAGGGAACCTCTAGATGGAAGTTGAAGTCCCCCAGCACGGTAAATGAGTCTGAGCATAGTCCATCCTCTAAGAGCGCTCCGACCGACTCAAGAAACCCGCCTCTGGGGCCGGGAGGTCGATAGAGAAGAATCCCCTTAAAAGAATTGTGATGGGAGGTGCGAAAGTTAAATGAAAGTGCTTCACAGGCAGGGATAGAGGCTGTTTGGAAGGAGGGCTCTATAGAGTCATGATATATGACCGTCAGTCCTCCCCCCCTCCTTAGTGGTCTATCTTGAGTGTAGCAGTGAAAGCCTGGCGGAGTGGCTTTGACTAGATCCGGTCCTGAGGTTTTATCAGACCATGACTCTGTGATAAAAGCCAGCTTTATATTATGTTCCTCAATAAGCAGAGCGCACTCCGTGCTATGCTTAACCAGGGATCTGGCATTTATTAGTAGGCACCTTAGGGGAACTACTTCCACTATGTTTTTTATCCCCCCTTTCTTAAGATCCGGGGGACTAATGGAGTGGTACAGGATATGGGGGAGATTTAAATGGCAATTGGGACAGATGGTCGCCTGTTCCTTAGGAGTTGCCCTAAATATAATGCTGGGACAGCTTGATTTCTCACCTGAAGGATTCAAACCCAGAAAGTCGTCCCTTGAGTAAATCAGCATTTCTGGCTTCATTGAACCAGCGGGACTGGCCCTGAGCCCGATCCGAGGGCGGACGGGCGCAGACGAGCTTGCCCGCTGCGCACGTCCGCTGCGCGGTCGCGTCAGCGTGCAGCCTTTGTAGTGAGCGGCTGAGAAGAGCTATCCTGCTTACTCCAAAATGGCAGCTCCGCCCCTTCCCCCGATCCCCTCCTGATCGGCTAGAAGGGCAACAAAGAGTGAGTAATGGCCCCGTAATTTTGAACAAGTACACTTGTTATTCTCTACACAAATTATTCACAGATTAAAATAATTGGTAAAAACAAGCAATTGGTAAAAGCAGTAAAATCCTGGCGAGCTCTAACACAGCTCAACAACCAGGACAGCAGCGCTGCGCGGTCGCGTCAGCGTGCAGCTTTTGTAGTGAGCGGCTGAGAAGAACTATCCTGCTGACTCCAAAATGGCGGCTCCGCCCCTTCCGCCGATCCCCTCCTGATCGGCGAGACGAGCAACAAACAGTGAGTAATGGCCCCGTAATTTTGAACAAGTACACTTGTTATTCTCTACACAAATTATTCACAGATTAAAAAAATTGGTAAAAATTGGTAAAAACAAGCAATTGGTAAAAGCAGTAAAATCTTGGCGAGCTCTAACACAGCTCAACAACCAGGACGGCAGCGCTTCGCGGTCGCGTCAGCGTGCAGCTTTTGCAGTGAGCGGCTGAGAAGAACTAGCCTGCTGACTCCAAAATGGTGGCTCCGCCCCTTCCCCCGATCCCCTCCTGATCGGCGAGACGAGCAACAAACAGTGAGTAATGGCCCCGTAATTTTGAACAAGTACACTTGTTATTCTCTACACAAATTATTCACAGGTTTAAAAAATTGGTAAAAACAAGCAATTGGTAAAAGCAGTAAAATCCTGGTGAGCTCTAACACAGCTCAACAACCAGGACGGCAGTGCTGCGCGGTCGCGTCAGCGTGCAGCTTTTGTAGTGAGCGGCTGAGAAGAACTATCCTGCTGACTCCAAAATGGCGGCTCCGCCCCTTCCGCCGATCCCCTCCTGATCGGCGAGACGAGCAACAAACAGTGAGTAATGGCCCTGTAATTTTGAACAAGTACACTTGTTATTCTCTACACAAATTATTCACAGATTAAAAAAATTGGTAAAAATTGGTAAAAACAAGCAATTGGTAAAAGCAGTAAAATCCTGGCGAGCTCTAACACAGCTCAACAACCAGGACAGCAGCGCTGCGCGGTCGCGTCAGCATGCAGCTTTTGTAGTGAGCGGCTGAGAAGAACTAGCCTGCTGACTCCAAAATGGCGGCTCCGCTCCTTCCCCCGATCCCCTCCTGATCGGCGAGACGAACAACAAACAGTGAGTAATATCCCCGTAATTTTGAACAAGTACACTTGTTATTCTCTTCACAAATTATTCACAGATTAAAAAAATTGGTAAAAATTGGTAAAAACAAGCAATTGGTAAAAGCGGTAAAATCCTGGCGAGCTCTAACACAGCTCAACAACCAGGACGGCAGCGCTGGTGCCTGGTGTCTGAATTGGCCACAAATCCGATCCAGGCCTTGTGCTCCAAACAAAGAATGGCAGCTAGGTACAAATTACTGCACCACCAAGTATAGTCACACACAAGTAACAAACTCTATATTGCCCACCTCAAATGACCAGCTGCCACATGGCCGTAAATCAAAGACAATTATAACAAAAAATGATGAGCGACAATATAATCACAGACAGTGAAGAATCTGAGTTCCAACAATTTGAGTCCACAGTTCCCAATTTGAACAGGATAATTCTTTATTCTCTTTTACAATCAAAATTCTTCTTTATCGGGCATACAGGCACAGCCAATGCGTTTCGCCCATAAACAAGGGCTTCTTCAGGGCACTGTATAGAATATGAATGAGAGTCAATCAGAATGGAACACGCCAAACTCCTGCAACAAGTACACAGTTTCTCTTTATGCCTTCGAATCGATCATCCTGTAGTTACGGAAATGAAAGGATTGTATTCTGGTTGTGCATAATAAAACCAAACATTAAAAGAAAGGGATCAGCGTAAATGAGGGAACAGCCATAGTCCAAATGTCCTTTATCAAGTATCCTTTCAAACTTCCCTCACGCCGTACGAGCCATCCTGTTCCTAGCGTGTCTTCCTCTTTACTGTAAAGAGGAAGTCACCAGTGTCAGCCATCTTGCTAGTACACCTCCATTCACTGTCAGGTAGCTATAGGCCCAGAAGAGCTGTTTGGGCTGGGTGGGAGGAGGAGTTTTTGCCCTGACTACATCTCCCATCAGGCCTTGTCCTAAACACACCTTCCCACCCAGCCCAACCAGCCTACCTGGAACTATGCTGTCCCTAATAGTGAGTGGAAATGTACTGGCAAGATGTCTGACACTGGTGATGACTATGTAGCGGGTGGCGAGGCACAGTGTGGTAATGGCTCTCACTTTTGACGGATATATTTGTACTTATTGACTATTGTTATGGTGCTCAAGGGAGGGGGAAACCACCCAAAACCCTTGAAGGATCTGCCTTAGAAATAACTCGATGCCCGAGCACACATTATTGAATTATAATATTGGAATACAGAACATATATGCAATAGACAGTGTAGACGTTCTTGGTCTTTTATTATCTTCTTTGGAGGTCCAGCCAACACGTGTTTCGTCGTCCAGGGAGTTAACCCACGACTTCCTCAGGTCTGCAAAGATAATTGGATAACAAATAATTGTAGTGTGTAGGATATAGTACACACTATTCATATCAAGTGTAGTGGAGACCCAAACCTCAACGTATATCCATTACACCAAATGTATATCACAAATTTGTGTCACAAAATTGTCATGCCAAATAAAGCATAAAATATCAATGTACAGAGTAAATCTGTTATATCATCGCAGTGTGATATTGTGGGGCGTGGTGCACCTATCAATATCATTAGAATTGCAAGTTTGTGCATGCAAACACCAATTCACACACTAAGGCGGTGGGGATAGGTGTGCTTATCTTTTATCTCTCACAATGAAAGTGAGTGATCAAGAATAAGGTTCAGAAACTAAAAGAGAGCGTATATGGTTGCCTACCTGTCTTGATGAAATAAAACCACATTGAACCTAAAATGGTAATGGAAACATTTCATATAGATCTGGTACAGGTCATTGCAATTGAGAGAATGCCAAACAGTACAGACCAATCGAAAAAATATATAAAAAATATAAAAATAATCATCCTACCTCTGCGCCGGTTATACTTCCGTCCCGGCCAGTAGGTGACGAGATCAATGTCCAATAAAAAACATGGATTCCGTCAAGTATATAGAAACTGTCCAAATACACCTCCTTATCTAGGTATGATAACCAAATTAATGTAAAATATAATATCCAATGCCTTGTGTCAATCTGTGAAGAAAATAAGGGGAAAATCTCCCTTAATATATGTATCCCTAATATATTATTAAGTTAGACCATGAGGGATAAGCATAGTGGTGCAAGAGGGCCCAGCATGGGTGATATCACATGCACTATGCAGCCAATGTTGTAATAGTTCCAGAAAGAGATATAGAGCACACCCTGAAAGTTCTATAGAAAAGAGGAATTACCCTAAATATGGTGATAAAACAGACTACGGTAAAGTCTTTCTAAATCTCAAGGAAACAATATGAGAATAGGGAAATCCCAAAGGAACCGTAGAAACCCCCAAACAAGAAGGTGAATATGCCTCCTTATTTAAATACATGTCTGTGAAGACCCCAAAAATTTTTTTTAATTGAGGCACAAAAATAATCGAGGGAAAACAAACCCTAAAACAAGTTAAGTCTTACCTGACAAGCACGCCGATCTGCGTTGTGTTGTCAGGTAGTGCCAGCAAAGGGCACTGAGTATGGCCCGAACAACTGAAATAATATAAAGAGAAAACGCTTACTCCTAAGCGAGATTCTAATAAAATGCATTCAATGGTCAAAAAAAAAAAAGCATGATGCACCGCAAGTCGACCTACCTCAAAAGGGCGTCTATCCGCGTCCCAAACGGCTCTGAGTGCGGCCGCTGGGTAACCTGCTGTCAGACATGCAGGAAGTGATATACCTAGGACCGGAACGCTAGAACGCGTCTCCGTGTCCCCGGTCGCCATGTTGGAAAACCCGCGCGTGGTGGGTGAAATTGGGGAAATGGGTATACAAATCAGATCACAACAAAGAATTGCTTCAATGAGGCCTCGGAAACTGTATATCACCATATTGGTTTCATATCAGATGATCTGTAGTAAACGGAGTGAATATATAAAATCTATATAATGCCCAATTGTGTAATCAAGCTAAAATCAGAAATTGGACATTTGAAAGGGTAAGGAGACAGACTTATTTTCAATTCAAAGCCCATCTATGTTAGTTGAACAATATAGTGCCAGATATATGCATGTCAATGGATGTTGGTGACTTTAATCACCCAGATACGGACAGCAACTACCTACCATAAGTAATGGTGAAGTAGCATAAACCTCAGAGTTAAACCCTATAATGATTAAGTCAAAATCCAAAATTGGCAAAGTATTGGTGCGTGATGGCCTAATCGATCACGATAAGATGAGAGAAAAAAATTCCCATGTGCAATAAGAGAAGGGAAACGAAAAATAATTTGTCCGAAAATATTAGAATATCACATTATCTGCTGACACAGTAAGTAATACCAAGATATAAGAGATCACTAACAGGTGGGGAATATATTGAATAATAAGTTTAACCAAGAAGAGCCGTTAAATCAAGCAGGATATGATATTGCACCACGTCCCCGATCATGGTAGTACATAAGTAAACAGCATCTCTAGTTCCAAGAAGGTATTCATCAAGTCAGTGAATCACCTCTTGAATTTCATTTTGTCCCAATATGATACTCTAGGTGACCATACCATGTGTGTTATTATGGCGAAGGAATCCCACATAATAAATGTATATTGCAGTAATTAATATATAGTGTATACATACAGACGGAATGACATAGTGATGGACAAATATACCTGGTTAACATAGTATATGATATAGCTATGTCTCAGGAGATACATAGGAGGTTACAATTGATTGGTATAATGCACATCATTATTCACCAAGAAAGTACTGTAATTCTTGGTCCAAGTTCAAGCCACATTCAACAGTTCGTAAACGTATAATCCAGGTGGCCTCCCTATATCCGAGACAAAGTTCTCTATTACCCCCTCTTGGATCTGTCTCTACATGGTCAATACCGCAGAATGTAAATGCCTTATGCAATCCCTGTGAACTGCATTCATTGATATGTGTGGCCGTAGTGTATCTAATATCTCGGTATTTGATAGCTCTCACATGTTCATTGATCCTTTCCTTCAATGGCCTGATGGTGCTACCTATATAGAATTTATTGCATTTGCATTTCAGCATGTATACCACGTATTTGGTGTTACAATTCATCTTATGTCTAATTTCGTATGATCTGCCATTTGTATCTTGAAAGGATTTCTTTTTGTCCATCGCCAGTTTGCAAACACTGCAGTTACCACATTTTTGAAATTCTCTGGATCTCTGGGTGAGCCAATTGTCTATGGGTTTGGCTCTCGGATAGCTTGGGCTTAACAGGGATCTGATAGTTTTGCCTCTTCTGTATGTAATGCATGGAACCTCAGTAATGTGGTCTTCAAGGGTCTTATCTGAGCGTAATATATGCCAATGTCTCCTCATACTGTTCCTCAGTGTTTTTGACATCTCATTATAGTCCGTGATCAATCTAAGTTTAGTTGATGCCAGATCGCTGGCACTGGTGCCTGGTGTTTGTAGCATAAGGCCATGATGGGAGTTGTGGTCAAGTCAGACACCAGGCACCACTGTCAGCCATCTTTGCAGTACATTGCCACTCACTGTCAGGTAAGCAGAGTTTCAGGTAGGCTAGTTGGGATGGGTGGGAAGAGTGTGTGTAGTACAGGGCCTGATGGGAGATGTAGTCAGTGCAAAGACTCCTCCTCCCACCCAGCACAACCATGTCATCTGGGCCTATAAGTACCTGACAGTGAATGTAAGTGTACTATCAAGATGTCTGACACTGATGCCTGTTGTTTGACTTTAATGCAACTTCCATCAAGGCCTTCTGCTCGAGACACCATGCAGCAGTGTCAGCCATCTTGCTAGTACATTTCCACTCACTGTCAGGAAAGCAGAGTTCCAGGTGGGCTGTTTGGGATGGGTGGGAAGGTGTGTGGTGGGCAGGGCCTGATGCGAGATGTAGTCAGGGCAAACACTCCTCCTCCCACCCAGCCCAACAGGCCCACCTGGAACTCTTCTTTCCTGACAGTGATTGGAAATGTACTGGCAAGATGGCTGACACTGGTGCCTGGTGTTTGTAGCACAAGGCCTTGATGGGAGTTATGGTCAAGTCAAACACCAGTCCCCAGTGTCAGCCATCTTGCTAGTACAGTTCCACTCACTGTCAGGAAAGCATAGTTCCAGGTGGGCCTGTTGGGCTGGGTGGGAGGAGGAGTGTTTGCACTGACTTCATCTCCCATCAGGCCCTGTCCCACACACACACCTTCCCACCCAGCCCAAACAGCACACCTGGAACTATGCTGTCCCTGATAGTGAGTGGAAATGTACTGGCAAGATGGCTGACACTGGGCCCTGGGGTTTGGAGCACAGGGCCATGATGGGAGTTGTAGTCAACTCAGACACCAGGCCCTGGTGTCAGACATCTTGATAGTACACTTCCCCCACTGTCAGCTACCCATAGGCCCAGATGAGCTAGTTGGGATGGGTGTGGAGGAGGAGTCCTTCCTGTCACTACAACTCCCATCAGGCCTGCGACCATACACACCTTCCCACACAGCTCAAACAGCGCACCAGGAAGTGTACTATCAAGATGTCTGACACTGGGGACTGGTGTCTAAGTTGACCACACCTCCCATCATGGCCCTGTGCTCCAAACACCAGTGCCCACTGTCAGCCATCTTGCCAGTACATTTCCACTCACTATCAGGGACAGCATAGATCCAGGTGGGCCTGTTGGGCTGGGTGGGAGGAGGGGTGTTTGCTGTCACTACAACTCCCATCAGGTGTAGGCCCACACCCACCTTCCCACCCATCCCAAACAGCCTACCTGTGACTCTGCTTTTCTGAGAGTATGTGGAAATGTGCTGGCAAGATGGCTGACACTGGGGACTGGTGTTTGGAGTACAAAGCCTTGCTGTGAGTTTGTAAGAAGTGTGTACATGGTAATAGTTTTATGCATTTTCATTTTCTTTGCAGTTATGTTGTTTGTCAATATGACATACACATCACATGCTCTTTGAATAGATATTTTTTTGTTTGTCTAATAACAGTAATTTGGTTAACTGTGTCCTTTACAATGATGTCTATAGAGGTGTAATTGCTAACTTTAGTGGAATGTGGAGTAGGTACTTACCAGACTCTGGTGCTTCTGTGAGTCCATAGACGCTCTCCGGCGGAAGGATGGCACGCACCTTCTCCTCCCAGGAAGTGAAGTGCAGAGGTGGTGCAGGAGGGCCACCACCAGTCCGGTGGGCGTTAGCATGTTCTTTCCCTAACAGTTTTTTTACCCTCCTTCTGACTTCGTACCACCTTCTCCTGATATCATCCATTGAGCGCAGAACAGATGCTTCAGCGTTCACCTTGCTGACTATCCTGTCCCACATCCTATTTTTCTGGGCGATGGGGATCTGCTGGACTAGGTTTCCAAATAAATGTGGCTCTACCTTGACTATTTAATCTACAATCACTTACAACTCCTACTCTGTAAAACGTGGCTGCTTCCTCAGGGGCATGGTGAGGGTGAGCGTGAATTTAAATAGAGGGTGTGTTTGTAAGGAGGTTTTGAAAAAAAACAATAGAAATCTGTGGAAGTTGTGTGGTGGGTGAAGTGTGTGAAGTGTGTGAGTGTGTGCAGGGCAGATAGCAGGGAATTACGAAATTCACCTCTCTCTATGCTGGCAGCAGTTGTGTGTGAGCAGAGGATCATGGTCATTTTTTGGCTCTTTTTATAGGTGGATTGGTGGGCGTGGCTAATATTTGTATTTGTTTTTATTTGGCGGTGCCTATGCTTGTTGTTGTGTCTGTTTTTAGCAGTTTACACTTGCCATTTGTAACACAAACCGACACGGTTCCAAAACCGCGTCAGATGCATCGTAATCTGCTCGTCGGCTCAACCAAGGCTTGTTCGTAAGCGTAATACCTATGCGACGGCATTTCCGAACGAGTCGGTCGGATCGGGCTTGTTTCCGACCATCGCGGTCGGGCGGAATGGGTTCAGACCGACTCGGTCTGAGTTTTACATGCAATGCATTGTAGTACGGTGGTCGAAAGCTCGCGGTCGAGTCGGTCGGAATCTTTCCGAGGACGAGTCGGTCGGACGGTCTTCCCGACCAACATCGTAATCGGCCCCTAAGTATAGAATATGCAACAAACAGCAACTTTGCAAACCAAATAAAAAAACTAATATCCCTAGCCTATGTACCCACAACAGAAGTAGCAAACCACTACAATTTACTCATAGAAAGTCCCTTTTACCAAGCCAACGAAGCCAAACTAACACCCTTACTTGACTACTTTGAAGATACATGGGTAGCAAGACTACATAGATCAGGACACCGAAGACAACCCAAATTCAACATCCCCTGGTGGAATGTTCATGAAAGCACCCTAGCACAAAAAGCTAAAACAAATAACGCAGTGGAAGGTTGGCATAATGCCTTCCAAGCCACAATAGGAAGAATACAACCAACTCTCCACAAACTAATAAAATCCATCAAAAAAGAACAAAGTTACCAAGAATTAAGGCTAGAACAATCCCTAACTAAAATAGGTACTAAACATAGTAAACAAACAAAAACAACGTACGAACACCTACAGTACAAAACTAGACTATTTTTTTATTTTTATTTTTATATTTTATTTTTTAAAATTGTGTTACTAAAATTGAAATTGAATCTGATGTGTTTTAAACTTACTTAGATTGGCACCGGCTCGGTTCCTTGCTGTTCAGGGCCGAGTCCTAACTTCCTGGTGACACTCCCTTCTAGGGGCGTTCCCTACGGAGGGCGGGAGGAGTAGTCAGTCAATCGGCACCAGTTACTTAATGGTGACCGCAGCGCGGGAGAGCAGCGGACGCGCGCAGCGGGCGCGCAGCAGGAGAGCAGCGGACGCGCGCAGCGGGCGCGCCGGTGGCGCGCCGAAGGCAAGCCCGTCTGCGCCCGTCCGCGCCCTGACGGGGCCAGGGGCTAGCCACTATGCCCGTTCCTCCACAACTTATACACCATCTGAGTTAAAATCCCTCCATTCAAGTGATCAGCCCGTTAATATTTTTACCAGCTTAAAACTTACTAGGTTGGGAATCATGGTTGCTAGGTCATCCTTTCCAGAAATCACTCGCCCTCAACTAGAGTCAGGATCCAATCAGAAAGGACCCAATAGGTACTCAGACTGCGGAAGACAGCCTGAGTTAAATAACCTTTATTTAAACACCCGCTCCCTATCTAAACATAAATTGGACATATTCCATCTACTGGACTCTATACGCCCAGACATCCTCCTCTAAATAGAAACTTGGCTATCACAAGAATCCGCCCCTGATATTTTGGCAGCTCTCTCAAACAACTACTACATCCTGCAGGCGAACCGTCCCCTGGGAAAGGCTGGAGGGGGAGTAGCTGCCATCATACGTCAGGAGCTAAAATTTACGTAATTAACTCCATTAGCCTTAAGTTCAGTGGATAACCTAATCATCAAATTGGAGTCTACCTCGGCCCCTTTGATTTGCGTCCTACTTGATAGACCTCCCCAGAATATGCCTCAATTTCCCCACTCTCTAGGTGAGCAGATGGCTCAACTCACGATGAACCATGCAAACATACTGCTGATTGGCGATTTTAATTATTGGGCCAATGATACGCTGGCAGGCCCTCATGCCGGAGAGTTAACTGATCTGCTTAACGGGCTAAACTTTACTCAGTGGGTAACGTCTGCCACGCATATTAAGGGACACACCTTAGACCATGTTTGGACAGTTAACGTCACAGTGTCTGCTTTGACGGTTTCCCCCTGCACATGGTCTGATCACCATCTAATACAGTTTACTATCAATAACATAACTAAGAGTACGCCGCCAGTGGCTAAAGGGACCACGGCCAGGAACTGGAAGAGCATGGACAAAACTTCCTTCTTGACTACCCTGACAAATACAGTCCCAGCTACCCAGTCTTCCGTCACGGCCAGTGTAGAAAATCTCACCACATGGCTTTTAGTGGCCAGCGACACTCACGCCCCACTTAGGAGGGTGAAATGTGTTAGGCGCCACGACGCTCAGAAATGGTTTTCGATGGACTTAAAAACACAAAAATTAGCCCTCCGTCAAGCCGAAAGGAGATGGAGACGTAGCTACTCTCCTGACAAAAGAGAGGCCTACTTAGCTCAACTTAAGCTATATAAAAAGTCAATTTCCACAACCAAGGCCATATATTTCTCTGCAAAAATTATGAACTCTTTCAACAAGTCAAAAGAAATATTCTCCATCATTAATGAGTTGTCAATTCCGGATAGAGTCACAGTAAAACCCATGCCATCTCAAGCACTGTGTAACTCTCTCAACACCTTCTTCATAGATAAAATCACTGCGATTAAGGATAGTATCTTAAAGGGCAACATCTCCAAGACACCTTCAACTCTGCCGAAAAATCTACACTCTCTCGTGTAGTTCCCAGCGATAGATAGCTCGGACTTCTTGGACCTCTTGTCCAAAGTAAAATCAGGGTCCCCAACGGATAGCTGCCCACCCCATAGCTTAAAAGAGGTCTTTTCTTTACTCCCTAGGCCCGCCCTCTCCCTCTTAAATGAGTCATTGGCTCAAGGTATCGTCCCGAGAGCCTTCAAAGAAGCTATCATAGTCCCCCTTCTAAAGAAACCAGGGGCTGATCCTGAGAATTTGACCAATTATCGGCCAATCTCGCTGCTCCCTTACCTAACTACGGTACTTGAATCCCATGTGGCAAAATGTTTATGTGCTTTCATTGAACAGTCGGAATTCCTCAATCCCCACCAAGCAGGATTTCGTCCGGCTCATTCCACAGAGGCAGTCATACTGACAGACCTGGATACTCTCCGGAACGAAACAGACAAAGGATCCACTCAGGCCTTGGTGTTGTTGGACCTGTCTGCGGCATTTGACACGGTCGATCATGACATTGTGATCAATCGTGTCTGAGCCGCTGGTCTTCAGGGTTCAGCTCTTAGATGGATAGGGTCGTTCCTGGTAGACCGCTCCCAGTCAGTGCAGCTATCTCAGTTTACAGCACCCAAAAGGAGCGTAACTTGCGGCGTACCCCAGGGCTCCTCGCTCTCTCCCCATCTGTTTAACCTTTATCTTCTACCACTGATCCAGTCTTTAAAAGAAAGGAAGGTGTGTACATTTAACTACACAGACGACCTACAGTTAATATTCGCTATCAATAACTCTCCTGAATCTGTACTAGAATTCCAAACCACCATGCTGCATATCCGGGACTGGATGAACAACAACCAGTTGAAACTCAACCCTGATAAGACTGAACTTATCCTAATTGGAGGTACCCAGAATCCTTGGAACCCATAGTTCTGGCCAACTGAGTTGGATGTCTCTCCTATTCCATCTTCCTCAGCTAAAAGCCTGGGGGTGATAATTAACAACGACCTCTCCATGAAAACCCAAATTGCTTCGGTTACCTCGACCTGCCTACATCAACTAAGGAAAATAAGGAAGATCAGCAGACTCCTTACTAGAGAAGCACTAACTCAGGCTGTTTTAGCCATGGTGATTTCTCACTTAGATTACGCCAATTCTCTGTACTTTGGCATTCCATTGTATCTTATTAGGAGACTGCAACTAGTGCAGAACCAAGCCGCTAGATTGATCTTCCAGCAACCCAGATGGCAACATGTTTCCCCTCTTATGAGGAAGTTACATTGGCCCCCTATCTTACAACGGTCTGCTTTTAAAGTGGGTTGCTTGATTTTTAAGTCACTGTATGGCTCAAGTCCAAAATTTGTCTCCGACCTTATTCACAGGCACATTCTTGTTCGCAACCTGCGTTCATCTTATATGAACCTTCTAATCACACCCTCTTACAAACTGAAGAGACAGGGGGGCGGCAGATTTGCAGTGCTGGCACCTAGATTTTGGAATTCCCTTCCACCTAACCTTAGAGCATGCACGGACCTCATGACTTCTTAAGACCTGGCTATTTACTCAAGCTTATAACTAATTCCAAGCTCATGACAGATCAATAAGTCTCCAGCACTTCTTAGAATAAGCGCCAAGAAACCAATCGGTATACGTGCGCTCTACAAGTAATTGTAACATAACATAGACTATACCCAAACACCAAAGGATTAGAATATCTAGATACAGTAGCCAAATCTATACTTTAAAAATCACAAAAATCCAAACACCATAAACTATAAAAAAAAAAGTACCAAAAGCAGAAAACAACCTATTACTACTTCTTTTTACATTAATACTTATTACTATGTCATTTTACCTATAAATATTTACACCAAAACATATGACATAATACAGGGGGGGATTATAATGGCGGTGGGACCGCAACCGTCACCCCGTCGGTGGCGGTCCCACCGCCATTCGTGACTGCATCACCGCCCGCCATATTAAAATGGTGGGCGGTTCCCTGGCGGTCAGAAAGACCGACCGCCACGCATCCGACAGGGTCATTGAGCCTGCCGGTGCGGCGAAGGGGCTCGTAGTCCCTACAATGCTGGCGGTGCCCACCAGGCACCGCAGTACGGATTACGATGTCCCTTATCCGCCAGCCTTTCCATGGTAAAACTGGCGGAAAGGGACATTGGGGGCACGTAGCGGGCCCCCCTTATCCCCCTGGTCCCCAGACATAGGACCTGGGGGGCACCTATGGTGCCCCCCTACATATCACTGCACCATGTGGCAGGCACCCCATGGTCAAGTATGGGTATTGGAGGGGGGGCATCTCTGATCATTTGGGCGAGCATTGTACCTGTCTTACCTGCTTCCGCATGTATTTTCTGAGTGTATGAGCGGTAATCCACTACACGGAGGCACCCCAGCATGTCTGCGTATTCAGTGCATGCAGCCTGCAACTCAGGTAATTTATTCGTAGTAGATACTGCGTCCCGCTCCAGTTTACCCAGGCTCTCTTCCACCCGCTTCAGGTCTCGGTTTATGGTTTGTGGTGCTCCGACAACCCCTCGTTACGACCTTGAAGATCTCTCATTCTGTTAGGGGTGAGGAGGCCATGTTTGTATTTAGTGTGAAATATGTGTCTATAGTGGTAGCCATATGGGCGCAAAAACTCCATCTTCCAGACCGGGGTTTAGTTTCCAAGTACGGACCGGTGTAGGTACTCGCCCACCAAGACATGGTGAGTTCCAGGGAGTTGTGGTCAGAGAGTGTCTTTCAGAGATATGTAGTATGGGTATTGTGGATCAGCAACGTGGGAGAGCATAGGATATGATCTATCTGTGTATGTAATGCATGTGTTGGGGAGTAAAATGAATATTCCCATATTCCTTTGTTCTTACTGTGCCATGCATCTGCTAGTGACCATCCCTGGGCCCAGGATTGGAGGGATTTGGCTTGGCGAATTGTTGCTGCCCATGGCAAGAGGGGGTGCCAGCGGTCCAGGTTTATGTCCAGTACTGTGTTAAAGTCACCGCCAAGTATCCATGGGTACATGGTCCAGTCTGCCAGCGCTGTGTTAACTCAGGCCAGGAATGTATCCTGTTCTGTATTCGACGCATAGAGACTGCCAAGCACCAAGCTGTATAGGTTGCCTCTGATCAGTGTGTACCTGCCATTAGTGTCTATCCGTGTATTTAGTACTTCAAAGGGGACCCCCGCCCTGATCCACACCACAGCCCCCTTGCAAACACAGAGTTAGAGGTGTGGAATATCTGTCCTCTCCATTTTTTCCAGAGTTTGAGGGCGTCAAATTTGTCTCTTGTAGAAACACTATCTGCGCCCTGCGCCTACAGAGTTGAGTGTAAATTCTATGACGTTTATGGATTGAGCCTATTCCTCTAGCATTCCAAGGGGTCGATTACGATCCCATCAGGAAGGCCGTCTGGAGCCGGAGCCTCCGAACGACTCGTACTGGAAGCCGGTTCTTCAAAACGACGAAGTACGATGCTCTAAATGCCTTACTTACCGAACGACTCGGTCACTCCGAATCCGTCTCCATTTTCCCAACAAGAAACCTCCAGAAACACCGAATGGAGTCGTCCGGAGGCATTTTCCCAACCCGATTACGAACGGCCAAGTACGATGCGTACTTCCCATGCACCGAATCGGTCGCCACAACCAACACGTCAGAGCATCCGGAAGGGGAGTATTTCAGCTCCGAATCGCGCCACAATACGACTCCCGCGAACGAGACGGTGCAGCCATGTATCCCATCGTGCATGTCATCCCTATACTCTACATCTACGGCAATACTACAGCCCCCACCGACGTGGTCATTGCAGACGGTAAGTCCGACACCTACCCCCACACAAAAACGGCTCTACCCCGCGAAAGCAAACATAGCATAAGGCAGGGTGAAACTACAGTTACATTTGGGGTGGGGGGAATACTTGCAGCAATGTAGAGGCAAGGGGGGTGGGGGCAGTAGTCACAGCAAATCAGACACAAAGGGGGGGCTAGGGGGCCAACACTCCCAGCAATGTATAGGCAATTTGTGGCTTGTGGGGCAAATAGCCACAGCACTGTTGAGCCAATGTGGGGTTGGGGGTGGCAAATACTCCCAGCAATGTTGATACTAATCTGAGGCGTGGGGGGCAAATAGCCACAGCACTGTTGAGCCAATGTGGGGTTGGGGGTGGCAAATACTCCCAGCAAGGTTGATGCTAATCTGGGGTGTGGGGGGAAAAAGCCACAGCACTGTTGAGCCATTGTGGGGTTGGGGGTGGCAAATACCCCCAGCAATGTTGATGCCAATCTGGGGCGTGGGGGGGCAAATAGCCACAGCACTGTTGAGCCAATGTGGGGCTGGGGGTGGCAAATACTCCCTGCAATGTTGATGCTAATCTGGGATGTGGGGGGCAAATAGCCACAGCATTTTTGAGCAAATGTGGGGTTGGGGGGTGGCGATGCAACTGCTCTAGGAACTGTCAAAAAGACAAAGTCTCATCACCCAACAAATGGTCCCATAAAAACCTGTGATAAACTGGGGGGCTGATGTGCAAATCAGACAGACCAGCCACCTACTGCAGCTCAAGGACTGTATGTGTGTGCGTGAAAGCTGTCACAGCCTGGGCTGGCACACATGACGGGCAGCCAAAGGCCATAGAGCCCTCTGGGTGTTGAGTCCAATCATAAAGGGTGCAGCATACCCTTGGATTGGCCCTGCTGGCAATTGGGCATTGTTTGATGGGCAGGTGCACCAGGGTCACCTGTGGGCCTTGTTTAGGATGCTTTTGCAAACCACACCAATATCCAGACTCACATCCCCAGGCCACAACAGGCTACAGCAATGTGGTTCCAGTATCCTGCCCGCTGACCTGCTGTGCTGCAAATTGAGGATGGGGGCCAGACTGTGGAGCATACTCACCTTGGCGCACTGCACCACGTGCCTTGCAAGAAGCAGTGTCATCTCCCCCACCCACCCATGAGTATCAGGGCACGGCAGGTGCAGGGGGGTTGCATTGGATGTAGGGGCCCTGCAGGGAGGTAAGTCACATTTGGCCAGCCTAAACTACCCCCACCCCCCTCCCTTGATCAGCAGCAGTGTGCCTCAATGAAAAAGTCCCTTGACAGGTGAAATCGCAGAGGCTACTATGAAAGCGATGAACACAGAATGTGTGGCAATTACTCACAGAGTGCCCATGCATCATTGTGATCACAATCTGAACATGGGTCCATAGCATGTCGTGTCTGAGCAATGAGGGAATGCCATCATCAGGTGGATACACTCAGCCCGCTACCAAAATATTGACAATGTCAACACCTCTGGTACTGGGTGTACTGTTCCAGTGTCACATGTGAGATCGCTCACAGTGTAAAGTGTCCGCAGCACAACCAGGGATATCATCACAATGAGTCCACCCCCTTGTGCCCCCACACCTTGGACATTCAAAGTCAGAATGTCAGTAATACCTATGCATGTCTAGTCTACTGGGAAGTGTGGGGATGCGTTTCGGGAGTAGTCTGCTCCCAGGTGGCACAACAACACACATCCTTGACTATCCACTTGAGAGGGCTATATCCCCCTAAGCAATGGACTGCTAACCAATGTTCAGGCACCATGACATATATCAGAATCAACCACCACCTCCATCCCAGGGCATCATCCAAAGGCAGGAATGACCAAACAGTGACCACAACTTCCTACAAAGGGCAACTCGCCACTTATGCCACACACAACTCAGACAAGGCAAGGCTAGGTGGAGGCTACTTGTCCCATGATGCCAATATGTGTCGCACATGCGAGTGTTCACAAAGTGGCCATCACAACAATCAGTCATGAACATATATGGCAGACAGAAAGCTGCAGCAAACACATCACACATCTACATATTCACTCTGGCTAATGATTATGCATAATTACACACACATAATCCACACATATGTACATTTCAACATCACCACAAGGCCTGCATGAACTCAACTTGTGCAGGGATGACCCCTCCCACATACACTTCAAAGTACATGCCCATCTATCAAAACTAACATACACACTCTGGTGCAGCTAGACTGAAAAGCTTGTCTGCCCCTCAAGCTCCAGCCATGTTCTCAAACTCTACCACGCTGAGTCATACCAAATCACATTTGCCCTGCCCTTCTCACATCCACACCTACACTTGCAGCGCCACTCTTCCCCACCATGTACACAACAGCTCTCACATACATGACATGCACACAATGTACTGTACTCATCATCACAGCCCACTCTGATATGTACATTTCACACATCACCACATCTCAAAACAAAACACTTACATAGCTCAATGCATCTGTACTCAGTCATTTGCACATCATCATACACCCACCCAACTCTGCTCAAGTCCTACTGCTTGTCATTCCTGAAAAACACCTCACATGTCACCATTCAGCACCCTAAACTACACAACTGGTGCAAATCCCTTCACATACACTCATACACTCTGTCATATATGACTACTTCAACCTTGTCTCACTGTGGCCCTGTGACATCCACACATGACTTCCATGCCCAGTGACCCCATGGACTCATGCACAGTAACAACTAACCTCACTCATCTTAAATGCACTGTTTCAGCCATGACTCACAATAGTGCCACAGAATACAGCCCTCATGACCTGCCATAATCCAACCTTGTCTATCTGGATATACCCCTATCACATCTACTGGTTCCTACCATACCTTGCACAGGAGCAAAGCGGTTTAACAAGCTCGCATACTCTGACTCACACCTCCGCATGCAAAGCACTCACATTGGGACAATGTGGACACTCCACGCCTCATACACAAGAACTGCCTATGAACCAAACTCATACCACACACTCTCAGACATTCTCCGCCTTTGTCCAGCCCCCATCAAGTAGGAGTCTCCACTACATGACAAATTTATTAAGCACCAGTCTCGCTCACCTCTACCTTTGTGTGTTCCATCTCTTCACATGCAACATGAACCTTGCTAATCACACCTGCAGTTAGGCCTCACAATCAAATTTCCACATACTCCCGTGTGTGGCATCTAAGAGCATGGATGTGACACTGGCTCCAGTGGCATCTGTACGGCAGACAGACCCACCACACTTCTGTGCACCCACTGTCCACTCAGCTAACCACATGTAGCACAGGCTAATCCAACAGACATCACAGCACCCCTAGGTCAGCCATGTGTGACCTGTCACAGCATCACGCATAGCTCAAAAGACCACCATAATCAGACATGCACAAATGACTGCATACACACTAATCTCATGCTAAACTACGGATGATGTGTGGCTTTAAACATTAAATTCCATCTTGGACAGACCAAGCACAACATCAAGATGATGTAGCCAGACAGAAGCAGGCTGGCACGACTCACATGAGAATTAGAAATCCCTGGACTTGTAAGACCACAGACACCCTGCCGAACAGCAACATCTGCAGATACTTAACTAATGGGGCGTGTGGACTGTGAAAATACAGCTCAGCTGACACTCACCATGGGCTCAGGAAATGTATCAGATTACACCACAGCCATGATTGGAAATTGGCTACAGTGGAATGGCACCTGTGTCAAGCTTGTCATTGCCACTGGTCTACCAGATCAAATGGAGACACAGACATGGCTCAACCACTATCAAGTCACATACAAGTATTGCACCCTCACCTTGTGTACAAAAGTATGTCCAAAGTCACCATCACGTATTCAGACTCCGTATGTATCCAGATGTATTGATGAGACAGGTGACTTTCTGCACATCACAAACATATTCAGCGTGCTCCTAAGAAACTGTAGCACTTTGCAACTCTTGCACTATGTTGACATATGGAAGCATGACCTATGTGCAATTGTGACAGAACAAGAGAAAAGCATGGTGAATGCTTGTCACCCTAATAACCAAAACTGATGTGGGTGATTACACCCAGCAAATGTAGACAGCTAAACCTGAAATACATACTGTAAGAGCTCACATACTCCATGGACCACAAGCAATCTATGACATACCAACATCATTGTGTACTCACACCAATAATTGTACATGTATGACAGTTGACTTATGATCAATTTGTGGGACACAGAAATCCGCATTCAAAAACTTTTAACATGCTTTATTCAGCAAGTTCTGAAAAAGTCCTGCAGAACGAACTCAAGGCCAATGGCCAGTCCATAAAATCCAAATGTAGATGGGGTTAGGAAACATCCCCATCAACTCTTGCCTGCACTGTGACTGCAAGGGGTCACCTCCCCTGGGAGGGGCATCTAGGGGGCATGCCAGGCACCAGGGGGACAGGACTAGGGAGTATTGGTTTGGGATTTGGGAGGGATAGGATCAGGAGTGTTGGATGGGTCCACTGCAGTGAATGGGACAGATGGAGGGGATGGTTGGTCCACTGCAGTGGATGGGCCAGATGGAGGGGATGGTTGGTCCACTGCAGTGGATGGGCCAGATGGAGGGGATGGTTGGTCCACTGCAGTGGTAGGAACAGACTGGTGGGGGGTAGTTGTAGTGGGAGTGCTCGATGGAGGGGGGGGGCTGGGCTTGAGCTTCTTGGGGATGGTGTAGTGGTGGATGGGAAAAACAGATGGGGATGGAGTCTGGCTCTTTGGGAGGGGGTTTCTTGGTGCAGGAGGCACTGGTCTGGGGAAGTATAGGTTGCTGGAGGAGATTTTGTCTGGGGAGAACGGAGGGATTTGCGGGTGGGGGGCTTGGGGCTCTTCCTCTGCGTGGGCTTGTGGGGGGGGCAGGTTGAGATGTCAGGGCCGGGGGGGGGGGTTGCCTCTTCCTTCTTGGAGGGTGTTTGGATGGGTCGGAAAGGAAGAGGCCAAGGTCAAAGAGGAAGAGTCCCTGGGCAGAGGGGGGAACAGGAGAGTCAAGGGTAGGGGTTGTGGAGGCAGAGGGTTTTGAGGTCTGCGGAGTGTCAGTGGATGCATGTGTGTCTTGCTGGCATGTCCTTGGCGGTGTGTGTGCTGTGTGTCTCCTGAGTGTGTGTGTGGGTTTGTGCTTGTGACTGTGTGTTTGTGTGCTGCGTTTGGCTGTTGAGGTGTGTGCATGTGCATGTTTGCGTGTGCTTGGGTCAGGTAGGGGAGTCAGGACTGTGGATTGGGAAGAGGCAGGAGGGGTGAGGGACTGCTGGAGCTGGGACACTGCTGCCGTCAGTGTGGAGGCAAGAGCCTGATTGGATTTCTGTAGGGCAGACATGTCAGAGTGGATGCCCTCCATGAATGACACCATTTGTGTCAAAAGAGTGATATGTGCATGGAGGACATTCAGCACGGATGTCTGCCCCCACAGAGATCTGCCCCAGGATGTCAACCGCCTCCTCACTGAGGGCAGCAGGGATGACGGGGGCAGGGGGTGAGGTGCCTGGCGCAAAGGAGAGCTGTCCCCTGCCACAGGACCGGTCACGGACACTGGGAGCAGTTGGGACGATGGAGATGGGAGTGGTGGAGGGGGTGGACTCTGATGTTGCTGAATCCTTTTCTTTGTCCTCCACCACCAGGGAGTCATCACCGGAGCTCGACTGGTCATCGGATGTTGTAGATGTAAAACCTGTCCTCAGTGTGGCTCCCCTCATCCTCCCCGCCAGTCGATGCCTCCATGTCCGATTCAGCACTGGTGAACTGCTCCCTCTACAGCCGTGGCACTCTCTCCTCCGCTGGCCGGTGCTGATGCTGTGAACAAAAATGCAAAAGATACACATAAGTCATCTGTACGTACTTGACACATAGGTAACATTGCAAAACATCACAGTGCAACCGGCTACATCATTTTGATTTGTGCTATAGACTTGTCACACATTTACATACATGGCACTTGTCAATCTGCAAGTTAAACATTACTCCCTCACACATTTGGTTATCTGCAACATTGGGTTCATCAACATCAATTGACACAACCACATTGGCGACTACTCCACTATGTAGCAGGTGATGTATTGTCTTTTGCACCTGACGGTCTTGTGTCCTGACATACCTGTCTCATCTCCTGCAAGGGAGTATATAGCTCATAATGGGAATAGGATTAACACAACTGAATTGAGACATGGTATCCAATCTGCAATTCCCACTCATATAATTGGGAAACATTGGGTCCTATGTCACCAGTCAAATGACATCCTTGGCAAACCCTAAGCTTGCATACTCACTGCATGAATCATGTCACACAGATAACAGTGTTTGGGCTCATATTTCCTGAAACGTAGGGACTCTACTGTCAGCTCACACATCTGACTGATTGAGGATTCAGCAAGGTAGTAGGCATGGCTAGGTTGAGAGGCACGTGGCACACTCTCTTGTGTCATCTATGTACAGTGTCATGAGGATAAATCTGAATGTTGTGCACATTGTAATACACACCAAAAACAGATGTGAACAATGGTCTACACACTTCCAAGTCAGATGACTGCGTCTTCACGATGCTTCTGGTGGGACACCATGCCAATCGTCCGTCTGGGTTCTCTGTCTGTACAGACTATCAGTACTGAACATCCACCCTCCATGTTTCCAGTCAGCACTGTCCTAATCCTGTCTAGACTGCAGAGGACCCCATCTGTATGGCCCAAGTCTGAATGTTCCTATCTCTCATTAGACATATAGCACACTTCCTACAGGTTACATTGCTCTTCTTTCCCATCTCATTTTGTGGACTCTCTTCAGAACAATGCATATCTCACTCCTCTCAGGCTGACAGTGATGCCTCATACACATGCTTAACAAAGGCCCAAGTATGTATAGTCAACAGCAGATCCTCACATGGCTACTGTTGGGAATGTGTATTGAACATCAGACCTCACTATTTCAGCCATGTTTCAAGCAGTGACCACCTGTGTTTGTCTGTGAATGGCATGTGTTGTCACTGTTACAGAGTCAGACACATGGACTCACTCCTTTGAATGGAGAGAATGGATTCTTCCACACAATCATGTGACAGGCCAGTGTGACAGATGACCAGAGTTAGCATACCTGTAATTGGCCCATGGGAAACGTTTGATGACACAGAGCAGCACGGCTGGGACCTAACAGTGGCACAATGAGCACGCTAAACTCACCAAGGACTCAATCTTGATGTCACCTGTTGCAGGGATATATAGCAGGCCTATTCACACTTGTTTGCTCCAATAACAGCATGCCTCAAACATAAGGGAAAACACACTGAGAACAGGTCATACATCAGTCAATGTGCTGGCACATGTTGGGCATTTGCATTACTCCAGAAGCTTACCTCCATGCACATGTTACCGTGATTTGTGGTGATCACATGAGCATGGCACTACGGTCACTTCCCTGAACCTCACTGACTCACATCTCCCTGATGAAAGGGGCATAACGGAGCATCAATTGATTCCTGTGCATATGCATCTTACAAAACAGATCTGTGGTTTTGGCTGACTTATAACCAGTAAAAGGGGCAGCAGACTAAGGAACTGCAACATGCATGTCTAACAAAGGTGTGCAAAAAGGCACATACACACCCCCTCCTTGCTGCTGTCTGGCCTTCAACTGCCCATCCAGGTCAGGGAAGACTGGAGTATGTGGGGGGGGCAGTTTTCGATGCCTGCCCCTCTTGCCAGGGTGTGACAGGCCCAGCTGGACCTCTGCAATCCTCTTGGCCCAGCCACGAAGGTCCTGCCACCTCTTGCGGCAATGACGGACGCGCCGAATCTCCAACCCCACGGAGCGCACCTTCTTGGCAATGGTCCTCCAAATCCTGGCCTTCTCATGGGGCTCGACCTGTAAGGATGACATGGTGACAGAACCTTAGATCACAGGTAACATGTTCCTGAATCAGACACCCATACACACTGTTAATGCTCAGTTTAGCAGCAATGTCTAAGGGCTAGGCATATGGCATTTCCTGCAGTTGTCCTGGGTTCAGTGATGACTCCGTCCCATGAGAACAGTGATAAGATGTTCAGCCTAGTACACACACTTCTACAGCAGTGTACCTGCCCCCAACAGCTATCTACACACTTTCCAAGTCACAGATGACATTTTACATGCTTGTCGATGAGATTCCTAATGATAGTATAGCATGGGGATTGCACATGTCCAATTAAAATGCAGTGTGATGATCACTCACCTTATCCTCTAGTTTGCCACACAGCTGACTGTACAGTGGCAGGAGGGTGTCCAACAGGGCATTGTTCTCCTCCTGGCTGAAAGCTGGGGCCCTGTCCACTGTACGTGCTATGGTAGGTAGCTCCCAGAGGATGTGGTAACAGCAGCAGAGAGATGGTGAGGTGCAGGAATGATGCAGGTAGTGCAGGCAAGTGAAGTCTCTAGGGAACAGACAGATTTATATCTAAACAGCAGAGGCGGTCTCAGAAACATGCTGCAAAAGTGATAGGTTAGCGTCGGACGCATTATCCGAATCAGTCCAATACATTACATTGCTTGCAAACGACACGCCTACCGCGACGTTCAAAAACTCATCATCGCACCGCGAGTGACTTTGATACATTGTTGATGGGAGGTTACCGAGTTGGTCTCCACGCGATGACGATTGGAATGGAAATGCGCGTTGGTCACCATAACAACCAACATCCAATGGCTGTGACTGAATCGGTTCCGATGCGGCTACCGCATACTTTGAATACTCACCCACGTCTATCACTATAATAAGTTGCAGCCAATGGCTGCAACTGAATCTGTTCTGATGCGGCTACCGTATCCTTTGAATACTCACCCACGTCTATCACCATAATAAGTTTCAGCCAATGGCTGCGACCGATTCGGTTACGATGCGGCTACCGCGTCCTTTGAATGTTCATTCTGCAGGCCTGAAACTTCTGTGATTGTTTCATGTTTTGAGCATTTCATGTGTATATTTAGGTAATTCAAGGCTAAAATAGAGCTTTATGTGCATATCTCACACACCCATGAGGAGCTAAATTTGAGGGGCACATGACACACTGAAATTGGGGCTAATACCAACATGTATCATAGGTTTTCCATTTACACTTCTTGGCTTGGTCACAGTGCCAATGACTCCATGGGCATATACAAGTCCATATCTTAACTTAGTCATCTTATCGCAAATCCCTGCTCGTCGTCTCTCCCAGACACTGTTGCTCTAAGACTTACCTCCTCCCTGCTATTTGACCCCTAACTGCTCCTCCCCCCCCCTTAAGTGGTTCAACCCCAAGACAACATGCACTCTATGAGGTTATCTCAGGACTCACGGACTACCTCAATGCTGCTCAGCACACTTGGACTTCCGAACCTATATGTAGAATACTGCTTTATTGTATCAACCCCAAGACAACGTGCACTCTATGAGTTTATCTCAGGACTCACGTACTACCTCAATGCTGCTCAGCACACTTGGACTTCCGAACCTATATGTAGAATACTGCTTTATTGTATGAATCTTGCTCAGAAACTGTTGTGAAGCGCTCCGATACCCTCGGGTCAGGCTAGCGCTATATAAAACTCCTTAATAAATAAATAAATAAATAAATAAACATTAGGTGAGTCTGTGGCCCAGTGTGCAATAATTGTGATGTCTGACTATTAATCTAATGTGTGTGATTCCTGGTTCAGGCATTTACATTAGAATGATTGGACCATGACAACATGCACCCAAACCAAAGATGTGTGTTTTGGCTGTTTCACCTGTGTATCTTTGTTGTCACTCACTGAAGTGTGTGAAGGCCTCATATATGCAAATCCAAAGTAGTTCATGGTTTGTGTATTGTGATTGTATGTGTGACGCTGACCTGACAACATTACGGTGTCCATCCTGGACAGTTGTGTGCCTAATTTTCAGGCTGGGACGGTGCATATATGTGGTGTCCCACATATCTGTCAAATAGTGATCCTTAGGTGTGTCCATTTTGTGCATGAAATTGTTGTCACACACCTATGTCTCTGATTATTTGTGTTGCTCAGTTTGGTGTGTGATGCTTGTTTGACATGACCGGTGACAGACAGTAGTGAATTTGTCAGTATGGCACAGAAATTACTGTGTGACCATACGGTGGTAACAGATCTGGCAAGGGTCACAATGCTGTGATATGTATCTAAGATCAACCGTGTACAAATGAAAATGTATTACAAATGTTCCATACTCAATTATGGGATCTACTGTCATGTTCTGTTTGTATTGATGCATGTTATCTCATATATTTGTATCTGACAACAATTGTGTTTACACTCCACACATAGGTATCGCAGACAACCACCAGTCTACAGGCCCTTCCCAGACCTGCAGACCATGGAGGAACGTGACCAAATCTGCAAATATCGTTTCACCAGGACCATAATTGAACAATTGGCTAACCAGTTGACACTAGATTTGTTGCCTGGTCGCACATATCCGACTGCACTGACCCCCAAGGTTAAGGTTATGGCTGCCTTACATTTCTTTGCCACTGGTTCTTTCCAGTATACTGTGACAACATCTGGTGGCATGTCACAGACGATGTTCAGCCATGTCCTGCGTGATGTGTTGGAGGCATTGCTCTGTCCCCTGGACCTATGCATCTAGTTCCCCACGGCAGGAGACTTATCTGACGTCAAGGGCGAATTTTACGCCTTGGGACATATACCCCACGTCATTGGAGCAATTGATGGAACGCATGTTGCTTTGGTGCCACCCTCTGCCAATGAGCAG
This sequence comes from Calotriton arnoldi, assembly GCA_963921515.1. Taxonomy (NCBI): domain Eukaryota; kingdom Metazoa; phylum Chordata; class Amphibia; order Caudata; family Salamandridae; genus Calotriton; species Calotriton arnoldi. The sequence continues at coordinate 917,005 of CAWUFW010006598.1, read as the reverse complement.
GTCTACCGCAACAGGAAGCACTTCCACTCCATAAATGTCCAGGTGGTGTGTTTGGCGGACATGTCGATAGCCCACGTCTGTGCACGTTTCCCTGGCTCGGCACATGATGCTTACATCCTGGGGAACAGCGTCATCCCCCATATTATGTCTCAGCTGCAACTTGACCGTGCCTGGCTTGTTGGTAGGTGATATCTCATGTGTATATTGTAGTGTGTGTTGTATGCATGTCAAACAACTGAACTTTTTATGTGTTCCATGTAGGTGACTCTGGATACCCCAACCTTCCCTGGTTGCTGACACCTCTGCGCAACCCAGTCACCCCAGCAGAAGTGCGTTTTAATGAGGCACAGGGTCGTACCAGGCGAGTGGTTGAACGTATATTTGGTGCTCCTGAATACAAGGTTCCGGTGTCTGGATCGCACGGAGGAGCACTACAATATGGCCCCCTGAAGATGTGCAAGATTATCACAGCTACATGCATGCTCCACAACCTTGCAATCCGGAAGGAAATTCCACTTATACTGGATGACGGAGACCAGCAGCCACCAGCAAGGGAGGATCCAGACTTGGGACATGATGCCAGTGATGATGAGGATGATGAGGGGGATTTGCGACAACAACCTATCCGCAACTTCTTCACCTAAATGTGAGTATTGAATGAGAGGAGTCAGCCCCAAAATGATCATTTGTGTGTTACTGTTGTCCTATGTGTATGTATGCTGCTGAGTATATGTTATTCTTCAATGGGTTTGGACCGAATTGCCTAATCCAATTTTGCATGTGACATGTACAATGCTACACTCAGTAATAGCTTGTGTTCACACTGACATTGGTATGCTTTAGCTGAGACAGATAGCGACATTAAGCAACATCATTCCAGAGTTTCTGACTCAGTTATATGTTTCTCCTTCCCAGGATCATTCACCATGTCAACTGGTGAGTTGTGACGAGACCAGACCAATGATCCTGTGCCATACTCCAACAGTGAACACTTGTGGACATCCCTTCTGAACTGATGGTCATTTGTTTTAACTTGTGAGCCTTCTGTTACTGTGCGATGTGATTGCGGTTTGTGTCAAGGTGCAAGGTTGTATCATTTGAATAAACCTGTGCTCCACATTGAGGTGTGCCTTGTCTGTTTGCACACATCCAAAGGTTATCCTGATAAAAAACATATTCCATGATGATCTGTTTTGGTAACAATGAATGTTTTTTGTGCTTGCAAATGGGGGCATGTTTGCAGACAATAGACTACAATTGCATCAGTACCATGTACTATGGGTTGTGTGATGTTCTGGTTGTGTCTGTCTATCATGCTGTGACTGGTTACATCTACTGCCAAGCCAGTAGTTGACATTACTGATTTGATTACTTATCCAATTTTGTGGACACTTTCTTCTTTGTTCTTCAGTGTGTCATTTCAATTTGTACATCTGTATTTCAAAGTCACGACATGAGCAAATATTTTGTGCAAAGTGATTTATTTTATTGCATGATTGGTTGATAATAAATGAGTTGATGTGGGAGTGATCAAACAATACAGGGACAACAAAGTGCAGAAAGGAGTTGGTAGTGTTTGTAGATGAGGTTGTCAGAAGTAAATCCACAGTTATTTAAGTCCAAAGTCCAACTAGGACCTTCCAGCCAATGTGGGAGAGTTCAATGAGAGTCAACAAAGCCAACGCTTGGCACACAATGGAGGGTATCAGGAGCAGGTTGTCACTTCCTGGGGGTGATGCATAGCCATCGGTCTCTCAGTGATCCTTCTTCAGACGACCCCTCCCACGCTTGGGGCGGGGACCCTCAGGTGCAGGCAGCCACGGTGCAGGGGCCTCTCTGCCAGAGTCCACATCACTCCCTGTGGCAGGTGCAGATGTTGATACACCTGATGTTGTGGGCACACAGGGAGGTGTGGACATGTTGGTGGCAATCTGGTGAGGCAGGTGCGAATGTCCCTGTGCACCGCCATCAGGTCATCAATTTTGGACATGTAGTTGTCCATTTTTGCATAATGGGCTGCCTGCTGTTCTTGCATCGTCCTGAGGATCCCAACTACCTGGCCAAAATCTCCTGTGTAACCCTCATATGCATTGAGGATTCTAGATAGGTGTGGGTCATCTGCAGCATCAGCTGCATGTCGGCGCTTGTCCCCACGGCCCCTCCCACCACCCCTACCCACCCGAGCAGGATCAGTTTGTGCTGGCACAGTCAACACAGAGCCTCCTTCCTCGTTGACAGTGGTGGTGTTGTCCGCCAACTCCAGAGTGCCCTGTGTTGCTGTGCTTCCGGTGGTGGCTCGGGCTGGTGTGTCCGTGAGGGTAGGGGTCAGCTGGGTGTTGGCTGCTGAGGCGGGAGGGGTCGCAGAGGATGCTGATGTTACTGCTGCTGGTGCTGTGGTCTGACCCACACCTGATGGGCCAGGTAGTTAATCGTCCGAAGAATGTGAAGAGACCGCTACGCTGGAGAGCTCAGGGTCGACCAGAGTCTGGGACTGGCTGTCCTGGTTTGTTGCTGAGGCGTTCCCAGCTTGCCCTGTGGGTACATGAAAGACACAATGATTGATGTGAATGTCCACAGCCCCTCAAATCATAACTATGACATTGTCCACTGAAGCTAAGGATTACTTGATGTACATAGTTTGGCCTCTCCCGGGAAGGTGGAGGAGTGTTGTCAATGGCCAGATCTCCCATCATGCCCTGTCCTCCACACACCTTCCCAGCCAGCCCAGACAGCACACCTGAGACCATGCTGTCCCTGATGGTGAGTGGAAAAGAACTGGCAAGATGTCTGACACTGGAAACTGGTGTGAGGCGCACAAGGCCTTGATGGGAGTTGTGGACAAAAGCAAACACCAGGTCCCAGTGTCAGCCATATTGCCAGTACATTCCCATTCACTCTCAGGGACTGCATAGCCCTAGGTGTGCTGTTTGGGCTGGCTGGGAAGGTGTGTGGAGGACAGGGCATGATGGTAGACATAGTCAGTGCAGCCCATCCTCCTCCCATGCAGCCCAAACATGACTTCAGGGTGAGTGTTGTCCTGACAATGAGTAAAGTGTACATTCAAGATGTCTGACACTGGGGCCTCCTGTTTGATTTGCACCCAGCTCCCATCAGGGCTTTGTGCTTCTCACACCAGTCCCCAGTGTAAGCCATCTTGCCAGTACTTTTCCACTCACTGTGAGGAAAGTATAGTTCCATGTGGGCTTGTTGTGCTATGTGGGAGGAGGAGTGTTTTCTGTGACCACAACTCCCATCAGGCTTGTGCCCACACCCCCCTTTCCAGCCAACCCAACCTCCTTCCTGTGACTCAGCTTCCCTGTGAGTGAGTGAAACTGTGCTGGCAAGATGGCTGACGCTGGTGACTGTTGTTTGGAGCACAAAGCCTTGCTGTGAGTTTGTAAGACGTTTGTACATGTTAGGAAATAGTTAAATTTACTCTGACATAGCAGGTATTTTGTTTGTCAAACTGGCATACACATCACATGCTCTTTTGCTCAAGATTTTTATCCCTTTGCTAACAGTCATTTGTATCACTGTATCCTTGACAGTGATGTCTGTGGATGTGTAATTGGTAACATTATTGGACAGTTGAGTAGGTACTCACCAGACTCTGGTGCTCCTGGTATTCCATAGACGCCCTCCGGTGGAAGAATAACACGCACCTTCTCCACCCAGAAAGTGAAGTGCACGGGTGGTGCAGGATGGCCACCGCCAGTCCGCTGACTTAAGGCGTGTTCTCTGCCAATCAGCTTCTTGACCCTCCTTCGCACATCCTGATATCATCCATTGTGCGCAGGCAATGGGCTTGAGCGTTCACTTTGTTGACTATCCTCTCCCACATCCTATTTTTCTGGGACAGGGGGGTCTGTTGGACTAGGTTCTCAAATAACTGTGGCTCTACTCTAACAATTTCATCTACAAGAACTTCCAACTCCTTCTCTGTGAAACGTGGCTGCTTCTTTGGGGGCATGGTGAGGGTGAAGATGAAGGTGGGGTGAGTGTAAAGGTGGGGGTGAGTGTGAATGGGTAAAGGAGTGTGTGTTTAAGGGTGTCTTTTCTCTAAAGGAAAACGTGTGCAAGTTGTGTGGTGGTTGATGTGTGTGTGTGGCAGGGAGCAGGGGATCAGTGGCTATTTTGGTCTCCTCTGGGCAGTTCTGTTGTTTCAAAGGATCATGGTCATCTGTTTTGCCCTTTATATAGGTGGATTGGTGGGTGTGGCTAATGATTTTGAATTTTTTTTTGGGCGTGGCCAATGCTTGTTTTCACAATATTTGACATTTCCCAGTTGCCTTTGTGGCACAAACCGACACGGTTCAAAGACCGCGTCGTACGCATCGTCATCTGTTCGCGGGTTAAACCGACTCTGAATCATGCCCGCAATGCTATGTTTCAGTGTTCCCGAACGAGTCGGTCGGATCGGGCTTCTTTCCGCACAAATCGGTCGGACGGATCGGACTCCGAACGAGTCGGTGGGAGTTTACATGCATTGCATCGTACTCCGTCTTTCGGACAGCTCTCGGTCGACTCACTCAGAAAACATTTCGGGACCGAGTAGGTAGGAATGCTTTCCTAACGAGATCATAATCGGGCCCCAAGTTGTAAAGTTATAATGATGAGTTGTGGCCATACGAACAATTAAAAATGTGTGTGATATCTCCGTGCATGCCTAGTCGGGGTTTATGCGTGGAAGTGTATGCAGAAGTTACACCTGTCTTGTGTCCTCAACCATTAACCATTTGAATCCCCAATACACGGTCCAACTGAAAAACTTTGTTTGACCAAACATAAACACTGTAACATAACAACTGCAATGATCTGTGTGCATTCGCTTGTGGAGTCAAAGCAGATGTGGTAGGCAACAGCATCTTTGCTTTTTTCTGTTATCGTATCCTATGTAGGGGCATTCCCCCCGGCCCGAGCCCCCTAACCCCGCCAAAAAACAAGATGAGCATGCATTATAGAATGGGATATGCCCCAGACGTTCCATAGGGCTGAGGATGGTACAGTATGATTGTGTAGTGTGTTGTGGCCCCTGGGCAGCGAGGATCCCGTGCAGCTCAATAAAACATCTCACATGTCTTATACATTATCAATAATGAAATAGGCATAGGCTAGGATGTGTTATCAGTCAGTCCTCATAGCTTCGGCGGCTTGACAGCGTCCCTTTCAGCCTAGTAGTCAATTGACTGTTTGTGGGGTTATGGTTGGGAATAGCACCAGGCTGTTTTCGGAGTCCGAGTGTGTTGTGCCGTCTGACGAAGTCTCCTCCTCTACCAGCATCCCTGTCCCTGTAGCGTGGCCGCAGACTGATGCGCAGCCCGCCGGCCCTCCAGCATCTGCTCCTTGGTGGGTATTAGATCATTGTCTCGGCTGCCCTGTGCGTCGCTGTTTAGCACATCTCCGCCGTGTGGTCTGCAAGGATGGGCGCCTATGCTCATCGGGAATGGCTAGGTCCGGGAAGTTGCTCTCAATCAAAGACCATGCTGCTTTTGGATTGTCAAAAAAATTACTTTTGTGTTCGTAAATAATTTTGAGACGAGCAGGGTACAGGAGGTTGTATTTAAGATTCATATGTTGGAGGTGTCGCTGGACATTATTAGTATAGTCCGGGAACAGGGAAACTTGGGCATTAGCATGTTGGATCGGTGCGTTTTCCCGTGCACCGCGGAGAAGGGTTTCCCGGTCTTTGTAATTGAGTATACAGGCCATTATCGGCCGGGGCAGTGCACCTGGTGTCTGGCCCCTTGTGGTGACCCTGTTGCTCTCTCCACACTAAACAACCCGGTTAGGCCTTCCGGGGCTACCACTTCTCGCAGCCAGGTCTTTATGAATTGAGTGGGATTGTTACCTTCACAGTTTTCGAGCAGGCCAATTATTTTCACATTGTTTCGACATGAGCGTCATCAGCGTCTTCGACTCTGTCCTGTAGCACTGTTACTTGGTGCCGAAGCCGGGCAACAGCTTCCGTCTGCTCTTTCCGCCAAGGGGCGATTTCAGTCAGAGATGCCGTGTTGGCTTTTACCTTGTCTGCCAGTTTCTTATGGTCCGCCCTGAGGAGGCCAACATCAACTGTAAGGGTCCCCAGTTGTTGTTCCAGGACCTCTCCGGGACTCCCTGATTTCTTTTAGTTTGAGGTCCAACTTGTCCACTGGGGGGTCCACTGCAGTAGGAGGCACAAATTCCTCAGCGGTCGGTTGGGGGCAGCCGTCAGCTCCTCTGGGGAGTGTTCGCCCAGAATCTCTGTTGTCGGTCTGTTTCCCTTTTGTGCGGCCCTTTTTGCGGCACCCTCCAATCTCCAATTGCCTTTTCCCAGCACAACGTAATGGGCCTCCACCTGGTGGGGGGACCCAGCAGGGCTCCCAATCCATCTGCCTCCTCTCGCCGCACCGACCAGAAAACAAGCCAGATGGGATGGATCTGTGTTTTACCCCCAGGGATTTGTACTTGCATAAACCAGGGGCAAGTCAACACCATGGGTTTCAAGTGATCGCTGGCCTCCGCGAGTCCCCTTGCACTAACCACCGCCGGTCCCAGCTGCAGTAGAGCCCACTGGCCTCATCACAGAGTCAGGTCCCATCTGTGGCCGGCCCGCGGCTCCGTAGTGATTGTTCCAGCCGATTCGGCACACTCCTGTCCCCACACCCCCTCAAATGCAAGACTGGAGCGGTTCAGGCCCGCTTGGCCCAGCAGAGTTGTCACGGCCGCCTGGGGCAGCCAAGGTTGGGGCCTTTTAGCTGTGTACGGTAAGGAGCAGGCCGCGCCAAACTGCTATTTCCATGCAGCACTCTAGCAGTTTAATTTAGGCCTTCGAGACCGGCATGCTCTCCGTCTGCTTTGGAGGGAAGGATGTGCTCTAAGCTGTATGGACTCCGGTCAGTCCACGCGCGGGTCTTCCCTCTATCCAGGCAGTGAGCAATCGGGCCCAGGTGGGCCGCGCCGCCCGTGAAGCAGGGCCCGCTATTTCAGAGATGCGTCCCGGTCTTCATTGAGAGGGCGCTGTTCATTTTGTTCCGGGGGGGGATGGGGAGAGAGCACTCATCGACCTCCGCCGGTTCTAGTATGTTCATGTGCGGTGCTCTCCACGTTCACTGGCTCTGGGGCTTCCGACACATCCAGGGCCCCTGGCTAGTGCCCAGAGACAAGCAAGATCTCGGCGCGCCACACCTTAAAGCAGACACGGCCCAAGTCTTGTCTAGGCCCTCAGGAGTCCCCCTTCACTGCAGCCAACATATATTTTCGAGTCGCATGCCGACACAGCTTAGAGATCGGGTGCCCCTTCTAGTCGAGGGCTTGCATGGTGGCACCTACTCTCCCTGGTTACTCCGGCGGTAATCTAAGCTCACAGCAAGCGAGCTTGTGACGGTAGGGGTGCACTGGCCGCCCCCGGCCTCCTTTCTCACTTGCTCTGGGTGACAGCTGTGCCCCGCCCGTGCGCGCGGCCCGCCCTATGTTATGGCCTCACCTTCCCGTCCGAACCTGCCAGGCGTTCCCAGTGCAGCGGTTCCCTCCTCCAGGGATCCCATGCTCACCGGATGTTGGCGCTGGGCTTCAAGTGTCCGCCAGTCATTGGGTAGAGTCCACGTTCTTCACCCCGAGCATTTCAGCAGGCAGCCTCAGTGGTTAAGTTCAGGCCTGCCAGTGGGAGCCGTACATCTGTGAGCCCGCCGTGCCTCCGTCGATCCCAGCATCTCAGGGAGTATAGCCACGCCGTAGCCAGCACACAGATGTCGGGCTGGAGGTCCTGCCGTGTAGGGGGTCAGTAGTAGCCAAGAGCGTATTTTCGGGACTGATGGCTCAGTAATGCAGGTGATTCAGCAAGATCGGCGGGCCTAGGCCCGGGAGCTCCCCTCTCATGCGTCCGCCATCTTCGGCGGTTGGCTATGCCCCCTTGCGGCTTCAGCAGACTAGCCATTTGAGCCACTCTGGGGTCCTGGGTTCAAGATAGGTTCCAGGTCTAGTTCTTCCTCCCCAGGCAAGAGGGCAGCACGTACCAAGTCAGCACAGCAAGACAGCAGCTCCTTCAGAGTGGCAGTCCAGCAGAGTGGCAGTCCTTTCAGCAGCACAGCAGTCCTTCTTCCTGGCAGAGTATCCACAGGTCCAGAAGTGAACTGAAGTGGTGGTGTTTGAGGTCCAGTACTTATACCAGTGGTGTCCTTGAAGTGGGGGAGACTTCAAAGACATGCCTTTGAAGTGCACAGATGTCCTCCCTTCCTGCCCTGGCTCCAGACTCACTACAGGGGGTATGCATCCCTTTGTGTGTGGACAGGACACAGCCTATTAAGGTGTAAGTGAGTCTGTGCCTAACTGCTCCCTCCCATCCTGCTAGAAATGGCCCATTGAGACACACCTAAGCTCCCATTGTGTGTGGTTTTCTAGGAGGAATACATAAAGCCCAACTGCCAACTACACCCAGTCATGTGATCAGAGGCAGGCACCAAATGGTTAAAGCAAGAACATGCCAACTTTCTAAAAGTGTAATAGCAACAAGGGGTTTGGCCCTAGGCGGCTGGACGGGGCCATAGTAGACTAAGTAAAAAGGGAGGGTGGGGGGGGGTGTCCTAGCCATCACATTCAAATGCTGCTAAACCAATTTAACAGACTAAAGGCCATCAATTCAATTGATATGGGCTTGAAGCATTTATTTGCTACTTCGTTCTGTACACTTTACTCCACATTTAATCATGGGTCAGGTAAGTGCGGATTCGTTTCAGTCAAGAGCAAATTATACATATTAAGGCAACAAATAAAACAAAGACATACAGACTTTGTGATGAAGTAATGTGATGTAACAAACAATACATGAAGCGTGATACATAACAACAATTATTTAAACACTATGGGCCAGATGTGCGACCAATTTTAGCATGCGCAAACGGGTTAGCGACCCGTTTGCGCATGCTAAAATTGTCATGGCCATGTACCAACACAATTTTGTGAGTCGCAAATGAATTGCGAATCGCAAAAAAGCGTTTAGAGACTCGCTGTTTAAATAGCGAGTCTCAAACCCATGTACTAATGTTTTGCAACCATAATTGCGGTCCCAAAACACTCGCAATTACCACCTACTTCAAGTAGGTGGTAATGCATTTGCACATTGGAAGGGGTCCCCAGGGGACCCCTTCCCCTTTGCAAATGCATGCAAAATTATCCTTAAAAAATGAAACGAAAACGTTTCATTTTTACTTTTTTATATGCATCCCATTTTCCTTTAAGGAAAACGGGCTGCATTTAAAAAAAACTGCTTTATTCAAAAGCAGTCCCAGACATGGTGGACTGCTGAGCCCAGCAGGCCACCATCCCTGGGAGGGCCTGTTATTCCCAATGGGCTCGCAAATTGCGAGAGGCTCATTAATATTAATGAGCCTCGCAATTTGCGACCCCATTGGGAATCGCAAACAGTGTTAAACACACTGTTGTACATTTGATTTTGCGCCTCGCAATTTGCGACTCGCAATTTGTCACAAATTGCGAGGCGCAAAATCAAATGGTCGTACATCTGGCCCTTAATCACCAGTCTTAGTTCACAAACGGAGCAGCTACTAGGACAACCTTTAGCATCCACATTGTGTAACAAATTCAAGAAGCTGCTACCCAGGGGGAAAAGAGACATTAGGCCCAGTAGTGAGACAATTCAAATAACATTTCTACTGGGGGAAACCTAATTTAAAAGCGAAAGTCCCCGCGTTGTGTAATGCCAATGCGTTTCGATTCCCAAGGTGGTTTGCGGGATTCTCTTCAGGGCGTGGACTGGTTTATCTGATTGGATAGAGAAATGAATTTGCACGTTGCAGGCGAGAAGAGGCAGGTTAATTTACAGGTTCTGGGCACATGTAGTGCACTTTACTAGGGACTTGTAAGTACATTAAATATGCCAATTGGGTATAAACCAATGTTACTATGTTTTAGGAAGAGAGAGCACATCCACTTTAGCACTGGTTAGCAGTGATAAAGTGCTCCGAGTCCTAAGGCCAACAAAAGCAAATTCAGCTAAAAGTAGAAGGAGGAAGGCAACATGTTTGGTGGTGACTCTGCAAAAAGAACCATTTCCAACATCGAGCCGTCTCTTACACCGCTCCTAAAGCATGGAACCACCTCCCACTACACATCAGAGCCTTCTCCTCTCTTCTTGAGTTCTATAAGAAGCTGAACACCTGGCTCTTTGAACATTTCCTCTTCTTGCCCTCGGGGTGAGGCTCCCACACCTGTGCAGCGCCAGGATGCCCTAGCGGGTGAAGTGCACTTTACAAATACACATAACATAACAAACATGGGATGAGGCATTGAACACTTGTGTTGGAGACTTTGAAGAAAGGGGCAATGGAAATCATAAGTACTTGAACACTAGACTGCTAAGCTGATGTTGGCTTATAGGTTTTATTCACTTCCTGGCTTCAATACCCTTCCAGAGCAGAAGGGGTAGAGACCTGTATTTAACATGGAGATATAGCCTGACAACATGCCCTTACTTTTTGTGTCGTACTAGTTCACAACAATGATTGCTTCTCCCACTTGCTTTCTTTTTCACTTTTTGGTTCTCTCAACCTCCTATGTTCCCTTCCTTTTCCCAATTGCTGTCTGTGTGGTTAACTGTGATACTTCCAGGTATCCTCTCTTCCCTGTTTGCTTCTTCAGTTCCAGTCTGATCTAGTTTGAGGTGGCACCCAGGGGCTCCCTGGTCTGTAAAGGGTTCATCACAGCAACATCTGCCATCAAAGCCAGTAAACCTGAGTCTTGCTTGTACTAATGCTGTATTTCACCAAATGGTACTCCATATTTACTTGTGGTTTCCTGCTTCACTAGAACAGGTCCAGTGAATACGCAAGCACCTGCCTGCAAGGCCTTTGCTATTGCTTCCAACCCATTTAGAGTCTACCTCTAGAGCGAACGCTAGTCCAGTATTCCTCTCTCTCTCTCCATCTTCCCCGTTCATCCCTAGATCACTACAGTGAGTGAGAAGTTCTCCATTCCTCGCTTGTACAGTAGTTCAGGGATAGCGAGGGCTTTCAACGGGTCTTCCCTCCAGGAACCTGACACAAACAAACAGAAGCAAAAGAGTAATTTACAATTAAGGGGCAGATTACGATGTCGTTCGGAAACTGTTCCGAATGAATGGGTCTCGGAATCGTTTCCGAACGAATTGGGTTGTGCGAATCTGAACGATCGATCACGATGCTTCCCACCATCGTTCGGTCGGACCGCATTGACTTCAATGAGAGTCTGTGTTCCGAACAAGAACACAGGCTCACATTGAAAAAAGGGGTGGTTGGGAAAAACCTTGCACCCAGTGGCGGGCACACCATGGTGCCTGCCACATTGTGCGTGGCTAGGAAGAGGGGTCCCTTAGGTACCCCCACGGGCCCCAATCAGACACTTCTGGGTGAAGGGGGGCCCGCAAAGGGACCCCAAAGACAGATTCCAACAGCCGTTTCATGTTGGGTAGACCGAATCGGAACGGCTGTCCGAATCGGTCATCGTACTCGCTTGTTCGGAAACCGTGTCCATAGAGCTGCACGATTCGGTTCAGAATGCCTTTTGGAACCAATTCGGACTGCCCGAACGGTTTCCGGGCATCGTAGTCGGTCGTTGGGAAATGTGTATGATTCGTTCAGAAACAAGGGTTCCGAATCGGATTCTGCAATACCGAATCCCATCCGGAGCCCTTCCAAACGACATCGTAATCGGCCCCTTACTGTATGTATCTTTACAACTTGCCAATTATTAGAGACCTTCTAGAATTATATTGCATACATGATACATCCTATTATCAGCATATCAATGCAAATCACAGACACAGTATTTTTCGTCGCACTTAACCGACCTCACATTTCTCACCCAAAAGACTCCTGTCATAGATCTATTTTTGTGGTTTGTATCCAAAATATTGGTGATGATTAGTCATCAGAAGTGATCTGTGTCATTTTCCCAAGAGATATAACTTCTTGAAAGAAGCTTCCTTTGAACTCTTTTTGTCATAGAAAGGCAATAAACTATTAGGCAGCTGCGAGCAACTACCATGTTGAGCCCAGTTTTTTTGTTTGCTGTGGGCTCTTATTTATGTTGTGGCTTGAAGTCTGCTAAACATGCCTCAACCCCTTGTGCTTTGTAAAATAGTATACCTTTGTCTCCTCACTGCTGTTTCTACCACTGTAAATCTTTAATGATTCCATATCAAGGCACTAGGCTGTCATGTAACCCTGTCAACCTGTCAAAATAACAAAACTATCCCCATGTAAGACAGCAGTAGCAGTGTATTCCAGTTTGTTGTTCAAAGAGCACATGCCCAATACATCAAAAACTGAGGTTGTAGTTGACTGGATCTCAGTGACTTTGTTAGTATTCTTGTTCACATCTAAACCCTTTAAGGCAAAGATCTCTGACAAGCTTGCTATCCCCACAGCCCTGTAGAACATCCTTGGATAGAGCCAAAGACGGTGCTGGAATTTCTTTCAGGTGAAATAGCTGGTGGTGAATGAAGTTGAAAGCACAGAGAAATGTCCACTTCCTAAAAGTGCCATTTCTAAAACAGTAATGTTAAATCCAGCTTCACTAGTAAGGAGGATGTGTCATTACCATTCCAAACATATGAAACATGAAAAAGCTACTCTTCTCTGATCAGGAATTACAGCTTAAAAGTCTATTAAGGAATTCCCAATGCTAATCTATGAGAGGAGTAGGCATTACAGTAGTGAAAAACGAAATAGGCTGTTTATCACTAACAGGACATGCAACACATCCCAGTACATGTCCTACCTTTCATCTACACAGCACCCTGCCCTTAGGGCAACCTAGGGCCTACCTTAGTTGAGACTTTTGTGTAATAAAAGAGGAGTTTCAAGCTTGGCAAGTAGTTTTAAATGCCAAGTCAAAGTAGCATTAAACTGCACAAACAGGTCCTGCAGTGGCAGGCCTGAGACCGATTTGAAAGGCTACTTCTGTGGGTGGCACAATCAGTGCTGCAGACCCACTAGTAGCATTTAATTTACAGGCCCTGGGTATATGGTATACCACTTTACAAGGGACTTACAAGTAAATCAAATATGCCAATCAGGTGTAAGCCAATTTTACCATGTTTAGAGGAGAAAGCACATGCATTTTAGCCCTAGTCAGCAGTGGTAAAGTGCCCAGAGTCCCAAAGCCAACAAAAAGGTCAGCAAAAGAGGAGGAGGAAGGCAAAATGTTTGGGGTGACCCTTCAGAGTTGGGCATTTTCCAACAGCTCCTCCTAGAAGAGACAACGGGTCTGCCTGGGGGATTAGCTGCATCTTTATCAAGTCTAGGGAGAAGATAGAGGACTGGTAGCTTTGGATGGTCACACTTAAGAAATTTGTATTATTCAATTTCAATGAGCCCCTTATCCAACCATACCCTGAGACAATTCCACTATGTATTTATGGTTGTCACATATTCTTTCCTAAATATCTCACAATATCAGCTTATGTTTGACAGTTGTCTCATGGCCTCTTCTACATACTTCCCTTTCGGCATAATGACTAGATGTCCTCCTATGCCAGGCTGCTTAGTCACTACGTTTTTATCTTCTTCAAGTGATCTTATAGCTGTCATCTGACTCCATGTTATATTTTTCATGATGTCCATTTCTGTGTCTCAGATCCCTAGGTTTTTTCACTAATATTTGATGAAATATGTCTATTGCATCATACTGTGATATGGGCATGTATGAATATTTGAGTTTGAAGTCACTGGGACTTCTTTTATCATAGAATATGCCAAGTTTAGACAAAAACTCATCCAGATCCTCTTCTCTAATACTACAGCTAAAAGGGAGGAGCGTCGCCTCACTACTCTCGGAGCAGTGCAAAGGAAAAATAAAATGATAATAACAGACCGTTTTTAGAATTTTATTTTTAGTGGAGCTTGGAGCCAGGTTAGGGTGGGGCGGGGCTGGGATCGTGCGTCAAAGGGAGGAGGAAGGTATAATGTGCACCTTAACTGCGCATGATGGTTTGCCCGGCCGTCTTGGCCCTGCCAAACCGTCATGTGCACTTAGCATGTTCTCCAACTGGCTGTATTGCACAGCCTGGGTGGAGAACATGCAGATCAATCAATCAATCAAGTGACTTGTAAAGTGCGACTACTCACCTGTAAGGGTCTCAAGGCGCTTGGGGGGGACTGCTGATCTGTCGAAGGCACTGTGATTCAGTCGAAGAGCCAGGTCTTGAGGTTTTTCCTGAATGGAGGCTGTGACGGTGATTGCCTGAGGTGGAGAGGCAGGGTGTTCCAGGTCTTTGCTGCGAGGTAGGAGAAGGATCTTCCTCCGGCCGTGGTCTTGCAGATACGTGGGACGGCGGCCAGGGCCAGTTGGGCGGAGCGGAGGTCTCTGGTAGGTGCATGGAATGCGAGGCGGTGGTTGAGGTACGCAGGTCCCGCGTTGTGTAAGGCTTTATGGTGTGTGTGAGGAGCTTGAAAGTGATTCTTTTTTTGACTGGGAGCCGGTGAAGGTTTCTCAGGTGGCCGTTGATGTGGCTGAAGTGGGGGATTTTGAGGATGAGTCTGACAGAGCCGTTCTGAATATTCTGCAGTTTCTTGAGGAGTTTCTGGGTGATGCCAGCGTAGAGTGCGTTGTCGTAGTCGAGTCTGCTGCTGATGAGTGCGTGGGTGACCGTCTTTCTGGACTCAGTGGGGATCTACTTGAAGATCTTTTGGAGCAGGCATAGCGTGTGGAAGCAGGATGATGAGACGGCGATGATATGGCGGTTCATGGTGAGCTAGGAGTCCAGGATGATGCCGAGGTTTCGTGCGTGGTCTTTGGGTGGATCCAAGATCTGCGGGCCACCTGGAGTCGTCCCAGGCGGAGAGGGTGGAGCCCAGGATGAGGACTTTGGTCTTCTCTGAGTTTAGCTTGAGGCAGCTGTCCTTCATCCAGGTGGCGACAGCCTTCATCCCGTCGTGGAACTTGTTCTTGGCGACTGTGGGTTCGTTGGGAAGGGAGAGAATCAGCTGGGTGTTGTCGCCGTAGGAGAAGATGTTGAGTCCATGGTTCCTGACGATGGCTGCGAGAGAGGCCATGTAGATGTTGAAGAGAGTGGGGCTCAGGGAGAAGCCCTGAGGCACTCCGTAGCTGATCTCTGTAGGGTCAGAGTGGAACTGTGGTAGTCTGACTCTCTCTGTTCATCTGGTGAGGAAGGAGCAGATCCATTCCAGGGCTTTATCGCAGACAGGCTCCCACTCCCTGTCTGAGCGCCAAACCACAGCACTCAGACCAATCACAACGCTGCTATCATGCTGGTGGCACAAACACTTACATATAATCACTTAATCATATATTGCTTCCTACCCCCCAATTTTCAGTATTGTGTTTGCTCTCTAACTAACAGCAATCCACTGCGAGGTAATCCTATACACACATGAGGTACAAACTACACCTCTGAAACCATTTTGCAGTGTGTATATCCAATTTTAACACAACATTTTATTATTCAATGGATTCCTCCATGTTCCAGCAGTCGACGCGTTTCAGCCCTTACATCCAGGCCTCATCAGGACAAGCGTATAAGGAACAACTTGCAATGCCTCCCACGGGCAGTGATAGGCATCAAGGGCGAGGTCCGCGTACTCAAGGCACTCTTCGTGAGAATACGGAACTTATCTAAGCAGATCGCTGGCACACTGTGTCTTAGGCGGTACAACGGGTCCTCTTCTGCGCTCTTCACATCACTAGATTGCACTCTCCATACATCAAGCAAACTTCCCCCGTTGTCCTTTCAATATGCTCTACTCCATCACAGACGAGAGCGCGAATCCCGCCCTTGATGCCTATCACTGCCCGTGGGATTGTCCATTTGGGATGTTGTCACTAATGTGTTCGTCAATGGAGCAGAAAAATGCAGGTTAGCTGCCTATTTTCTCTTTATGTTGTGTTTCAGTGCCATAATGTGCAAGTGTCCTGGTTGTAAAATATTTCAAACTGTTCCCACATTAGAGATCGGTTTGCATACTCAATTAGCAACCATGCCGACGTAGAAAGGATCTTTAATCATTTTTTCGTTCTCAGCTTTGGGTTCCCCTGTTATGAGTTTTTTTTGCTCCTTTTATATGGCCAAAGGAAATCACTGGAGAGCGGAGGTTTACCTCAACCCGGCAGTTTGTCTGCATCCAGTCCACCAACCTGATGGCGACTGCAACACATTTTGGTTTAGTTAATCAATCAATCAATCAATCACAGAATTTGTAGAGCGCACTACTTACCCGCGAGGGTCTCAAGGCGCTGGGGAGAGGGAAGGGGGGGGGATGCTGCTACTGGTCGAACAGCCAGGTCTTGAGTAGCCTCCTGAAGGTCAGCAGGTCTTGGGTCTGTCGTAGGCTTAGTGGAAGGGTGTTCCAGGTCTTGGCGGCGAGGTGTGAGAAGGATCTGCCGCCGGTGGTTGTTCTTCGAATGCGAGGGACGGTGGCGAGGGAGAGGTCGGCGGAGCGGAGCTGGCGGTTGGGGACGTAGAAGAAGAGTCGTCTGTTGAGGTAGGCTGGGCCAGTTTTGTGGAGTGCCTTGTGTGCGTGGATGAGGAGTTTGAAGGTGATCCTCCTGTCGACGGGGAGCCAGTGCAGGTTCCTCAAGTGGGGGTGATGTGGCTGTGGCGTGGTACGTCGAGGATCAGTCGTGCGGAGGCGTTTTGTATGCGTTGCAGTCGCTTGATGAGCTTGGCCGGGGCTCCCGCGTAGAGGGCGTTCCCATAGTCCAGTCTGCTACTGACGAGGGCCTGGGTGACTGTTCTTCTTGTGTCTGTCGGGATCCACCTGTAGATCTTGCGAAGCATGCGGAGGGTGTTGAAGCAGGAGGAGGAGACTGCGTTGACTTGCTTGGCCATGGAGAGCGTTGAGTCGAGGATGACTCCCAGGTTGCGTGCGTGGTCGGTGGGTGCCGGGGCTGCTCCCAGCGTCGTTGGCCACCAGGAGTCGTCCCAGGCTGAGGGGTTGGAGCCGAGGATGAGGACCTCCGTTTTGTCCGTGTTCAGCTTTAGTCGGCTGATCTTCATCCAATCGGCGACGGCCTTCATTCCTTCATGGAGATTGGCTTTGGCGGCGAGGGGGTCCTTGGTGAGGGAGAGGATCAGTTGAGTGTCGTCGGCGTAGGAGATAATGTTGAGGTCGTGTTGTCTGGCGATGCGTGCGAGCGGGGCCATGTAGATGTTGAACAGTGTTGGGCTGAGGGACGATCCCTGGGGTACGCCGCAGATGATCTCGGAGGCTTCGGATCGGAAAGGTGGGAGGCGGACTCTCTGGGTTCTGCCGTCGAGGAAGGAGGTGGTCCATTCCAGGGCCTTGTCTCGGATCCCTGCGTCGTGGAGGCGTGCGCGTAGAGTGCGGTGGCAGACAGTGTTGAAGGCGGTGGAGAGGTCCAGCAGGATGAGGGCTGCGGTCTCACCATTGTCCAGCAGGATCCTGATGTCGTCGGTGGCGGCGATGAGGGCAGTCTCAGTGCTGTGGTTGCTGCGGAACCCCGATTGGGATGGGTCCAGGATGCTGTTTTCTTCGAGGTATCGGGTTAGCTGTTTGTTGACGATCTTCTCGATGACCTTGGCTGGGAACGGAAGCAGAGAGATGGGCCGGAAGTTCTTGAGGTCTCTCGGGTCCGCCTTGGGTTTTTTGAGTAGGGCGTTGATCTCTGCGTGTTTCCAGCTCTCTGGGAAGGTCGCGGTCTCGAAGGAGAGATTGATGATGTTGCACAGGTGGGGTGCGATGGAGCTGCTGGCTTTGTTGAAGATGTGGTGCGGGAAAGGGTCTGACGGGGAGCCGGAGTGTATTGTGCTCATGGTCTTGATGGTGTCCTCGATGTTCACGCTGGTCCAGGCTGGCAGGGGGTCGTGGTCGATGGTGTGTGGCGGGTCTGGTGCATCGATCTTAGTTGGGGCTGTCAGGGTGTTGAAGCTGTCGTGGATGTCGGCAATCTTGCGGTGAAAGAAGGTGGCGAGGGAATCGCACAGGGGTTGCGACGGCGGGATGTCGTTGGTGTTGGAGCTGGGATTGGAGAGTTCCTTCACGATGTTGAAAAGCTCCTTGCTGTTGTGTGCGTTGTTGTCGAGGCGGTCTTTGAAGGAGATTATCTTGGCGGACCTGATGAGGTGGTGGTGATTACGGATGGCGTCTTTGTGGGCTGTGTGGCTGTCCGGTGTCTTATCACTGTGCCATTTCTTCTCTAGTTTCCGGCAGGTACGCTTGGAAGCTAGGAGTTCCGAGGTGAACCAGCTGGCTCTTTTGGTGGTGTCGCTGTAGGTGAGCTTTTTCAGCGGGGCGAGGGTGTTGACACAGTCGTCCATCCATCGTCTGAGGTTGCAGGCCGCGTCGTCGGTGTTGGATGGGTCGGAGGGAGGGCTGAGAGCGAGGGTTGCCCGGAGTTGGTCTTCGGTGACTTTGCTCCAGCAGCGGCGTGGGATCTGTTGGGTGCGGTGGTGTGTGGTGGGTTTCTGGAAGGTGAAATGGATGCAGCGGTGGTCGGTCCAGAGGAGTTCCGTGGTGTGGCTGAAGGAGACGTGGGAGCTTGAGGAGAAGATGGGGTCAAGCGTGTGGCCGGCGGAGTGGGTCGGTGTTGTGACGAGCTGGCTCAGGCCGAGGTTGGCGAGGCTGTCGATCAGGGTGGTGGAGTTGCTGTCGTTGTTGTTCTCCAGGTGAAAGTTCAGGTCTCCGAGGAGGATGTAGTCGGTAGAGGTCAGGGCGTGCGTGCTGATGAAGTCGGCGATGGAGTCGCTGAACTGGGGTCGGGGCCCAGGGGGTCTGTAGACAAGGGTGCCTCTAAGGGTGGTGTTGGGGTCCGTGTGGATCTGGAAGTGCATGTGTTCGGCGGTGCTGAGAGTGTCGTCGGTGCTGGTCGAGACCCTGATGGTGTTCTTGTGGACGATGGCGATTCCTCCTCCTACTGCGTTGATGCGGTCTCTGCCGGTGATCTTATAGCCGTCTGGGATGGCTATGGCGATGTCGGGGGCGGAGGAGTCGTTCATCCAGGTCTCTGTCAGGAAGGCGACGTCTGGTGATGATGTGTCGAGCAGGTCCCAGAGCTCGACGGCGTGTTTGCGTGCGGAGCGGGTGTTCAGTAGGATGCACCGGAGGTGGTTGAGGTCCTTCTTGGCGGGCGCCTCGGTGGCTCTGAGGCTGGTGTAGCTGCAGTTCCGGCAGGTGAAGGGACCATGGGTGCGTTTCGGGGCGGCCTTGAAGCAGTTGTGCGTCCGTCCGGGGTTGAGAGCGTGGAGTGTGGTGGCATCGTATCGGCGTCGGTCCTCGAGGCTGGAGCGGGGGGCGCGCGGTCCAGGTGTTCTGGCGCTGGGCGCGGTCCAGTCGCGGACGGGCGCAGACGGGCTTGCCAGCGGCGCGGCCGCACAGCGGCCGCCATATATGGGGAGCTGGGAGGGAGGAGCAGCGAATGGGCAGTCAGGGGGGCGGGGACGCAGCGGTGGGAATGGAGAGAGGCAGCGAGGGGCACAGAAGGCAAAAAGGACCGAGAAAACACAAGAAATACGGGCACAGTACAAATGGGGCAGCGGGGGCACAGAAGGCAAAAAGGACCGAGAAAACACAAGAAATACGGGCACAGTACAAATGGGGCAGCGGGGGCACAGAAGGCAAAGAGGACCGAGAAAACACAAGAAATACGGGCACAGTACAAATGGGGCAGCGGGGGCACAGAAGGCAAAAAGGACCGAGAAAACACAAGAAATACGGGCACAGTACAAATGGGGCAGCGGGGGCACAGAAGGCAAAAAGGACCAAGAAAACACAAGAAATACGGGCACAGTACAAATGGGGCAGCGGGGCACAGAAGGCAAAAAGGACCGAGAAAACACAAGAAATACGGGCACAGTACAAATGGGGCAGCGGGGGCACAGAAGGCAAAGAGGACCGAGAAAACACAAGAAATACGGGCACAGTACAAATGGGGCAGCGGGGGCACAGAAGGCAAAAAGGACCGAGAAAACACAAGAAATACGGGCACAGTACAAATGGGGCAGCGGGGGCACAGAAGGCAAAAAGGACAGAGAAAACACAAAGAAATACGGGCACCGAGGCCACAAGCGGAGGGGCGAGCCTACCAGAAGCAGCAGCGGGTGGACAGCACAGGCGGAGCTGTGTGGTGGGGGAGCGACCTACCTGGCAAGGTCAAGGGTCGCTCTCCTCACCGCAGCGGGCGCCATATATGGGGTGGTGGGTGGGAGGAGCAGCTGGGAGGCAGGGGCAGCGAATGGGCAGTCAGGGGGGCGGGGCCGCAGGGGACGCAGCGGCGGGAATGGAGAGAGGCAGCGAGGGGCACAGAAGGCAAAAAGGACCGAGAAAACAAATACGGGCACAGTACAAATGGGGCAGCGGGGGCACAGAAGGCAAAAAGGACCGAGAAAACACAAGAAATACGGGCACAGTACAAATGGGGCAGCGGGGGCACAGAAGGCAAAAAGGACCGAGAAAACACAAGAAATACGGGCACAGTACAAATGGGGCAGCGGGGGCACAGAAGGCAAAAAGGACCGAGAAAACACAAGAAATACGGGCACAGTACAAATGGGGCAGCGGGGGCACAGAAGGCAAAAAGGACCGAGAAAACACAAGAAATACGGGCACAGTACAAATGGGGCAGCGGGGGCACAGAAGGCAAAAAGGACAGAGAAAACACAAGAAATACGGGCACAGTACAAATGGGGCAGCGGGGGCACAGAAGGCAAAGAGGACCGAGAAAACACAAGAAATACGGGCACAGTACAAATGGGGCAGCGGGGGCACAGAAGGCAAAAAGGACCGAGAAAACACAAGAAATACGGGCACAGTACAAATGGGGCAGCGGGGGCACAGAAGGCAAAAAGGACAGAGAAAACACAAAGAAATACGGGCACCGAGGCCACAAGCGGAGGGGCGAGCTTACCAGAAGCAGCAGCGGGTGGACAGCACAGGCGGAGCTGTGTGGTGGGGGAGCGACCTACCTGGCAAGGTCAAGGGTCGCTCTCCTCACCGCGCAGCGGCCGCCATATATGGGGAGGTGGGAGGGAGGAGCAGCTGGGAGGCAGGGGCAGCGAATGGGCAGTCAGGGGGGCGGGGCCGCAGGGGACGCAGCGGCGGGAATGGAGAGAGGCAGCGAGGGGCACAGAAGGCAAAAAGGACTGAGAAAACACAAGAAATACGGGCACAGTACAAATGGGGCAGCGGGGGCACAGAAGGCAAAAAGGACCGAGAAAACACAAGAAATACGGGCACAGTACAAATGGGGCAGCGGGGGCACAGAAGGCAAAAAGGACCGAGAAAACACAAGAAATACGGGCACAGTACAAATGGGGCAGCGGGGGCACAGAAGGCAAAAAGGACCGAGAAAACACAAGAAATACGGGCACAGTACAAATGGGGCAGCGGGGCACAGAAGGCAAAAAGGACCGAGAAAACACAAGAAATACGGGCACAGTACAAATGGGGCAGCGGGGGCACAGAAGGCAAAGAGGACCGAGAAAACACAAGAAATACGGGCACAGTACAAATGGGGCAGCGGGGGCACAGAAGGCAAAAAGGACAGAGAAAACACAAAGAAATACGGGCACCGAGGCCACAAGCGGAGGGGCGAGCTTACCAGAAGCAGCAGCGGGTGGACAGCACAGGCGGAGCTGTGTGGTGGGGGAGCGACCTACCTGGCAAGGTCAACACCAATCGCTAAAATCTCTTCTCCACCATAGTTACGGCCATTCTGTCATGCCATGCTGGTCAACTTCTGTTGTTGTCCTGCAGCGGGATCTGTGGTTGCCTCTAAACAGTGGTCCTGTATTCACTCAGGTCTTCAGACGCCAGTGTTCACGTGGTTTCCAAGCATCAGCACCTGCAATTGTCAAACAGACAGGCAGGTCACTGGGCTAGAAGTTTTAATTCCTTGCTTTTGCCTCACTTTTTCTCAAACATCTGTTTATTATGTTTTATCCAACTTACAGTACATAGCCACAGGAATTGTCACCGCTCGCAGGGGGTGGCGCGAAATTTACCAAGTCTAGGTAAGATGCTAACGATATATCGCGGTCAATGATAGCCTGGTCTCGTTCCTAACAGGTTATATAAAGGAAGGATACAGTGTGCTTATTCTCAGAGACCAGGACAAAGCATAAAACTCTAAACTCATTTTGATATAAAGCCGGCATGCTTCCCATCTTTCTTTTGTGACGGTTAGCATCCCCTCACCCCTGGCAAAAAGGTCTGTGCTTAACTAGGAAACAGTGCATAGAAGCAACCCCCAACTGGGGGTCACAAACCGAAAAATAAAAAGCAATTCCCTCCCCCCCTCCCCTACCATGGTGGCGGCATTAGCTGTACCTTGTACAATACTGGCAGCAGTGACAGCAGCTCAAAATTGAAAGAGATGCAAAGCTCTGATGGACGAGGGGCAACCCGCGGAAGGTAAACCTCTGGAGAGGAAGGAAACCAACGGGCCCCACTGGAATTCAAAATTCTTAAAATCCTCCTTAAAGATCTCCGACATGCGTTCTAAACTTAAAAGACTCCAAAGCCTAGAGTGCCAGAGTGAGATTGCCGGAGCCGCCTTACGCTTCCAGGCAGCCGCTAGAGTGATCTTCGCTGCTCCTATGCAGAGCCACATGATTTTCTTGTCAGCTCGTGTTTGGTGCTCTAGGGAGGGATCGCGCAGCCCCAGAAGGACTTCCGCCATGGTAGTCGGGACAGGGTACCCAAGTATGTCCTTTATATGCGCTAGGATCTCTTCCCAGTAGGGGCGAATAGTCGGGCAGTCCCACCAGATATGCTGGAAATCCCCCAGTAACCCACATCCCCTCCAGCATCTGTCAGAAGTCTTCGGGAGAATTTGTTTAAGCCGGGAGGGGTGGAGGTACCAGTCCATCATTATTTTAAGATGGGCTTCCCTAAGTGCAGAGGAATGATTGAATCTGGCTATATCGGTCCATAGGTGGCCCCACTCCTCTTCAGTGATATCACGTTGTATCATACCCTCCCACATAGACATGTAGCGCGGACGCGGGGATATGGTGGTGGTGAGAAGTAATTTATATAAAAAGGAGATCATCCCCCTCATGACCGGTGCTTTAGTGAGGAAGGACTCAAACTTCGTAAGGGGGCGGGTGGCAGCGTCGCGCACCTGCGGTGACAAGGCCCAATGCATTAACTGAGTATAATGATACCGCTCTAAGGTCCCTACGCCGTAGTCGCGCTGGCAGAAGGAGAGGGGATCGAAGTTGTGAAAAAGATGGGTCAGTGCAAGGCAACCACCCTCCCGCCAAGCATCAAAGGGACCCTCCTGCAGTCCCGGCGGGAACGCTGGATTAAAATGGAGTGGTGTAAAGGGAGAGGGAAAGGAGGTCCATCGCTCATCCCCCGACACTGTATCCCAGACTCTAAGGGTGGAGCGGGTGGGAGTGGCAAGATAAGCATTCCTAGGTCTGTCTTGTTTGGGGCGCCATATCAGGTCCCAAATAGTCCTCCCCGTTACACTACGATCCATGTGGAGCCAGTGTTTGTCGGATTCCCCTTTAGACCATTCAACTAGGACTCTTAGTTGTGCGGCTTTGTAGTACAATTGAACGTCTGGGAGTCCCACTCCCCCTCGCCCTGGGACGGCGAAGAATAGAAAAAGAGAAGCGCGCACGACCACCTTGCCAAATAAAGTGCAGAATCATTGTTTTAATGCGGCGGAAGAAGTCTCCAGGCATCTCAATTGGTAAGGCTTGAAACAGGTAGAGGAGCTTCGGGAGCAGGGTCATCTTCACCGCGTGAATACGACCGAGCCAGGACAAGAAGAGAGGCTTCCACTTGGTTAAGTCTGATTGGATACGTGTGAGAGCAGGCGGGAAGTTGGCTGCGTATAAGCCGGCGATTGAGGGGGTGAGGTGCACCCCCAAGTATTGTATAGAGGTGTGAGACCACGAAAGCGAGGTAACGGATTGGAGTCTACCGACCTCCGTTGGTGGTAAAGTAAGGTTGAGAAAGTATGATTTATTGTAGTTGATTTTAAAACCGGCCACCCTCTCAAATCGTTCGAGTATCGCTTGTAAAGGCGGAAGAGATGCTGACGGGTCGGAGAGGGACAGGAGAACATCGTCTGCGAAAAGGGACATTTTGTGATTATCGCCTGTAAAAGGAATCCCCTGAATCGCGGGATTATTTCTAATTGCCATTGCCAATGGTTCAATGCTGAGGGCGAAGAGGAGGGGAGACAGCGGGCAGCCCTGTCCAGTTCCTCGAGAGTGGATAAAGGAGGAGGATTGTAGCCCGTTGACCATTACCTTAGAACGGGGTTGCTGGTAGTTGGCTTGTATCATGGTTAAAAACTTGGAAGAAAAGCCAAATGCCGTGAGGGTCTGGAAAAGGAATGCCCAATCCACCCTATCGAACGCTTTCTCAGCGTCGAGACCCACCAGAACGGCAGGGAGTTGTCGCCTTTCGGCCTTTTCGATAAGGTGGATAATCCTCCGGGTATTATCGTGGGTCTGCCGACCCTTAATAAACCCCGATTGGTCAGGGTGTATGAGATCAGGAAATAAGTCGTTCATTCTCTTGGCGATGATAGAAGAGTAGAGTTTAGCGTCTAAGTTTAAGAGCGCGATGGGTCGGTATGAGGCACAATGGTGGGGGTCCTTCCCAGGCTTAGGTATCACAGAAATCGTAGCCTCTGTCATAGAGACAGCAGGCTCCCCCTCTGTCGCCATCTTATTAAACAGAAGCGTAAGGTAAGGGCTGATATCGGGAGCAAAAGTTTTGTAAAAGAGGGCAGTGTATCCATCGGGGCCCGGGGCTTTATGGGGTTTGAGGGCGTTGATGGCTAGGGTGACTTCCTCGTGGGTGATCGGAGCGGTGAGTGTTGCATTCCACTCGTCAGACACCTGGGGGAAAGTCAGAGTCCGAAGGAAGTCCTGCTGGGCTTCCGTATCTAACATTTCCCTCAAGTATAGATTCCTGTAAAAATCACCGAATAGTCCAGCTTTATCCGCATCGTTGTGCGTGGCCTCGCCCATGGGTCCCCGAATTCCTCCGATGTATTCCCTCTCTCTTTTATCGCGTAGCTGTCTCGCGAGATGTTTCCCAATCTTGTTACCCTGAGAGTAGGAAAGCTGACGCAGTTTAAGGAGTGTATACTCCGCTCTATTGTCATAGATGGCTCGCAGCTTACCGCGGAGGGCTGTAAGGTTACGGAGAGTTTGACGAGAGGGATTAAGTTTGTGATCGCGTTCGACAACTGCCAGTTCTTGCTCTAAGCGCTCCCTATCCCTAGCGCGCTGGGCATTAAGTGCTGAGTTAAGGGCGATGCATTGCCCCCGAAAGACCGCTTTAAATGCATCCCAAGTGTTGAGTTCAGACGTGTCACCAGGAAGATTAATGTCAAAAAACTCCGCAATGCCCCTTCTAAGCTGAGTGCAGGATTCCTTATCGCGGGTCAGCGCCGCAGGGAAATACCATCTATAGGTCGCCGGAACATTGGCCTCCCAGGAAAGGTTAATGGCGAGGAGGCTATGATCTGAAACTGAGAGCGGAAAGATTTTGGACTCCCGGAGGGAGCCCAACAACGACTGGCTAATAAAGACATAGTCTAACCGGGAATATGAATGGTGGACGTGGGAGTAAAAGTGTAATCCCGGGTATGTGGATAGAGGGTACGCCAAGCATCCAGGAGGCCCATATCGGAAATGCGCTGCTGGGTATCAGAGGAAAACGAGCCTATAGCTGAGCGGGATGGGTGTGAGCTGTCAAGGTCCCCTTGCCACGTCAGGTTAAAATCTCCCATAAGGAGCAATGGCCCCTCTACAAAATCTAGTAACCTACCTAGAAGAGTGTGTATAAAGGAAGTCTGACCAGAATTAGGGCGTATACCACTACGAAGGTGCACGTTTTCCTCGCAGGCGACCCTTAACCATTAACCACCTGCCATCCTTATCACCAAGGACCTCTATGGGCTGGAATTGGAGTGCTGCTCGGAACATCAACGCCACCCCTCTATGCTTCGTGAGTGCTGAAGACCTATAAATTAAGGGGTACTGCTTATGTTTAAGGCGAATGTCCTCAGCCCTAGTTAGATGAGTCTCCTGCAAGGCTATAACATCCAAATGGTGGTCAATGACATATTTCCACACCTTTTGGCGTTTTTGAGGGGAATTAAGGCCTTTGACGTTCCAGGTCGCTATAGTGATCGTCATGGCAATAGGAGTAGGAACCTCATCCCTCCGGTAGTGTCTCCTCGTCTCCCCGTACCTCCCGTTTCATCCCACGTGTTACATTTCAAATGCCGCTGCCTCGCAAGACTAGTACAAGTCGAGTTGGTCATATTGCCGTCAGGGCTATATAATAGAAAGCCGCCACCATGTCCCACCCATCTCCCCCCCAATACCCACAACAAAAAAAGAACACCCAAACATAAAAAAACATAGTCAAAAACCATTACGTAGGTCCCCGCAGGAGGGGTTAGTGCCCCCTCCGGGGCTAGGGGGGGACTACGGGTCCGAGGACCCCGTCCACGCCCGTTCCGGCAACATGCACCAAAGGGAATATCAAATAGGCTATCACCAGAATGTGACTGAAGGTTATCAAGCAGCACAGTCCCGCAGCCAGCATGTGGATAGTTCATGGGACTCTAGCTGTAGATGTAAGTCCCAACGTGTTGAGCACTCATCTTGAAGAACCCCTTGTAATACTTCGTGTAACAGCCAAGTCCAGACTACCACAAAAAGGTCAAAGGGAATGCTGCTCGTACATTTGGGAAGGGGAGAGTGCATATCTCCGCCGCGTAGCAACCGGAAATCCAGAGTACCAGTGTCAATGTGTCCCCAGGGCTAGAGACGAGGTGAAGGATCGGGCTCCCCTCTGTCGTATGCGTGCTCCCCCAGGCTCCGTCGCCAGGAGAAGGTGATTCGTGGTCCCCCTCCCTCTCTGCTGCAACAGGGAGCAACACCGTCAGGGCGTCTCTGGAGAATTCCTCAAGAGCTCATCCGCATTTCATCGACGGCCCCCTCGGGAGACCACTGCCCACGCCGAAGGCTTCAAAGATCCGCGGGGGGATCCCCCGGTCGCAACCCGTGAAGGCCCGGGCTCCTCGACCGGTAGACCCAGCAGATCCAGACCCTCCCTTAGGTCCGGGATGAGGCGACGTTTGATTTTGTACTCAAAGCTAAGACCGAAGGGGTAGGTCCACCTGTATCTTATGTGTTCGTCTTGGAGCTTGGTTGTGAGGGGCCGAAACGTTTGTCGTCGCATCAGAGTGGAGGGCGCCAGATCCTGGTACACATCGCATGAGAAGCCCTGGAAAGAGATGGCTCCTTTTGTTCTGGCCGCTTTAAGGACTGCCTCCTTGACCATGAAGGAGTGAAACTTCACAAAGACGTCTCGTGGTCTCCTCCTCTCGCCCGCCTGCAAGACCCCCACCCGGTGGACCCTGTCCAATTTGATTTTGGGGGTCTGGGGAGCTAGGATCTCCGCAAACAGTCCTTCCATAAAAGCCACCAGGTCCGGGCCCTCCGCATTCTCCTCAAGATTCCGAATTCGAATGTTCTCCCTCCGGGTTCTGTTTTCAAGATCCTCTGTCTTGAGCTGCGCCTGGTGTAGTTGGTCCCGCAGAGATTGCACATCCCCTCTCACCTCAGCAGAGCGCTGTTCTTGCTCTTGGTGTTTCGTCTCTAAGTCCAAGACTCTGGTACCGATCGAGTCCATGTCTTGCTGGAGAGAGGTTAGGCGCCCCGTTAAATCTGACCGCAGTTGGTCGATAGATGATCGGATGTCTTGTCCCAGTTCTTTGCGCAGTTCGCCTTTGAAATCCTGCAGCAAGGTAAGTAGGTCTGACTTCGTTAGGGCCATGGCTGTGACTGCTGTATCGCTTTTCTGCGCCGGGGCTTTGTCAGAGGGCGCAAAAAAGTCTGGGACTATACTCGACGGTCTACTCGGCACCTTCTTTGGCGGCATAGAGAGCCCCCCAGCACGAACCCGGGGACCCAGGTGGTTTGGCAAGGCCGGGTAAAGATCGTGCTTAGCAGGCCCGGGAATGACAGAATGGCCGAGGGCCGACAGAGACCACAGCCGATTCAGTGGAGGTAGGGGATGGCCCGGGCACCCAACAGTCTCAGTGATGGTAAGGGGTGGCCCGGGCTAGGTATAGGCTTCCTCTGTTTACAGTGCCGGCTTCATCACGTGGGACCACGGCCACCCGAGGTTAGTAGGTTGTGGTAGGTGGGGGTTAGACCCAGTGTACAGTCCAGGGCTGGCGTCGGCACGAGGTTGGAGGCGGCGGGTGCTGGTGTAGTCCCGAGAGGTCCAAGGGCCGCGGAGGGTCTGCAGGCTGTATCTTAAGGTCAACGCTGGCGGGTGGTGTATCCCATGGCAGGGTGCCGTCCGGGATCCACTGATCAACAAAGGGCAAACAGGGTCCCCTGTCTATGGAGGCAGTGCGTGCCTCAGAGGCTGGATGGCGGTAGAGTCAGGGGTCCTCCAGCAGCACACCCCCTCTCTCGCAAAGATCCTCTTCGCGGGGGCCCTGCTCCGCGCGGCGCCACTGGGGGAGCCGGATCGCGCTAATGTGGGCTGCTCGACCATCCGCGGCAGCTCCCCGCCCGTACCTCTACTGCTGTGGGCCCGGTCCAGTCACCACCTCCGGGAAAGCTCCGTCCGCCATCTTGTGGAGCCCAGCAATACCTCGCGGCACCCTCAAGTCTCCGTCGATTCCGCGGCCCCAGGAGGGATCAGGGCTGCTCCGCCGACTCCTCCGGCTCTCCGCTGCAGGTGAGGGTCATCCAGACCGACACAGGAGTCCTCCAGTCGCTAGGTGCAGGGCCAGAGCAGAGCGCGGACCGGGAGCCGAGACGGTCTACGTCCGTTCGGCCATCTTGCCCGGCCACGACCCCCCTTTTGCCTCACTTTTAAAGGTTTTCAGACCCTGGCGGGGCAGAGCACGGTAACAGGTGTGGGGTACCTGCTAATTTTAACTCAGTCCAAAATGCCATAAATATCTATATATATATATATCTATATATATATCGAATCCACCAAACGCCCTCCTGCACTTCCTGTCGGCGAGAAAGAGAGCACGAACTCCAATGGGTATAGTGCAGATTTTCCTTTTATTATCTCACAAGTTCCATAACATGACGCGTTTCGGTCAACAAGTGACCTTGATCACATACGGAAACGTTGTACGGTTAACCTTATATCACACACCCCCCTGTGTCACATGAACAACACCATAGAAGAAATACTCATTCATTTGCTTTACTTCCCAGAGCGTGTCTGTTTTCTCAAGCGCTCATGATTGTTTTTAAGGCAACATTACTATTTTGACATAACTTCATATAGCATATTCAAGGTAATAAATATATATAAATATATAAATAAATAAATACATGGATAAATAAGTACAATAAATAAAACATATACAATAGTAATGAATACATGTTATAATATTATTATTACTAAAACCATGTAAAAACACCCTACTTGATGCATCATATCGGATGCCTCATTATATTTCTGCATAAATGCTGACAGGATAAAAAATGATACAAAACCTTAAAACAGCTATCAAATTCACACTCTCCCTGATATAATGCGCCTTGTTTTAGTATGGTATTTTATTTTTTATTCCTTTATTTTTATTTTTATTTCTTCTTTGTTATTGTTATTTTAATTATTCTATATCTTTGAAAAGTGCTCATGTGCATAGCAGCTCCATATTAAGTGCTTTAGTGCAAAAAAGTGCTTTGTGCCTAATGGTGCAAATTACTTATTAAAAGTGCTGATTGTGTGCTTAAAACTACCTATATACATATATATATTTTTATCTCTGGGAGTGTTTTTTCATTTAGATAGATCATAATCTTATCTGAGGGTGGATTTTCGAATCAATTTAATACAGATAACCTGTTTCTAATTCTACTCTTGTGTATTTATAGTGGTTTCCTTAGAGCTATTGATATCCTTAGGGAGGTAATGATGTTCGCCATCCCTCTTATTTACAGGAAATTGTGGAGATCTTCTGTATTGTTGAGCCCTGTTGGTGCTTTACTATCAAACTCCAGAATCATGCGTGACTCAAGTTGTCGCAATAACCGTTCTCTATTGCCACCTCTGCGAAGACTAGGAACCGCATCCACAACAAAGTACTTTAAATTTTTTAGGTCATTGTTGTGTTCTGTTTTGAAGTGGTGTGCGACTGGTTATGCGGTATTGTTGTTTATAATGGCCCGCAAATGCTGTAGAATCCTGACATGCACCTGTAGCTTGGTGCTGCCCACGTATTTCAAGCCACAGGTGCATGTCAGAACATATACCGCATTCTCTGTCCTGCAGTTGTAATTGCCCTTAAAGGCAATCTCACCTGGGCTAAATGGTGTTGTGTAATGGGTAGTGTTCACTCCAAATTTACACGCCCTGCAGGAAGAGCATTTGAAAAACCCTTGCTTGGGTTTGAGCCACATTCTGTTCGAGCTTAATTCAGGGCTATTTTTAACTAATTGAGATCTCATAGATTTTGCTTTCCTGTATGTGATTGTGGGTGTAGTAGGAAGTCTAGCTGCCAGTACTCCATCCGTGAGTACAATTGGCCTGTTTTTCTTAATGATGGACCTCACCTGCCTTTCTTGATGACTGAACGTAGTGATCAGTCTGGGAGTACTTTCTTCCCTTCTTTTCTGCTCTCCAGATATTGACGGAGTTTGTGAGGGTTCACTATGTTGCTCGCCTGATTGTGTTAAGGATTCCCTGAGTCTGGCTCTCACTTTTTCTCTGCCTCATTGAGTATGCTTTCATTATACCCCCTCATCTTGAATCTTTTTATTGCTTCCTGTATACATTTCTCAAGTTCTGCCTCTATACTGCATATGCGTTTGAGCCTGAGAAGTTCCCCATAGGGGATGCTTTTTATAAGATGCTTTGGGTGGCGTGTAACGTAGAGTTACCTGCCGTAGCTTTGCGATACAACGTTGTTTCCAATTTGCCATCCACTATGTATACTTTTACATCTAAAAACTCTATGCTAGTTTTGCTCATGTTAGATGTAAATAATAGGTTTGCAGTGTTGACATTTATATCTTGAATGAATTTGGTTGCACTCTCCTGATCTCCTTTCCAGACAATGAAAACGTCGTCTATGTAGCGTAGCCAGTGTTTGACATGCAAAGAGTACATTTCTGCGTGCTCTGTCCTGAGAACCTGTTCCTCCCACCAGCCAACATGCAAACAGGCAATGCCTCTCAATTGTCTATACAGATCTTTCCCAAACATAAAGAAGTTGTTATGTAAACACCACTCTGTTAGGTCTAATAACATTTAGGGGCCGATTCCGATTCGGGCCGGAAATCACTCCGACCGAGCCGGACTCGGAGAGATTTCCGACCGAATCGGACCCTAGCAGTCCGACCGAACGAGTACGATGCGCACGTATGCTATCGGACTCGATTCGGTCGGACTCCCATTGAAGTCAATGGGAGCCAGTCGTACGACGCGTACACGGGCTCCCATTGACTCAATGGGCACGACGCGAACAAGGGCGCCCCCTACAGCGTGTTCGCGTCGATGCGGGTCGCACCGTACACGCACGTGTAGGGGGGACCCATGGCTCCCCCCTGTGTGTGACTCGCGTGCCTACGCTTCCATGGGGGTCCGACACGGACCCCCAAAGTGCGGCTCCGACAGCTCCTTGGAGCCGGACTGCGCGAGTCGCTCGGAGCGGTCGCGATGCGCATCGTACTTACCCGGCCGGGGAACGTCTCCATTGCGCGGTGCGAGTCGGTCGGAGCGGTCGGGTCCTGCGAACGAGTCGGTCGGAGATTTCGCGAGCGCACGCATCGTACTCGCTCGCCCGGACGCACGTACGATTCGGTCGGGAAATAGGGCTCCGAATCGGATCCGGTAAAGCCGAATCCGATTCGGAGCCCTACCGTTAGTTGTGATTATAGCATGTTAAAGGTCTAGTATCTAAAAACTGTTTAACCGCATTAATACCTGTGTTGTGTTCAATACTGGTATATAACGACTCAATGTCTAATGTTATTAGCATTTGATCGTCCGTCCATTCAATTTCATGAAGTTTTCTAAGAAAATCCCCAGTGTCTTTCACATATGTCGGAAGCCTCTTTACATGGTCCTGCAAGAAGAAATCCACGTATTGCGTTATGTGTTCACCTATACTGTTAATGGCTGAGATGATTGGTCTGCCCGGTATAGGAGTCGTATTTTTGTGGATTTTCGGTATGAAATAGATTGTTGGAAGTACTGGGTATTCATTGTGTAAGAATTTGTATTCATCACTAGATATCAGTCCCTCTCTTTTCCATTGCAGTAAGTCTTTCTTCAGACCTTCTTTTGCTTTTTTATATTCATTTATGCTCGTTCTTTCGTAACACTCTTGATTGTTAATTGTCACTGAGCTTCCTGGAGATATTCTTTCCTGGGCCAAATCACAATGTTTCCGCCCTTGTCGGACTTATTTATAACCACTTCAAAATTGTTTCTGAGTTTCTTAATCAAGTTCGCATATTGTATCTCTTTATACTTCTTATTACGCTTTTTGTGTTTCACTTTGTGGTACAACTTCTTAATATCATTCGTCACCATCTCGTGGAAAATGTCAATTGCATCTTTGGGCATTACCGGGAGGAATGTTGATTTAGGCTTGAAGGGGCTGCTGCCCGCACTTTGCTGTCTTATATTCATGTTTTGTAGCCTTTCCTGGGTTGACCCGGTGTTTATGTTGTCTGGTCTGTCCATATTCGTCTCATTGCTCAACTCATACAGAGTTGATAGGGTTGAGGCATCCGATACTTGGAGCAAATTCCTATTGGTATTCTCCTGTGCTGCTCTTGGTTGATCTATGCCTTCCTTGATGGCGAAAAATTTCTTTAACTTGAGTTTTCGTATAAAACAGAAAATATCCACCCTGGTGCGTCCATAATCAAAGTTGCTTTCTGGGCAGAAAGACAACCCTAAAGATAGCAGTTGCATTTCTGCCTTCGTCAGCGTCATGTTTGATAGATTTATTATCGTTTTGTCATTCATTTCTGTTTCCTGCGCCATTGGGGTTTTCTGGATCTTACACCTTCTCCTTTTGCGCCTTGCTCGTCGTCTTTTATTTCTTCGTTGCCTATTTGTCTCTTTTGATTCCGGGGTCTCAGAGTCTGCCTGCGATCCAAGGTTAAAAAATCCAACTCTTCCTCTAAGCTTAATTTATTTCTTCCTAACGGTTCATTCATATAACTGGAGCCTCCGTTTTCAGATTCGGTTTCACTTGTTAGTGAGTTTGCCTCTGAGGTTAATGCGTCGTTCGCTACACCCCCTGCTCCGTGTGTGGTGACCGTTATGCTTGATTTTGGCCTGTTGAACCGTAATCTTTTGGCATTATCGTATTTGCGTGCAAAGGTAAACATTTGACCCTGCTCGTAATCAGCCTTATCACGTGCAAATTTGTAAGCCTTTCGGATTTTTATCTTTTCCTCCTGTTTATTTAGACGTTCTTGAATTTCTTTTCTCGTTTTGGTAATGTATTCTGTGGTTTCCATTTTATCCAGTTGTTCATTGATCTTGTCTATTTCAAGTAACAGTGCTTCACGATCGGTTTTGGCATATTTAATCAAAATGTTTACCAAATTCATAGATGCCATCAGATTGCTCTCTCCCCATTCCTTTAGCATATCGGGATTGGGATTGTCAAAACTGGGTGCTAGAAGTATCCTTAACCCAGGTGGGACTCTTCCCGCTTCTTCATATTTAGTTAAGGATTTATGCTCCCACCACTTCGTGATCTCATTACGCATGCATTTTTCTAATGATTTTAACAATGTTTTAGCATCAGCAAACTTACTTATTGTGCTTGCATTATTGTATTGACCACTTGTAGATGCTTTTGGTAGGTTACTGAAAAGTTCATCCGCCGCTACCTCCCTTTCCCGTACTGCGTCCGCTGACATTATGGAACCTTTTCAGTGAGTGCCTTGCGTCGTTTAATGATTTCGCCGGCCAAATTTACTGCATGCCGCACCTCCCCACCTACGCTTCTGCTCGTTCACTCACCGCCGTGATACCGTCTCCGACTGGTCCTCCGACCCTGCCGCTGTCGGTTCCTAGCTAGTGCTGTGTTCTGTAGCTGCGTCAGGGGGCTGCCGCCAATATTTCCTCCTGGATCCAAACAATTGCTTTGGTTGAAGACGGCTGCCTGCTTCTGGGGAGGGGGTTCGTCAACCGGAAGCAACCAACACCCGTATCGTAATCGAATCCACCAAACGCCCTCCTGCACTTCCTTTCGCAGAGACGGAGAGCACGAACTCCAATGGGTATAGTGCAGATTTTCCTTTTATTATATTACAAGTTCCATAACATGACGCGTTTCGGTCAACAAGTGACCTTGATCACATATGGAAACGTTGTACGGTTAACCTTATATCACACACCCCCTGTGTCACATGATCAACACCATAGAAGAAATACTCATTCATTTGCTTGACTCCCCAGAGCGTGTCTGTTTTCTCAAGCGCTCATCATTGTTTTTAAGGCAACATTACTATTTTGACATAACTTCATATAGCATATTCAAGGTAATAAATATATATAAATAAATAAATACATGGATAAATAAGTACAATAAATAAAACATATACAATAGTAATGAATACATGTTATAATATTATTAGTACTAAAACCATGTAAAAACACCCTACTTGATGCATCATATCGGATGCCTCATTATATTTCTGCATAAATGCTGACAGGGTAAAAAATGATACAAAACCTTAAAACAGCTATCAAATTCACACTCTCCCTGATATAATGCGCCTTGTTTTAGTATTATATTTTATTTTTTATTCCTTTATTTTTATTTCTTCTTTGTTATTGTTATTTTAATTATTCTATATCTTTGAAAAGTGCTCATGTGCATAGCAGCTCTATATATATATATATATATATATATATATATATATATATATATATATATAATCTACTGGCGGTCGCCAGTAGATAGTTATAGTTAGGACCTATTTTCCATAGGAAATTCACAACATTCTATTTGAAATAACTTTGGCGCCGGTTGACAAATCTTCGCAAAATTCTCAAAACTCGTGGGGCGCTCCGGTCCGCTCCTATCCTGAAAGTTTCGGGGTGATTCGGCAAGCGGGGGCCGAGAAAAAAGGGGGGTCCCAAAACGTGTTTTCTCCATGTTAATTCCCATAGGAAATTTTAGACACGGCTACAGCCTGAACTGCTGAACGGAATTACACCAAATTTGGCAAAAAGGTAGCGCTTGGTTCAGAAAGCGACCTTTTTTTAAATGGTGTAAATCCGTTCAGTAGTTGCGGAGAAATTAAAAAATAAGAGTCAAAAATCAATTTCCCATAGGAAACTTTAGACACGGCTACAGCTCGAACTGCTGAACAGAATTACACCAAATTTGGCAAAGAGGTAGTTCTTGGTTCAGAAAGAACCCTTTTTGTTAAATGGTGTAAATCCGTTCAGTAGTTGCTGAGAAAATCAAAAGTAAAACCACTCGGCCCTCCCGCAGCCCCGGGACCGCCACCCCCCGGGGCTTCTTTTTTTTAAATTAAATTCGCTGTGTGGGGGGGCTCGAGCCCCCCCACACGCCCCGGGGACCGCCACATCCCTGGGGCACTAAGAATTTTAAATTGGGGGTCCGTTTCGGACCCCCGAAGCCCCGGGGACCACCACCTCCCCGGTGCTTTGAAGATGTTGGGAGGGGGGCCGCGCGGCCCCCCTCCTGGAGCCTGTGATGGCCCTGGGGACCACCACCCCCCAGGGACGGCTCCTGCAGTGTCCCGGGGTGCCTACCCCCGGGACACTGCTGTTTGCTATGACAGGGCGGGAGCCTCGTGGCTCCCGTCCTGTCATAGCAAACTTGCTTTGGATTTTGGAAGAGAGAGCAGGAAACCTGCTCTCTCTTCCAAAATTTAAAGCAAATTGCTTTTCCACACGGGGAGCTGCATCTTAGCAACTCCCCATGTGGAAAAGCAATGCCGGCTCCCGAGGGACGCGGGGAGCCGGCGGGACCGTGGGGGGATTGGGGACCCCCCCACGGTCCCCAACGGAGAGGGCCAGCCCCAGGGGATGGGGTCCCCGGGGCTACAAGTGGCCCGGGAGGGGGGCCACGCGGCCCCCTTCCCCAAAATTTATTTAAAAAAAAGAAATTTATAAAAAATAACAAAGGCCGACCCCGGGGGATGGGGTCCCCGGGGCCATAAGTGGCCCGAGGAGGGGGGCAACGCAGCCCCCCTCCAAAACAATAAAAAAAATAAATAAAGGCCATGCTCCGGGGGATGGGGTCCCCGGGGCCGATTAAGGCCTCGGGAGGGGGGCCACGCGGCCCCCTTCCAATAAAAAAAAAAAAAAATAGCGGGCAGGCCCTGGGGGATGGCGTCCCCAGGGCAAATAAATTACAAAAAGAAGGGGGGCCACACAGCCCCCCTTCTTAAAAATAAAAAATAAAAAAAGACCGGCATCGCGCCGGAGGCCACGCCCCCTCCTTGCAGCACTCTGCAAACGCGCCCCCTGAATTTGAGATTCATCAGTGATGTCACTGACCATGTCATGAGTGATGTAATATGTGACGTCATCAGCAGTGCATTGCGGGGGCGCGAGTTATAGTTAGCTGAACTAACTATAACAGGGGAATTTCACGGGTTTTGTACGAGTGCAATGTCCAACTAACTATAACTTTCCCTAAAACCTATGGTTTTTTCAGTGAATATATATATATATATATCCACAAACGCCCCTTAAACTTCAAAGAATACTTTTCTCCACATTTAGAGAAAGCCTGCACTCAGTTTCTTTGGGAATTTCCATTTTATTAACCGGCAGTACTTGTTAACAGGTACTGCCGGTTAATAAAATGGAAATTCCAAAAGAAACTGAGTGCAGGCTTTTTCTAAATGTGTAACAGGTACTGCCGGTTAATAAAATGGAAATTCCCAAAGAAACTGAGTGCAGGCTATCTCTAAATGTGGAGAAAAGTATTCTTTGAGAGATATATATATATATATATATATATATATATATATATATATATATATATATATATTGTATTCCAAAGATGCTCTCAGCATTGAAAGAGCACTCGACCGTGCCCCCACCATCTGGCATTTGTCACCTCGTGCTGCTTGCCTTTCACATGCCAAGCATTTCCTTCATGTCCGACGCGTTTCGAGGCAGACGCCTCTTCCTCATGGGCTCAAAAGACACGCATTGAATAACAGCTCATTTCCGGTATTTATTTCATTTGCCTAATTGGCTTTTGCCTCGTGCATCACAACTATTGCATTGTGGATGTTAAAGTCCCGTAAAAAGAGTCTCACTTTAATCCTCCTATAGTAGGCTCAATATCGTGTCTGATTAAAAGCTTGTAATACCTTCGTAGGTTGGCACACTCAAGGCAGGCATAGTTAAATGCTGGAACACGGTGCTGCGCGGAGACAGACATTCAGCTCCCCAGCCTTACAAATTCTTGAAATGGTGCTCATTTCCACGGCGAGCAGCTGTGTTTAATTGTTGTATTCCAAAGATGCTCTCAGCATTGAAAGAGCACTCGACCGTGCCCCCACCATCTGGCATTTGTCACCTCGTGCAGCTTGCCTCTCACATGCCAAGCATTTCCTTCATGTCCGACGCGTTTCGAGGCAGACGCCTCTTCCTCATGGGCTCAAAAGACACGCATTGAATAACAGCTCATTTCCGGTATTTATTTCATTTGCCTAATTGGCTTTTGCCTCGTGCATCACAACTATTGCATTGTGGATGTTAAAGTCCCGTAAAAAGAGTCTCACTTTAATCCTCCTATAGTAGGCTCAATATCGTGTCTGATTAAAAGCTTGTAATACCTTCATAGGTTGGCACACTCAAGGCAGGCATAATTAAATGCTGGAACACGGTGCTGCGCGGAGACAGATAGCACAGGACAGGATGAGGAAAATCTCAGACAAACTAAGTTGAAACATGAATCATAATGATACAAATTGCATTTAAGCAAATATGACAAAAAATGATTTCTATGGGGTTTTTGATTATATTTTTTACATTCCGTTTTTAACATAGGACTGACCGAAACAATTTTAATTATTAATTGATTAAAAAGAAATTTTAGCCTTTATTTATTATCATATATTATAATGTATGGAAATAAGTTGTTATGGTATTTATTATATGTTTATTTATGGTTATGTCTATTCCCACCCACGATCAAAGGCAATTTGCGATAGTGTAATATAATATTGTAAGTGCACAAAATAAGTATATTAATTGTGGGGGAGAGAGAGAAAAAAGCAAAAACGGAAATGTATCAAATTTGTAATACCATAAAACCGCAGTATGTCTTCCATGTCCATGGTGAAATCACCGGAACTTTGCACTAATCACTGTCACTTTAAAAGGGGAGAAAATGGTAATGAGCGTTGTCATGTGATCAAGGTCCAGGAGGGACCGAAACGCGCATTGGCCGACTGAAAATAAACATCTCTTGCACAGAAACGTGGTCCGTGTCTGCTTTCCGTTTCCAGGACTGGTGAAAGCATTGAAGCAGTACGAGAGGATATATATATATATATATATATATATATATATATATATATATATATATAATGCTTTAACTGAAATTTTCACCTAAGTAGCCCATGGTGATCCTTTGTAATAGTAATCCTCATTGGTTACAGTCTGGCATCTGAGTAACTAAGCGCAGTTGACAGATTTTTAGTGGAGGTAGTGTTTTGTCTGCCTATTATATAGATCAACTCATGCATCCCTAATCATTTGTAGGGCACAGCTCCTGGTCTATTTTTCATTTATTGTTTATGAGGATTCAGGAGCCATTTTGACTCTGTCATATGTCTGGATATTGATTCCAAGGCATTACATAACTAGTTATTGGCTACGTACAACAGGCACTTTAGAAAAACTTTATCCAAAAGCCCGGGAGATGACCTACCATAGAGTCAGTTACTCTACATATGGAAAACTGCAAGTGGAGGAATGACTATTTCAGAGAGACATACGTACATCCCAAGTAAGAAACTCCTGGCAAGTGGTTACTCCAGGAAATTGGTTAAAAGAGCCTGGTCCTACCCAAGAGAACCTTTACTGATAACTGAACAGAGGACCTGATTTAGAGTTTGGCAGACAGGGTAGTCCGTCACAAACATGACAAAGTGCCTTGTCCACCAAACCCTTGGTCAGCCCTCTCAATTAGGAGTAGGGCAGACTGTCAGTTTTCTGATGTTGGTGCCCCAGCTGGATCTGCCATTGGAAAACTCGGACGGCTTGATGGAGTAGGGAGGAGTCTGAGTAATGGCATCAGAACCATCCGTCCTCTTTAGAGTGGACAGTCTGATGTTCTTTTTCTGTCATTAACTGCCAGGTATGGGGACCATTAACATCTTGTTTTTCATAAACAAGCCCCTGCTTTGTGAGTCTGTAGCAAATACAATTCCCCTCACTCATGATTTTAATATAGACTGGCACTACCATTTATTATAGGCTTGTTTTGCCTCAAAATCTCTGTCCTGAAGATAACCATTAGACTATAAATGGTTGAAACGCCATTGACATTTCCAGCAGTTAAACCAGCTAATTATGGTCTATATTATGCTTAGAGGACGCTTATAGTGAAGTGTGTAAAACCATGTTTTCTTGTTGTACTGGTCTCTTGCTTTCTTTGAACATGCACTTATTTTCCTATATTTTATCACTTGAGCATCGAACATCTCTTGCACAGAACGTCATGAAGCAAATAAGACATACCTATACATATAAAATATGTTTGACTAGTTACTTTCAATATACCGTTGCATGGCCTTGTTTTCTTCCCTTTTCTAGTAGCTTGACATTTATATTTCTTGTTACAACACATGCGTAGTTGATTGTTTTTTAAATCCTCAAATGTACAAAATACACCACTAATAGCCATTGTTGCTTTCATATGTACAAACCATATATATATACATATATATATATATGCTGTAATGCAATGTTGCTTCTCCAGGGTTGATTAATTCTAATGGGCATTCCTGGAAACAACAGAGGAGATTTGCTTTATCAGCCTTGAGGAACTTTGGAATGGGTAAAAAGAGCCTGGAAGAACGAATCAACGAGGAGATAAGATGCCTAAGTGAAGTAATAGAAGAACAGAAAGGTGAGTATACACATGAACAGGACACTTGGGTTAGTAAACCGTATAATCTTGAGCTGCATAACTTAGTTTTCCTACTTTTCACTTCACTTTAATTGCTATTTGTCATGCGCATCTACCAGCAATCCTCTCCATAGATATTACAGAAAATAGAGCTTGACCAGAGGATTAACATTCCAATTTCAAGTGAGAAGGTAATTGGGTGCGGTAACGTTGCACCCAGAATTACTGATACTAGCAGGAAAAATCGACTGCGGGATCCGCAGGTTCACTCAATTACAAGTCTTGAATGGATCCTGAGGAAATGGTAATACCAGGTTTTTCTGCACACACATTTCCTCACACATACCCAGAAATACCACGTAGACAGAAAATGACATAAAACAACAGGAAATATGTCATTCCTGATGCCAAATTCATTCAGTTGTGCAACACAATAGGCCTTTCATTGCCTCATTGAACCCTTTGAGGTGCACACTCTGAGAGAAGATTGCTCCTGACTGGCATCTTCATGCCGTAAACCTACTGGCAGGCGTCATGTGGATTTACAATTGTATGAAATTGGGTTATTTGTTGAAGGGGTTTAGAGCCCATTTCAAGAAATAACCCCAGGCTTTGTCAGGGTGAACCACAATTGTCAATAAATGAAACTGCGCTTAACCTTCTTATAGCTTGGCACAAACCAGTTAGACTTAACTTAGAGGCAATGTGTAAAGTATTTTTGCAACACTCTAGCAATAATAAAGTTAAAACACAGCACAAGAACAATACCAAACCAGTTTAGAAACAAAGAGAATATTTTAATAAATAAAATGAAACCTAAACAACAAAAATGCAATCAGTAGAACTGGAAGTATGAATTTTTAAACTTTGAATTTAAAAATAGCACCAAAAAAGCCCAAAGTGCCAAGTGCTGTTATCTGGTCGTGCTAGACTGGGTCAAGTCAAAAGTTAAGGCCGACCATGATGGAGCGTGGGTTGGATACAGGGACCAGGTTCGCCCTGGGTGAAAGTTTATCTTTGCACTGAAAAACTTTTTAGGAGAAAAGCCCTTGTCGACAGGGTTGTCGATGGGCCAGGCTGGACGCTAGATCCGTAGAGGGGTTCATCGACGGTGGCCAGCTGCACAGCAGGACCTTTGTGGGGCATCAGTCAGTTGGGAAGCTCAAGGTTTTCTACGTCTATGGTGGGAAAGGTCCGAGCAGGCAAAGTCTGAAGTTTGGGCCCAGGAAAGTGTTGCTGACAGTGGGTTGTTGGTCGATGTTGGTTGCGGGAAAATCCGCTATGTTCAGACATAGAAACGTCTGTGCAGGTATTTATTTAGCAAAACAGAATCCCTTTATATTTTTCATTTTAAAAGTATGTATTTTGAAGGATGCAACAATGCTATGGACACAACAGATGCCTTCTGTGATCTTTCAAGCACAATTTCAGTATAGTATGCTTGCATAATCCCCC
Source organism: Calotriton arnoldi (assembly GCA_963921515.1). Lineage (NCBI taxonomy): Eukaryota > Metazoa > Chordata > Amphibia > Caudata > Salamandridae > Calotriton > Calotriton arnoldi. The sequence goes on along the minus strand of CAWUFW010006598.1, from coordinate 875,467 downwards.
TTAAGAAAGATTTTCCAGCTTGGGTCCCAAGAAGGTCTACTCTATTTTGAATTTTTTGTGTTTTCTACCCGGCAAAGACATGTCCACCAGCTTAGAAGTAGTATATGATCCATAGTATCAGAATCTACACATGATCTGGGATAACATGACTTAGAGTAACCTTCCAGTCTCACACATAAGACCTTGCAACGTCCCTTGGTTCATAAAATGCTGCCCAATAAGTCCAGGTTTTTTTTATAACGCATTTTTTATTGAGTTTGCGTCAATTATACAAACAGAAAAGATACAAGGAAAGACAAAAGACAAAAAGGTAATAAACCTTGTCCATCCACCACGGTACAACATGACAATCATTATGTTAATAATCCACAATCAAACCAGAGAATCAAAGCATTTGTTAATTCAGTCTGTATATCACTTTCTATTTCGGAGTTCTTTACGCATAAATTTCCTCATCCACTGTGGCATTCACAGGCCCAATTGAATCCATTACAGTGCTTTGATGCAGGGACCATGTTTTCCAAATTTTGTAATATTTTTGTGGACACACTCTGGCAGTATATATAGGTTTTACCATGCTCATGCATTGGTCAAGTCCCCTCCTCCATTTCTCAGCTGAAGGAGAGTCTGCCTTCTTCTGCTGGCGAGCAGTGTCTCTTTTGGCCACCAGGATGCCCAACCACAATAATTCCATCTTTTATCTGTTAGTGTCTAGATCTATGTTTATATTTAAAATGGTGAGTTTGGGTTCTGCTGGTAAGTTCCAGCCCAACAAGGCCAGGACTTCCTCCAGTTAGGGGTTGATTACACTGCATCCCATATCTGTGCAATAGGCCCCAACATGAGAGGTACATCAGGGAGGCCACTCCACCAATCTTTCATAGTTTGTGTCGTGTAAGGTATATTCTATTCAAGTAGTTAAGTTGGATCAGTTGGTACTTCGACACGATGCCTGATCCCTGAGAGAACACCCTAACTTCCCTCCAGTTCTTATCAGAAAGAGGGGCCAAATCCTGTTCACAATCCTGACACAGTGTGTGAAAAGAGTTGGCAGGGTTGGTTACTAGAGATCGAAACACTTTCGTAATCTTATGGCCCCTAACTCTTCTGACAGTAGTTTCATCTGTAGGAGCCTAAACACAGGGAGATCTTCCACTCCCGAGATATAGGGAGTAATCACATGTCATAATTGCAAGAACCAGAAGAATTGGCTACGGTGTAAATTATAATGTTCATGAAAGGACTTTAATGCAGTTTTTGGCATAAACATGTACTGGTCCAACCGAACTAAGAAAAAGATTACTTTTGAAAGTCGGTTTGCAAGGGCCTTCTGAGCTAATTTGACTATGACATTTAAGAGGGAGATTTGGTAGTAGGACGAGCTGAGGTTTGGATGTGGTCCTGTTTGTGAATAATCACTATCTCAGCCATACACAAGACCAGTGGTAATTGGCCTATCTGTAATGATTCCTTTATCACGTCCCCAAGTGAATCCAAGACTTTGGGGGCGTAGATCTTGCAAAACTCTGCTGGTAGTCCATTAGAACCTGGCTTTTTGCCCAACTGAAACTGGCTCTGAGCCTCCAACAGCTCTGCGATAGTAAGATCATCTTTCAAGAGTCCTTTCTCTGCTTCTGTCAATCTCTGTAGCAGGAGGATTAGCAAAAAATCCTTTACGTGTCCCGGCAGCCTTTTATTTTGGTAATATAATTTAGCATAATAATATGCAAATCATTGACACTTCTCTGTGTTCCCCTTGATTATTGAGCCATCATCATTGGTAAGATATGTAATCTATTCACAGAGTTGTAAATTTTGACATAAGCGATGGAGAGTTTTACTGGCCTTGTCACACCATTGATAAATGTAGCTGGGCATCGCGAGCCAAGCTCTCTGTGTGTTATCCGTCAATACCTAGCTCCACGGTAGAGTGATAAGATAAGCTCTGTGCACTTATGCATCCCTTTGTGTCTATGAATTAGGTAATAAAAATGTAGTCTAGATAGCAAAATGTTTTATGAGCTCCCACATAAAATGTAAAACCACGTTCTTGTGGCTGAATAGTACACCATACATCGGATAAGCCTAGGGCAACCATGATTTTTTTCATTAATGAAGTGTATTGCATATAGATCGTCTCTCTCCCCCATCGGTCACAGGACCTGTCAACTACCCTGTGCCAATCACCCCACGAAACCTCTGGACCCTCCAGTTAACAATCGGTTAACAATCTCTAAGAAGATAGATGTTAGTGGTTGTGGTGTGTATATGTTAATCAAGGACAGTGATTCCCATTTAAAAGGCCCATGGCCGCTATATATCTGTCTAAATCATCAACGCAAACCTGCATGGCCTTAAAGGACACATGGTTGCAAATGAATATGGCTGTTCCCTTTGAGGCCCTTGTAAACGCCTGAATGAAACACCTGTGAAAAACCCATTTGTGCAAGGAACGGACACTTATTGCCCATAAGATGTGTGTCTTGCAGAAAGAGTAGGTCTGAGTTGAGTATTTTGGCTGCTTTGAGAAGCTCAGTTCTTTTGATCACATCTAGCAGACCATTTACTTTCCATGTTTATATATTTGTATCTGATCCTCACAGGGTTTACATTTGGGGTTAGCCATTAAGGGGAAGACCTAGGTGCATATTGATGTATATGTTTCTGAGCAGCAGGACTCAATTTTTCAAAAGTTATCAAGGAAGCAGGACAACATTTCGAATGGCAAAATAAAACCCATGCCCGACCCTACACCTCGTGAACATGAAGCATCTGTCACAGGACAGAAAAAAGATCGATGGCAACTCTGCAATCGAAGCATCTTACCATGGCCTTTTCATATCTCAACTATTCCCCAAAGAAAACTCAAGAACAATAAAAACAGAAGAAAAGTAACATTCAAAGAAAAGGGGCGGGTTGGCCCTCAAGAGGGATATCACCATATGGCCCATAGTCACTTATTCCCTACCCCCAGGCACCCACCAGTATACACCTCTGACATTGTTTCCGGTGGGTGTAGCATTAGTCAGGATAAAAGGTAAATTTTGGTGAGAGGATTATTGCAAGTAGCGAAGGTGGACAATTAAGAGTTATATAGAGGATAATTCAGAAGGTGGGAGAGTCTCTCTTCCTCCGTGATCCAGCATCCTCCACCTTCTTCTATTCGTATCGCTGGCGAGGTGGAATATTTGCCGATTTGTGTACAGCCGATCGAGATCAATTTCTGTTTCTGGAGTAAGCATGAGGCTTTTTTGACTATTGGACTCTTAGAATGGGAAGTGGGTCATCATCAAACAGTGATTTCTTGTGTGGCCAGATGTCTTGTCTTTCTTCTACCCACTCCCATACTGCATCCAGGGTCTTGAAGAAGAATGTCCATGGCTGGTAAAAAATTGGTAAGTTTGCTGTGTAGAGGAGCATATATCAGATATTCAGCGATCTAAGTTTCCTCTTGGCCTCCACAAACAATTTACACTGTTGTTGCACTAATTTAAGTGTAATCCGGAAAGACCATAATTTTTTGAGAATCATACAATAATGGTTCCTGGTTCCGAGCAAAGTGGAGGATCTCCTCTCTGTCCATGTAATTAAGGAAAAAGGTAATCATGGAGCAAGCGGGAGTGCATGGAGGCGGTCTTTGTATGAGTGCTCTATGTACATGCTCAATGATGAAGCACAAGGAAAGCGTCTCTCGAGGCAGCAGTGACCTCATCCATTCGTCTAAGAACCAGACGTCACATAGGTTATTCATACGAGCTCATTCTTCCATACCCTCTGCTCGTGCCGCCAGATTTATAAATGTTGCTGGTAGTTTGGAGATTGTGTTTTGTAGTTTCTTCTAGTTCTGAGGCACAACCCTCAGTCTCATTAATACAGTCTACTGCTGGTCTCAGGTCCAGTCTCAATGCCATGACATCTTCCCCTACAGCTCCAATAGTTGGCTCCCTGGACTTATTGATGGCTTGAAGAATTATGGCAGTGTCAGATGTGACTTCCACATCCACACCAGAGTCTACGGAGTCTCTGCTTGATGTAGGTGGTTTTGTGCTTGATTTCAGCCTCCTGGGTGGGTTTATTTATCTAAAGTGCCTTGTTTTCCAGCTGTTGGTTGTTTGTGATGTAGGAAGTATGATTGGAGGTGTACTCCAAGAATACTGATAATATTGGAGGCCAACTGCCACTGAACATTCTCTTTCTCTGAGCAAAGTAATGCCAACCCACCAACCTGCATCCATTCAACTAAGGTGCCACGAACAGACAGTGAACATGGCGAGGAGCAATTAAGTGGAATCTGGGATCAGCCATGAAGTATCTTTTTATAAGGAAATCTCAGCAACACCTAGATTCCAGCTGTTATTTGAATCTGCTTTCTCAGTTCCTGTGGGGGGTGAAAATTCCCTGTATCTAGCCATCCAGATTACCCAGTAACCCTTCACCCACCTCTTCAGAAAGGGGGTCCTTAATTTAAAATGATTATTTCACTGCTTCCACCCGATGTCCTAGAATGGTTGACCAGTCCATCAGGACGGTGTAGGCCCACATCAAGAGGGGCCACCACCTTCACGTCTCCCACTTCAGCGGGGTGGTGGGCCAAACTGTCTCTTAGGTAAAGGAGGGGCAGGACCTCTTTCCTCCTCCACTCAAATCTAAGTTGGAATCAAGCTCACAGGATGGGTGGGACAGTTCCCAGGCTGCAAACTACTTGACTGGGAGCACTGAAAAGTCTCAAAGCTGTGTGTTACTGAGCTTTCTCCACGCCTCACAACTCCGTTTCCCCCAAAAGTAACTATTCAGGGCCTGTAAATGGGCTACATGGAGAGCAGGCCTCTACTTTCCGTGAGCTCACCTTATTAAGAAGGCTCTGTCACACGCTTCAGACCCCTCCAGAACATGGCAGGAAACAGAAACTGGATCCGTCTTAATCCATTAGTATCCCAACAGTGCTTGCCGCTTCTTCCCTTAGCAGTCGAAGCGCTGGTCTCAGCTGCCGTTCTGGGCCTTAAAGCGGACCACGAGGATCGCTTCATGCTCATCAACCCACCCCAGCCTCGCAGTCTCACAGTCTGCCTGTCCCGACAAAAGGGGATTGCTGGGGCTAGTTGCGTCGGGTCCTTGTCTCTATCTTTGGAGCTTCTTCTTCGACATCTGCGCCTCACCACTTTCCGGCTAGGTCTCCTGCGTCTCGGGACAACTGGGGCCGGGGGGCAAGAGTGCCTAGTCCGGACTTTAAATGATATTGTGCGACTTGTGTGACGAAGCTCGTCTAGCTCACATCTGCTTTTGAAAATGGCCGAGCTAAGAGCCCCAATTGGGGAGGGAAGAAGGGGAGCAGCACCCACCACTGACACCAGGTTTGTGTGAAAAAGGTTGCTATATTGAAACAGGTGCATATTACAAACAACAACCTGGGCCTTTGCCTTACAAAACTACAAACCTCACTATATAAAGTTGTTCAAGTGTGTTAAGCTACCCCCACCTCTAATGTCCCCCCACAACAACTTCATTCTTTAACTGTGTACTTGCTCCAGAGCTGATCAACTGCAACAGATACCTTAAAACTCCCCTCCTTATTTTCTACAACTATTAACCTCTAGCTAACTAACCTTCCTACATGACCTTTTAACTTCCTGGCTCCTCTAGGCGTGAACTTGACTTCCCGTTCCCTTCCAGCCTGAATTGCCGCTGTCAACAGCAATAAACTTCAGTAAACCATGGCAACTTCTCGCCAACTGCCTCTGCACCTGCTTCAAAGCGACAACCATACATAGTTAACCCCCCCTTGCACACCTTTTCCAAAGTCTGCCAAATAAGGGCTAGGACATGTAAGAAAAAACACTTCCCCCCCAAACCCCTAATTAAAAGGGACAGGTGGGTGGGCCAAAACAGAACCTAACAGATACCAGCCACCATGTCACCTAGACACAATGGTGGCTGGTCACCTCAAAATGCCTGGCTGTATACCCCTTGGGCTACATACATAGCCCAAAAAACGTCCAAAAACCTGGGCAGTTGTCCAACTGCTCCACTTCCCAAAATACATGAGGGCAGACCTCCCTATGGTCGGCTGCCCCCCAAATCCCCATAAGACCACAGGTTTGGCACAAATGTTCCGGAACCTCCTGAGAAGGTATGTGCATGAAATGTATTTGGAACATCCATGTATAATGTTGTGCAAGAATCACTTGGAGATGTCTGTTTTTTCTTGTACCTTATTGCATCTCAGACCACAAGGAGAAGAGGTCTTCCCAGCCAGGCAGCAGACGTTAACCCCTTTGGTACCCCATCAAAACAAAGCCACCAGGGAACATCTTAGCATACAATTCCATCAGATGTCACCCTGTTCCAGTTAAAGTAACAAATCACAACAAATATCAACATACTTTTCCTTATCATTGACATTGTGAAGAGTTACCTATATTTTGACCACCACATTTTTGTGTTTCATTTAGGTCAGCCATTTGACCCTCACTTTCATATCAACAGCAGTGTTTCAAATGTTATCTGTGCCATCAGTTTCGGTGATCGATTTGACTATCAGGACCCAGAGTTTCAGAGTTTACTTCGTTTATTAGATGAGGTTTTAAAGCTGCACGTCAGCGTTTCAGCCCAGGTAAGCTGCTGTCATATTTAGCTTGTGTATGCATTCTTTTAAACACTTTTTGTTATTGTGCATCATGATGATGAATACAGTTTGCATGTTTTTTTAGGAAACTGGGCTAAAATACTGTAGAAGCAGTTATCTACCTGAAGGGTAGCTTCAAACAAATGCTTTACACAGGAAGCTATGAATTGGGCAGAAGAAGTGCTAAAGCAGCATATATTATGATCTAGAGATTCCAAGTAGGCCAATGATTCCTCAAAATTGTGAATTATCATTACTACAGAAAAGGCAGCAGCAGTAAAAGGTCATACTTGACCCCACATTTTGGTGAGGAGTTTAGATTTTAGTGGCTGAGTTCTCATTCCAGATTTGGCACTTGAGCAAAACAAATCAGGTGATTCATTGAAAAATCATGCCATCTGCCTCAGTTTGTACAGTACTGACTGTACAGTGCACTATTCCAGATTCATATTCCGATGACATCCTAGTTTCTATATTCCAGTGTCATGTAAAATACTTCATTTTCATAATGCTCAACCTTGAGCAAAATCTTCCCCTGTAAAGCTCTCCTCTGCATCTTGGAGTTAGCTCCACACTACATCAATACCTAATTCAAAAGTAAATGAAAAACGTGGGTTGCGCAAAGCTGCAGAAGTTTGAAACTCTTAATAGTAGGTTTCAGATGGTAGATAAGAAAGGTTACACTATTCAGTCAGTGATTATGGAACATTTCCAGTCCCTTGTTATAGAGAACCACAATTGATTCCCCCAAAAAATCATAATCTCTTTCTGTCTTTCTGAAAAAAAGAAGTCAGTGGTTCTCCTCTCTGCCAGCTGAATCAAAAAAGTGTTAAAGATTTTCAGAAAAGCAGACAGCAATTACATATATGAGCATAATACCAACCTTGCCCTTCTACAAGACCGCTATCATAAAGGCCTTGTGCGGGATTCCAAGGTAGTCTGCTGCTCTGCTGAGACAAATTTAAAAGCAGGAGCTCCACAGATATAACTGTGACATTCTGGATGGCTTCAGATATCTAGATAAATGCAACAATTGTCTTGCTGCAAAAGGCAGACAGTGTTTACCATAAAGGTTAAAGTATCCACCAGGATATGTAAGTTATTGGTATGGGAGGTGATACCTGGCACTACCACAGCACTTCATGTTGCATTTCTAAGTTTTGATTATGGTTCTGCTTCCACCTCTCCTAACTAAGAGCAAACTCTTTGACTGTTAAGCAGATGTCTGTTTGCTGATGGTGGTTTCAGTTAATTACAGACCAGGTATTTGTTTTTCAGACCCTTAACCAGAATCCTAAATCATTACTCAGTTACTCATGCAAGCTGTGGTTCATGTCCAATTTAATACCATGCATATTACTTTCTCCCAGCAGAAGCTTAGGTTGAATCCAGGACATTTCCAGGTTGTATCAAATTTCCCTATACCCTACCCAATTACTTATAAGTGGCTGTGATGGAAAAGCAGCAGTGCTTTGTGGATTATATATAGTATCCTGGTTGTCTCCATTCCCTGCATGTCTGAGCTGATATCTGGAATGCTGAGAGTGAATGATGAAATAGAATGTTGATGTGTACATGGAGCAGAAGCTAAGGGATCGGACAGTTGGCGGGAAAATGAAGCTCTGACAGGACCTACCTGTTGTTGCTGTAGCCTAAGGGCCTAACATGAAATAGAAATCCTACCACTTACCTTAGTGACCTCAGAATCATGTTAGAACATCCTGCCCTCCAACCGCAACATTGTGGCAAATAGTTGTTAAGGACCTGCTTGAAAATGCATCAAGACTCTGGTTGTAATTGGAGCAATTTCTGTCACAGGAGGGTTGTCATGAGAAGGAAGTTGGCCCTGTGACCATGGAGACTATTTTGGGGCCGCCCAACCTCCAGTCCTGGAATGACTGGAATCTATATCCACATGTGGTGTAAATGCCCTAAAAGAGCCAAGTAGTGGGAGAGATCTAGCAAACGCTTAGAGATGGAATCAGACAGAAACATTAAAATTATGTGGGGGGGATTTAGGAAGACTAAGCACCGCCTAAAAATAAACTTCTGTTCTGTATTGTGGGATTGGCTTTTGTCAGATGGAAAATAGTGTGATTGTGGGGTGGGAAAACAACAGTGAAAGTTGATGATTGGCTTGTAGATAAGGACTGGTGTAGCATCACTGGAAAAGAAATGTATATGAGCAGGGGATGTTTGCAGAAGTATCAACAAAACTGGGCAAAATGGTGTGAAATAGACAACCTGGAATAACATACTGTATATTATCATATAGTATTAGTTCATAAGGGTCATGGAATATGGGATGTAAATACACAGTGGCTGCTGAGAAGCACATAGGCAGACTGCTCTGTACCAGTTGATGTCATGATTTATCAAAACAGATTGCCATTGATGCTCAATCAGATGTCCTATATTTCACAATATCATATAGATCATGCATGTACCATTGTGTAAGGTGGTAATGAGATTTTTCCCTTCTTTTATGATGACTCTACGTTGTGTATTATACTATGTGTATCGTTTAAAAAACATAACAATACAAAAATACTGTTAACCAGGCGAGGTTGATCAGTCCATGGCTGTTTTTATGTGCTGCTCCAAGTCTCACAATATGTACCTGGTGTAGCAAATGCCTATAATTTTACAGCAAATTTAGCCTCTAAATCTTTAAAGTTAACACACTGGTTATTTTGTCATTGATGATAACCTCCAGCAGCACTGAAACCAATGGGATTGTACAATGGCAGCAGAAAATGCATAATTTGGCTGTAAGTCTGCTTAAATGAGAAATCTCCTCCATTTCACAATACAATGCCAGTACGGCTACGGTTTTTGTTTGTTCATCAAACTGCATCCCAAATCCAGCTGTAGCGTTTACTCTGATGGCTTTCTTACTATTGACATGTTTCAGTTTGCTGTCAATATGCCACGTTTGTAAATTTAGAAAAGCATTTACTGTGACACCACCGCAATTCTGGAAAATAGGGATTGTCTTTAACTGGTGATGTACAGAGGAGATCATTATTGTTGCTGTACTGGTAGTGTGAGCGTGGTGGTGGTGGAGTTCATGGTTTCATTTATAATAGTGCTACTTTAACTGTCTGTGCATAGACCAGTTTACTAATAGCTTGCATCTGAATTATCTGTCTCTTCGTTTCATGCAGCACAGTTCTGTTGAGGATTCATCTCTTGTATTTAAGAAGCTTATCATCTGAATTGGGAACATAAAAAAGACAGTTCAGATCTGTAGCATGGATCCACCTCAGCGGCACAGATGGACAACTCTGAGTCTAGTGTGTTTCTCCTGATCTTGGCATTTGAGTATGTCCTCAGTATGCTGCTTACCAGAGCTTCAAAGTTCTTCCTGTTTCTGAATTATCATCTGAGTACTATCTGGTCAGTTAGAACATCACCCTCAAAAAATGTTTGGCTCATAGAAGTGTGTTACTGCTGCCTCTGCCTTTGTAGCGTATTCAAAAGACATTGCAATGCGGAAAAGCCACCTTTTTAGTCACATTCGTCTGCCATGGCAAAGTCTTTAAGGTATTTTTATTGTTCAAACCAGATAGGGTAAAACAAATACAGACTCACATTCCATACAGTCAAAAACTCATGTTTATGGACATGGTGGCAAAGCCCTTTTGCTTTTTCTTAATCTTTGGTGAAAGCTTCTGGTCTTCAAAGGATGCCTGTATTCCACATAAACTTTGTCACATATGCCTATTATCCCATGAGTCTTTCTTTTCTTTTTGGTAATCTTACAAGGTCAGATTCATTTAGTTTTCAAAATAGGGCCCGCTGAAGTATTTATCAACTGACATTGCTCTCAGAATATTACTTACATGTTCATTTATGACAAATCTTGCAAATGTTGAAGCTCAATTTCATCAAGAGGCTGACAGCCCTAAGAGACTGTATATTCAGCATAGCAATAGGTGCATGCTGAGTGGTTGCCGAAATGCCCTCATGCACTGATGTCAAGAGCCCAGTCTGTGGTGGAGTACAATAGTCTTTAGTAACAAGATAGTCCACATGTTCATTGTTAAGGGAATAGTGTATACATGGCTAAGCCCAAAGGTACATATGCATCTTTTGAGCACATTATTCCACAAACCAAGTGTATATTGACTATAGAAAGGTTTGTGGTGTTTGGTAACTGTAATTGTGGACAAATAGTCTGCCAAAATTCTACAAATTTGTTGACTTTCACCAAACATTTTGAACAGATTCTTGTTTTGTACAACTAATTACTATTGTATGAATGGGCCAAATCATGTTGTCAGGATTTTTTTTATTTCCTTCATGGAAAGATTAAACACTTGGCTTGTTTTGTTCTTGCACAACAATTCAAGATTGTGCAGTGGATAAAGGGGTAACCAGACTTCCTGATGACAACCGAACAGCAGTGGTAGTGCCTCGGTGTGACCCTGAAGCCTCCTCCCCCACACACTTGCTAGTAAATGCACAGGCACAAGATATCTCGTTCTCTATCTCTCACACACTAGCCCATACTTACAGACGCATATACACATATGATCACACAGACATACACATACTCTGTTATAAAATGGCACTCACAGGTGTGGAGAAACATGCAATCCCATTTCTGTCTCTCACAGCTTGTGACTATTCACACATAACAACTTCTTTATCCTTGGAGACTTGAGCATCTGGTTCAATCAACAAAAACTCCCAAACGAGATCATTCTGTCAAACCTGTAAGCTTTCAACTTCTTCCAAGCTGGTTCGATTCCAACATACTCAGACGGACGTTCCCCTGGGTGCAGTTTTTTCTCCACTAGGACTCATCATGGTCACAGGAAATCTCCCCTTCATCTTTTGCCTTCACCACATCATGCACTTCAAAATCAGGTAATGGTCAACACTGCTGCAATTATAACAAAGACTGATAAAAGTCTTTATGGGCAATGAAGCAAGCCTAATCTTATCACTCTTAATTCTTAACTAATTGCCACTTACCTTCATAACAAAAGTGAAACAATTCTTCCTTTTGCTCTTGAAAGCATCAACAGTCTGATTCCCCTGAAGATCTCCTCTCATCTGAAACATCGACCAAAGACCCTCAGACTAAAAATAAACTATACAAGCCCAGTGAAAAAGAAAACTGAATCCTGAAATGTCAGTTGAAAGAATGAAGCATCCCAACAAAATCTACACTTCTAACAACAAGCAAGGACATACAAATCTGTCAGTTAATAAATTAAATTACTCTACTACTCCCATCAGATTTCAAAAGTAAAAAACCCATACAAAAAACTTCACAAGGACCTCTCAGAATTTTGTGAGCTGGTATGCACTTCTGTCAGACTTGTTAACTCCCAAATCCGCACCTGCATTGCATCTTGTCATAAAAGACAAAACTATGGAACCCTTCCATAATAACAAGTCATCCATCAGCTTCTTTTTTCAGGTCACTAAACCCAAGATATCACCCTTTGACACAAAACCAATCCTGTTCGCCACCAAGCAACTCTTGCTGCAACATTTAAAGGAATTGCTGAAGGCTGGTGGCCTGGCTGGATGACCTGCAGACACTTGTCTGAATGAAGTTTTCATTCCACTCTCACTACTGCCACTAATCCGGTCAGAATGATCAACAACAGCTCTATAAATGCAGGCGTCTTCTCCAAAGACCTCAAGACTGCCTATCTGAAATGGATTCGAAGAAACGAAACCTCAATTTCGCCAGATACCACTCAATCTCTGATGAACCATTTCTTGGCAAACCCGTTTAAAGAGCAATCTTCATCCAGCACCCTAGAAGAAAATCTCCAGAAGCCACACAGGATTCTTCCTGCCATTGTAACCAATTCTGCCTTGATTTTCATCTCCACTCTAGAACTGAGGCCATAAGATCTCAGCATTCTAGCAACTATCCCAGATTGGATCTCCTCCTACCTTTCCAGCAGATCAGGCACTACTGCATTTCCATCATACTGTCCAACTCCTTTCCACACTGACTTTGGCATCCCACAGGAATCAATAATTCCTGTGCTCCTTTTAAGTGGATAACTCAATGCACCACAAGATCTCAGGCCCATCAGTCTAACCTGTTACAACTACACAGACTACTCCCAGATCATCCACAAGCTTGAAAATCTAAGAGGCTGAGTCTTCACTTGTAGGACCTGAGAGAATTGCCTCACTACAACCATCTGGCCCCAGGAACTTTGACCACATCTGGTGCCATCAACAAAACCTGTGAGTGATCACAGACTCTGATCAATTCCTAGCGTGAATCAAGTTACCAGAAGTGCCTTCTTCACTGTGCAAACCATGTGTATCATTTTCCACATCTCTGTTTCCTTCAGAAAGTCAAGGCCAAAATCACTCGGATACTGATGGGCCTGGACTAATCCTGATAATCACTCCCTTTCTAGTACAAAGAGGAGATAGAATTCAGAATGTGTCAGTCAGAAAGCTATTACACCTGCTGACCAAATCCCTCCATCCCTACACGTGCTCCACTGGTTACAGGTGGCCAGATGCTACTCTACATCTATTGCACTTGTTGGTGATAACATACACAGTAGGATCTTCCACTTATGAATGTCACCCCATCTTTATAACCTGCTCTTCAAAAAAATACTTGCATTGGTTGTACTCTCTGTTTAGACAACCAAACTCTGGAACTGACTGCCTCAGACAGAAGCATTATCCATGTTTATCTGGAATTCAGGAAGTTAGTAATGACTTAGCTGTTCCCAAACAGATGACACCCTTATATCTCAGCTAACCAGTGCCAAACCATGACCACCTCCATGATGAAAGAATCAGGCAGCCGCATATGCAACTACATCTCTTCTTTCATGCAACACCAGAGATGTTCTCTCATAGGTCACATTATAAACCCACATTCTGTCAACCACATAGAACATTCACCATTGTGTGTTACCTCGCAGTCAAGAAGAACTTTAGGACCTCATCAGGGGTATGAGGCACCATACAAATGATACTGCAATCATCTTAATCAATAGAAACCCAATCATTACACACTGATATACACACACTCACAGACAGTTAGGCACACATACACATAAAGGCCTTGAAGAACGCTGACACACTATATGCACAGACACACAAGGACATAGGCACACACAAGCAAAAGATTTAATTTTTACTTCTTTAAGTGAAATCACAATACTTTGTAAATATTTTTTGTAAAAAGCATTAGGCATTTCAACTCACATTCAACAATAGCTCAGAATCAATCAAAAGGACAGTACATACCACTACCGAAGAGCTATCGAAATCTATATTACAACTCAGTTGAGGAAAACTCAGGGCCCAAACGGTCTCCCTGTCGAATTCTTTACTTGCTACACAGGTCTACTGGGCCCAGACTTTTGGGCATTTTTTAACACCTTGAGTGCAGAGGGAGATTTGCCTTAGGAGCTGGAGGATGCTGTCATCAAAGATGTCCCTAAGTCAGGTAAAACACTGGACCAGTGTGGGGCACACAGGCCAATGCCTTTAATCACTGTGGAATCAAAAATACAGGCAACATTAATAGCCAGCAGGCTCATCACAGTGATTCACTAGTTAGTCCATATGGTCCAAAGAGGATTCATGCCAAATAGAGTTTTTACTGCAGCGTCCGGGTCTATAAACATGAGTCTTGGCACTTCTAGTGGTCAGCTTTGAGGTGGCTGTTGACAACTTTAAGTTAGATTACCTGCTAATAGTATAAAACTGGAAGACTGTGGGTCAAGGGTTCATCTCATGGGTGAAATTAATATACCATGCAGCTAAGGTACGTATTATCAGGGTGCAACCATCATTGTTTGGGATTAGCTGCAGTACCTGGCAAGGTTGCCCCCTCTCCTCACTGTTTTTCATACTAGCTGTAGAGCCATTGGTAGAGAGTCTCAGAGCAGCATCCAAAATTGTAGGTTTCAGAAGGAGCCCGGGATGAAAGGAGCATGTATCACTATATGCCGATGAACTCTCTGCATATACTTGTGGCCCTGTTAACTCGGCCCCTAACCAAGAGAGGATCCTGAGGAACCTTGGGGAGCCGCAGGTCTTAGAGTGAACTGGGCTAAAGTCAAAGTCTTTTACATATAGAAGCCAGTGGAGGCATCAAGATGGGTTGAGAATTCGGGCCTGCTTATATTGGGGATGGGCTTCCATTACCAAGGTATCTGGGCAGCGAAAGCTGAAGCTTAGACATGGACAGAAAATATTGTTCCATTGCTCGACAAACTGAAAAGGGATTTGCAACAGTGGACTAGGTCTTGGCTTTGTTTTAATTACTCCTGAGTACTTGGAGTAATTTGGTAAATCCATGCTACTCTTTTGACACAGAACTACCGATTGTAACGCCATTGTGCTACATCATGTAGCCGATTCTCCAGTTCGGGGAAAATCAGACCACTCGACCCCCAAGATGCACTGAAATAATGGGTGAGCGTGAACGCTAGAGTTTGTGTTTTGGCAAATGCAATCAAAACGTTCAGCTGTCATTTCGAGAACTAAAGCAGCAATACTTTAACACGGACAGTCGCCGGTCAGCAATTTGAGTAGATCTTTTACTCGAGCGGCCCGAAAATCTACTTGAAATGCATTTTCGAGTTGAAATTGCACCCGAACTGACCTTTTGGGTATTTTGTCATGGCTATAATGGAAAAGAAGTGCTGTAGAGACTGGGAGGCTACTGTACATACAGTAGCATCTTTCTAAACCTGTCCTGAAGTCTCATCTCTCTGCTTTGGCCAGCTCTTGGTCACTTTTGATTTGCATCTTGGGGAGTAGTATCTCTTTCTGTCTTTGTCTGTATCCACACCATTGGAATCTTACCTTTTTGGGCAACATCAAGTAAGTTCAAGACAGCAGTTTTGAAAAAAGTATGTTGATGGAGCGAGGGCATGCATCAGAACTTTATTTTTATGTTTATTATGTATCTTTGTTGGTGGGTGGCCTGGACGTTGGGCTGGATTAAGGGGGTCCCATGTAGGATTAACTTTTTTTTGAGAGGCAATGATTGCACTTTTTTGATGTGGAGGCATAGGGTTAGATATACTTTCTCTCCATTTTCTTGGGTGGATGTTTTTTTATTTTATACTGATTTGTGTACTATTTTACTGTGATGTTGCTTTATTGTTTGGGGTCTAGTCTGCCCTGCAATAGTCTTTGGGTGTATTTTTGATATATGTTTCATATTCTCACTGCTGCTATGCTATATGCTTTTGACAAACATTTAGGGGTTGAGGATGTATTTTATTTTATTTTTTACTGCATGTGCCTGTTGCTGATAATATAGTTGCAATCCTTTCCCCGCAATGCTATTACAAGATGTTTTTTTCTGAGGGGGATGAGGGATAGTGCTCCAGGCAGGACAGGGCAGCTGTCTTCTTTGTCCTCCATGCCTCTTTCTTTGCTGGCTATGCGGCTGCAGCCATTTTATGTAGCCAGTGTGTGTGTGTGCTTGCGCTAGGCTGCTATGTGTTCTTTGTTCTCCATGCCTCTTCTTTGGCGCCATGCAGCAGTGGTCATTTTGTGTAGCAATTGTGTGTGTGTGTGTGGTCATGGTGGCCATTTTGTCTTTGACTCTCTATGCCTCCTTCTTTGCTGGTCATGCGGCGACCACCATTTTGTCGAGCCAGTTAGTGTGTTTGTTTGGTGACCATTTTGTCATTAATTTTCCATGCTTTCTTCTTCAGTGGCCATGTGGTGGATGAGCTAGCTTCCACCTTTTTGTGCAGTCAGTGTGTGCTTCAATCCCTTAATTCAACTTTTAAAAGCCATTTCTTATGACCATTGATAGAAGAGCCCTATGACATTTATGTTCATTTTTTCTTTTTCGTGATGTATTTATTTGTGTTTGTGGCTGAGTGTAGTACAGTGTTGTTGTTTTTTTAATAATTTTTTTGATTTTTTTTTGCCTGCCTCCCCCTGTGTCCCATAGAGTCCCCAGGGGCCCTGGTGGGTCACCAGCAATTATTAGATGTATTTTTGTCTGCCTCCCATGCAGACCCTAGGGTTTGGTTGGGCCACCAGCAATTATTTAATGTATTTTTTGTCATTTGTGCCTGCCTCCCATGGAGTCCCCAGGGGACCTAGGGCATGGTGAGGCATTTTTTGCCAGTGTGTGTATACTGTTAAAGGCTGCCCTGTGTTCTTTGTTCACCATGCTTCTTCTTTGCTGGCCACGCGGCGGTGGCCATTTTGTGTGGCCAGTGTGTATGTGTGTGTTCACAATGGCCATCTTGTCAATGTTCTCTATGCCTCCTTCTTTGCTGGCCATACGGTGAGCACCGTTTTGTGGAGCCAGTTAGTGTGTGTGTGTGTTTTATGGCCATTTTGATTGTGTCTTCCATGCCCTTTTCTTCAGTGGCCATACGGTGGATGAACTAGCTTCCACCATTTTGTGCAGCCAGTGCGTGCATCAATCTCTTTCTCCACTTTTAAAAGCCATTTAGTAGGACCATCACTAAAAGAGGCCTATGACATTTTTGTTCATTTGTTTCCTTCTTCCTGATATATTTATTTGCGCTTGTGGTTGACGGTAGTACAGTGTTGTTTTTATTTAATCGTTTTTTCAATTTCTTTTTGCCTACCTCCCACTGTCTCCCATAGAGTTCCCATGAACCCTAGGGCCTGGTGGGGCATCAGCAATTATTTAATGCTTTTATTTTGATTTTTGTCTGCCTCCCCCTGCTTCCCATAGATTCCCATTGGGCCCTAGGGCCTGGCGGAGCACCAGCAATTAGTTGATGGTTTAAAAAAAATTATTTTTGCCTGCCTCCCATAGAATGCCCATGAGCCCTAGGTCCTGGTGGGACTCCAGCAATTAAATAATGTATTTATTTATTTTTGACTGCCTCTCCCTGCTTCCCATAGAGTCCCTATGGGCCCTAGGCCCAGTGGGGTACCCACAATTTATTTTATGTATTTTGTCCCTGCATCCTCCACCATAGCGCTCCCACCATGGCTCTGGAGGGACACAAACTAATCTTTTCTGTGTAATGTTATTGTCATGTGAAAAAATTAGTTGATAGCTGTTTTTACAACTCTAATGTTAAGCATTTGAGATGGTGAGGATGATGATGATGATGGCTCCACTATTGTTACATTGGCTAGATTCTTCTGCTTGCCCACGTTTCACTGAATTTCTTTTGTTGCTTTGCTTGCAGGTGCTGCAGAAGACATTACACATGGTAAAGAAGTCCCTGAAGGAATCAGCTGACAGTGACACCTGAGTACTCCAGTGCTAAGTGCTTCTGCTTCTAGTGCTAAGGAGATGGCCCCAAACAAGGAGGACCCTGCCAATAGTCGAGTAGAGAGGAGAGAAGCAGGTTGCAACCATTAGCATTAAGCCTTCATCCTTTTTCAGGAAGCGTGATGTACCTGCTGCAGCCTCTTCTGGGCAGAAAGAAGCTGAGACTCCTGCATCAACGGTACCACCACCACCAAAACCTAAGGCCATCTCTCTCAGTGCTGCACTGACTGCAGTCATGAAGAGCAGTGAATCTGAAATGGAATTGTCTCAGCCACAAACCCCATCATTGCAGGTAAGTGGACAACAGCAACAGAACTTCTGGACATAGGAGCAGAACAGCAGTTTGAATTTCTTGCTGAGCAAGATATTGCTGAGAAGACTGCTCTTCCCCCATCAGCTTCATGATCTCCAGCAAGGAGAAGAAAGAGTATTCCCCCATCTTCCCAAGCACCCCTTCTGATCATCTGGACATGGAATGGACCCCGGCTGAGTCAGTGAGACAAGAGAAAAGGAAGCTTTTTGAAAGCCTTGCAAGTGAAGAAGGTGGTGAAGATGATGACGAGCCAGTGTATGGAGAGTGGCACAGAGGGTACAGATCACCTCTATTCAACCTGCTCAGATGCATATGGTTTCAGCAACACTGCTGATTCCTATCTATCTTTGCCTTCAGTCCTTCAGGCTTTGGCATAATAAGAAAGCTATCTTCCCAAGTTTGGGAGTTCTTTACGCCTAGCCGGCATGAGGATAAAAATTACAATATGCTTCATTTGCCACAAGAAAGTTTGTCATGGTAAGTCAAGTGGACACTACGGTACCGGAGGCCAACTGTCCCATTGAAAAAAACAACACACAATCATGTGGGAAGAACACCCTTAAAAGCATAGCTGCTGGTGGTGAGCAAGAACCAGCAGCTGAAGTGATAGAAGAAGGTCACGAGGAGGATACCAGCAGCGTCAGGTAGAGCAGCTTATAAGCCTGTCCATAGTATACTATCCTCACCCACAGCATCCTCTGCATGGCGCAAGGGCCAGCGGGATACAGCAACTCTAACCCCAAAGTCCCTACCTGCTGCTGGTACCTTGTGGCAGTAGTACCACAAGAAAAACAATCTACTATTAAGGCTTTATTTATCAAGGAATCACCATAGCACCAGAACCATGAAAAAGTCTATTTCTAAAATGGGAAGCTGGCTAAAATGTTTGCACTTGACCTCCTCCCTTTTTCTTTTGTGGAAGGAGTGGGCTTCCTGGAATTTGTGGAGGCTTTCTACCCAAAACGGAAGGATCCCAGCTCGAGCTATTGAGCCAGAGTGGCTGGGCCAACGCTGCATCATTAAGTGATACAATTGGTTGGCAACACAATGAAGCAGAGGGCTGTTCTGTTCATCAACCTCACGAAGGACATATGGACCACTTGTCAAGCAACAGATTACAAGTGCATCACTGCACACTGGGTCTCTTTCCAGGGAGTTAGGCAAAGGCTAGCTGCTGCTCTCACTGCAAATGATGCTTTTCAGGGCATTCAGCTGCATGCAGCAGTTGCGATTTTCAACATGGAGAAATCGCATACAGCTACCCAACATCTTGGATGATTTTAATACCAAGGTCTACAAATGGCTTCAACCCTGAGGTCTCATATTTAGATTTGTTGCCACTGACAATGGCAGTTATATAGTGAAAGACATGGCTGATGGTGGATATCTCAGAGTCTTGTGTTAAGCGCATTGCATCAATCTAATTGTGCAGGACTTTCTCAAAAAAGAAGAGGTAGTCAGCAACATACTGGTCACCTTCTAAAAAATATGCACTCATTTCAGTCATTCATTCAAAGCCCGGAAACAGGTGAGGATCCTTCAGCGTGCTAATAAACTTCCGGTAATAGCCCTCGTACAGGAGGTGCCAACACATTGGAACTCACCCTACTACATGCTGGAACGCCTGTTTGAGCAGTACAAATCTGTCAACAGTTATGTAGTTTAAAGGAGAGGGGATGCAATTGCCAAATCCATGACAATGGAGGTGGACAAAAGGGGGCTACTGAGGTGCCGGATACAAATGCTACTTTTTAAAATTATGATACGAGAAGGCGGCAAGGAAGAAAATACCATGAGCCAAGTAATCCTATTGTTACATCTGCTGCAGGAACAGTTGAAAAAGGTGCACCAGTGTCCATGAAGAACCAGCTTCTTTGATGGATAGCTTAATCCCTCGCGTGAACACTAATCAAAGGCTGCAAAAACTGATTGCATCCTCCAAAGCAGGGATCTACAACCTTTGTGTAAGAAGAGCTACTTATGTTCAACAAAAATCATCACGAGCTACTAATAGTATTAGTGTTGTAATAGTAACCACATAAGACAAGATTACATTAGTGGCCACCTTATGCAAGACTACCAGCCATCATCACCTTGGTGCAACGGGAAGAGTTGCCAGAAGAAATGTATAAAAGGCTGTCAATTTGGAATGCTTGTACGTCAGTAATACATGCCTGTATAATAAATGGCAGTAACATCTGCAGTGCCCCTGGCACAAAAGTATGAATGTTAGTAATAAATCTCCCCACATGATTTATCACTCAAAACTCTGCTTTAAATATTGTGAGAAGTTGGCCTGGTATATGCTGTCCACTAATTAAAGAGGGCACCTTGCACCAGTCCAAACGACCCTTATTGATGATTAGGTCAAAGATAACCTTTATGAAAGCTATCCTAGTGGTAGCTATGGAGAGCAGCCTTCAGGCTTAATCTTGAAGGAATGTAAAGCAGCTTGTTTTACCAGAATATCACCTCCTGAATGACTAAATGAAAGGAGAACCACACAAGTGTTATATAAAAATATGTATTTATTACTAAAACACTCTCTACTAATCTCTACCCGAGATTAGAATATACAGTACACAATATTAAATAAATAGAACGACAGAAAATAGCACAATACACAGCAGGCTCCAGGGGGAGACCGAACCATATACTAAGAAAGTGGTATAACAACCACGACTTCAATAGACACAGTGCCTAGAGCACGTAGAATCGCTGGGACCCCAAGGAACCACCCACAGGAGTGACACAGGGAACCCACGGAGGACGGGTGCAGTGTGGGAACACAGACGCGAGCTCCGTACAACTCTATGGGAAAGTCGCGGTTGGATAATTACAGTTTAAGGACACTTCGGAGAGGACTTCAAGCAAACCCTTTGGAACATAGAAGGTTCTAAGGCCAGCACCCTTGTGAGTACCGAGGTACCCGTGTTACCTATCCCGGAGGAGCCGGGTGCATAGGGGTCAAGTGGTGTCGGAAACCCTCGTCGTTTTCAATGGCGTGATGCGAAGAAGTACTGCTGCCGGGAAGATGAAAAGTGTCCGGTGGAATCCAAGCCTGGATTCGGAGTAAGAAGAACCTGAAAGCAGAGGGGACAGAGTCTGGGTCACTTCACGTTACCAGGGGCTCGATAGACGAATGCCCACCGATGTCGGGTGCTTCAGGTGCGAAGATCAGATGCTTGACTCTGCAGCCACGGGGACCAGGAGACGTCGACGACGACCAAAGTCTGGAAGTGAGCTGTGCCACAAAGGATGTCGAGTGCTGAGGGGTCAGTGTCCGGATTGAACACCAACAAGCCTTGGCAAAGGCACCCCACGCGGGCAGAGGAAACAAGTGATAGTATGGACCAGCAAGGTCAGTCAATCAATCAATCACGGCATTTATAGAGCGCGCTACTCACCCGGGAGGGTCTCCAAACTATGGGGAGTCAGGGCACGTCTGGATCAACCAGGGAATCCCAAGGAAAGTCAGTGACCCTCGCTAGGACCCACAGGCCAACGGACCAGAGATTGCGAAAGGACCTCAAGCGGAATCACAAAGTACCAGCCCACGGAGCACTCGTGGAGTGGAGGCCGGAGATCTTTGGTGGAAATGCTGCTCGGGGTCGGGACTACACGTAGTCCAAAGCACAGCCTCAGGGATCGCCGTAAAGCATTTGCTGCTGCAGAAGTACACGGTGCACAGGGGTTCGGGTTGCACGGTCCCCACGAGGGATACTGGTCTCAGGATTGCTGAGAGAGCAGATCGACCTCAGGGACGCTCGGGAACCCACCTCCTGTGTTGCAGAAATCTTCGGAGTCCTCTGGAGCTCGGGAGATGCAAACCGGTCAGATGCGTTTAGGTGCCTGCTGCTGCAGGGGAGTAACTCCTTTACTCCAAGGGAGATTCTTCTGTCGTCCAGCGAAGTGTAGACCGTCGAAGTACTTGGTTTCTGCTTGCAGAGTTTAGTCCAGGTAAAATCTAAAGTCCTGTAGTCAGGTTTCCTATTTTATACCCAAGGAAGGGGTTGGACTAACTCTGGGGACCCACCTAGGGGAGGGTCAGGACAGATGGTGGCTATACACATGTCCTTTGTCCAGTTTTGCGCCAGAGCAGGAGCCAATGGCTCCTGCAACCGGTTTGAGCTGGACTATGCACGGGGACACCAAATGTGCCCCCAGTGCAGACTTTCTGGCACTCTAAGAGTGCACCCACCCAGCCCCAATACACTAAAGCCTGTCTGGGAGGTGGTCACACCTCCCTGTGACAGGAAACCTATTGTCAGGCCTTCCTCTGCTCGAGCTTGGCTCAGCAGCAGGAGGGCAGACTCGTGTCTGTGGCTGGCAGCATCCATTTTGTGCTGCCCAGGTCGAGAAAGCTGGTACCGGGTAGACCGGTGCCACATAGTAGTGGTACTACAAGGGAGGAATCATACCTCCCACACCAGTTACTTGACACCAAACACGACATGTTTCTAAGCAGCCGTTTTAAAGTTAGCATTTACCGCGCGGTTATAATGCACTTAAGTATATATGGTTGGCTGCATCACAGACAACCCCAGAGAATAGATTCCGAAGGCTGCAGAGAACTCTGCTCATGCAGGGGCACCCTCTCACACAAAACCCAGCACCCTGCCTTCAGAATTGATAAGGCCTGCCATAGGGGTGACTGATAGGTTTATACGTGCAGTGATTTAGAGTAGATATAGGTAACCTATATCTAAGTAAGGGGTGCATGCACCACCTTACACAGGCTGCAGTAGCAGACCTGTGGTGCCATTTTGAATGGTCTCTCGGGTGGCATAATACATGCTGCAGCCCCTGGGAGACCTCTGGGGTACCTATGCCCTGGGTACATGGGGTACCATATACTAGGGACTGATAAGGGTACCCCAGTATCCAATCTGGAGTGTACCTAAAGTACATGCAATTAATTTAAGGGAGAAAGCAGATAGACTGGGGTCCTGGATAGCAGGATCCCAGTCAGACTAGTCAAAAACCAGCAAAACACCAGGAAAAAAGTGGGGGTAACCATGCAGTCAGATTCCACCTTCCTACATAACCCCCCCCAAACGAAAGGAGATAAGGCTAACCTTGTCCAGTTGAGACCTTATTGACTAAGTGGCCATATAAGGAAGATCCTGCACTAGCACGGATACCCCCTGTCTTATGGTCCACTAAGGAGTCCCTACCCTTAAGGGTATTGGTTTTTCTCCAAAATTGGGGATTACTACCTGTAGGGTGTTTTTGCAAAGAAAAAGGCTGGTGGGGTGCCTGAGGGGAGAAGTGAGGCCCTACATAAGTTGGTCTCAGCTTCCTCAGAGCACTGGTCACCATGGAGGCCTTTCTTTCCATGACTGAGTTATATCTGGCCCTAGGGGTCAACCTCTGGCTGCCTACAGCTGGGGGTTGAGTCCTTTGGTTGGAACACTGGAGGGACATGGTAGGTTTGGAACCATTTGGTCCCAGGTTTGCCTTTGCCCAACAGAGTCAATCTGGGGGATGTCACTACCTAAGGGTAAGAAGGATCCCTCAGTGTGTTGAGGAATTTTCACCTGGCTAGTACTACTAGACTGGGTGTCCCTAATCTTTTGATGAGGGGGTTCCTCTGGACAGGGGGCCCTTATGGGTCCACTGACCTCCCTGACCTCTGTAGCCCTAGCCTGATTGAGGTAGGGTAGAGAGGGGCAGGATACCTGCTCCAGACTGGGTACCACCTTGGGAGGGTCCCTTGCCATCAGGGGTGTTGCCAGGACAGGCCTGACCACCTCTGGGGCAGTTCCTCCACAAGGGGTAGGATCAGTTCCCTGAGGAAGCTGACCCTTACCTTTAGTCTGGGGGGAAGAAGACTTTTCTTCAATCCCTTTGCTCTCTGGTGGAGTTAAGTGGGCCATTCTTTCAGGCTCCACTACTCCAAAATTTCCCTGGGGTTGGACTGAGGCCCTAAGGGTCCCACCAACTTTCTCAGGGAGGCCTAACATTCTTAAATGGGCCTGGTATTCAACTTCAGCCCAGGCTGAAATTTTTAGATCATTACCCAACAGGCAATCTACAGGCAAGTTTGGGGACACTGCCACTCTCTTTGAGCCAGTGACCCCTCCCCAGCTGAGATTGACTATAGCCATGGGATGATCTGTCCTCATACCATCAATGTTGGTCACCTGGTACTTAAACTCAGGTAAAAGCTGCTGAGGGGGTACTAGGCTCCCTGTCACCATGGTGACACTAGCCCCTGTGTCCCTAAAGGCCACAGCTTTCTGACCATTGATCAGTGGCTCCTGTCTGTACTTGCCCAAGGAATTGGGACTGACAGTAAAGGTGGCAAATCCCATGCCACCATCACAGACTAAGGAGGCCTGTGGGGAGGACCTTGATAAGCTGGGGTCCACCTCAGTTCCCCATACCAAGCCACCTAACTTTTTGGGTGCACTAGTACCACCTGGGGGATTACTACTGGTAGTACCAGGAGGAATGGTAGTAGTGCTTGGAGGAACATTTTCCTTATTGCTGACCTATTGACAATTGGGATCATTTTTCCAGTGGCCTGGCTTTTTACAGATAAAGCAATAAGGTTTCTTTTCAGGGGAGGAAGGAGTTTGGGACCCACCCCCAGAAGAGGACTTTTGGGGCCCTGTAGTGGACTTGTCTTTTGACTTATCCCCACCTTTCTCTTGGGTCTTGGAAGAATCTTTCTTCTGGTCACCACCCTGGTTCTTTGGCTTTACCCTGGTTCTGACCCATTTATCTGCCTTCTTTCCCAATTCTTGGGGAGAAGTCAGATCTGAGTCCACCAGGTACTGGTGAAAAAGCTGGTTTTGACAAATATTAAGGATCTGCTCCCTCATAATCAAATTGTACAATCCTAAATAGTCATGCACTTTGCTGCCATGTATCCAACCTTCCAGAGCCTTAGTAGCACAATCTACAAAGTCAACCCAGTTCTGAGTCTGTGCTTTCTGGGTGTCTCTGAACTTAATACTGTATTGCTCAGTGGTTAAGCCAAACCCATCAATGAGAGCACTCTTCAAGACTGTGTAATTGTCAGCATCCTCTTCTCTAACAGTGAGGAGCTTATCTCTACCTTTGTCAGCAAAGGAGAGCCACAAGATAGCTGCCCACTGCTCCTGAGGGACCCTCTGTACTTTACAGGCCCTCTCTAGTGCAGTTATCCATTTGTGGATGTCATCCCCACTCTGATAGGGAGGGACTATCTTGTTCAGGTTCCTATGATCATGACTAGGGACACTGTGGCTGCCACCATGGGACTCTAGTCCCAATCTTCTGGTTGCTCTCTGGAGCTCTAGGGATTCCCTGTCTATGGCCAATTGCTCTTTGTTGAGCCTGATCCTGAGTCTCTCAAGTTCCAGTAATTGGCACTTCTTTTCATGAGAGGATTCTCTCCTATGAGATACAGAGGTCCCTACAGAAGTACCTGAATGATAAGACTCCACAGAGGGAGTTCTGGATCTTCTAGGTAGACCCTGTACTCTTCCTGGTGGAGTAAAGAGGGGGCCACTGGGGCCTTCTCCCCCATCTGAAGGAAGAGTTGGATTTTCCAGGTTGGAATCATCTTGATCCTCCTGGCCAGGGTGTGAGTCCAGATCAAAGAAGTGTTCACTCCCTGCTCTTTCCTCATCTCCTGTCCCACCCACTCTTTCTACTTCATCAGACCCTGGGGTCTTTCTGAGGTCATCTAGGAGTAACATCTCTATAAGACGTTGGGTGTTTGCATTTCTCCCTGTCTTCAGCTTCCTAGAGGCACACATGGCTTTCAGATCCTGAAAGGTGAGCCCATTGTATCTAGTAGGCAGAGAGCCACTGGCTTCTCCTACAGAAGACATACTAGTGTGGTGTGGTGTGTACACCTACCTACCCTAGTGGAGACTAAACTCTCTTGAGTTGGAGAAAGGGTGTGCTAGACCCTTGACTTACCCAACTCCAAGTTCAGTAGAACTTACTTATTCTAATCTTGATTATATGTACCTAGTACTTTTAGTGGTTTTCAGTTAATCACTCAATGAGATTTATCTGGTAAAACAATAGCAAGCTTGAATCCCAACCGCTGCACACCAATGTGAGAAGTTGGCCTGGTATATGCTGTCCACTAATTAAAGTGGGCACCTTGCACCAGTCCAAACGACCCTTATTGATGATTAGGTCAAAGATAACCTTTATGAAACCTATCCTAGTGGTAGCTATGGAGAGCAGCCTTCAGACTTAATCTTGAAGGAATGTAAAGCAGCTTGTTTTACCAGAATATCACCTCCTGAATGACTAAATGAAAGGAGAACCACACAAGTGTTATATAAAAATATGTATTTATTACTAAAACACTCTCTACTAATCTCTACCCGAGATTAGAATATACAGTACACAATATTAAATAAATAGAACGACAGTAAATAGCACAATACACAGCGGGCTCCAGGGGGAGACCGAACCATATACTAAGAAAGTGGTATAACAACCACAACTTCAATAGACACAGTGCCTAGAGCACGTAGAATCACTGGGACCCCAAGGAACCACCCACAGGAGTGACACAGGGAGCCCACGGAGGACGGGTGCAGTGTGGGAACACAGACGCGAGCTCCGTACAACTCTATGGGAAAGTCGCGGTTGGATAATTACAGTTTAAGGACACTTCGGAGAGGACTTCAAGCAAACCCTTTGGAACATAGAAGGTTCTAAGGCCAGCACACTTGTGAGTACCGAGGTACCCGTGTTACCTATTCCAGAGGAGCCGGGTGCATAGGGGTCAAGTGGTGTCGGAAACCCTCGTCGTTTTCAATGGCGTGATGCGAAGAAGTACTGCTGCCGGGAAGATGAAAAGTGTCCGGTGGAATCCAAGCCTGGATTCGGAGTAAGAAGAACCTGAAAGCAGAGGGGACAGAGTCTGGGTCACTTCACAAGACCAGGGGCTCGATAGACGAATGCCCACCGATGTCGGGTGCTTCAGGTGCGAAGATCAGATGCTTGACTCTGCAGCCACGGGGACCAAGAGACATCGACGACAACCAAAGTCCGGAGTTGAGCTGTCCCACGAAGGATGTCGAGTGCTGAGGGGTCAGTGTCCGGATTGAACACCAACAAGCCTTGGCAAAGGCAACCCATGCGGGTAGAGGAAACAAGTGATAGTATGGACCAGCAAGGTCCAGGAGACTCTCCAAGCTATGGGGAGTCAGGGCTCGTCTGGAGCAACCAGGGAAGCCCAAGGAAAGTCAAAGTGACCCTCGCTAGGACCCACAGGCCAACGGACCAGGGATCGCGAAGGAACCTCAAGCGGAATCACAAAGTACCAGCCCACGGAGCACTCGTGGAGTGGAGGCCGGAGATCTTTGGTGGAAATGCTGCTCGGGGTCGGGACTACACGTAGTCCAAAGCACAGCCTCAGGGATCGCCGTAAAGCATTTGCTGCTGCAAAAGTACACGGTGCACAGGGGTTCGGGTTGCACGGTCCCCACGAGGGATACTGGTCTCAGGATTGCTGAGAGAGCAGATCGACCTCAGGGACGCTCGGGAACCCACCTCCTGTGTTGCAGAAATCTTCGGAGTCCTCTGGAGCTCGGGAGATGCAAACCGGTCAGATGCGTTTAGGTGCCTGCTGCTGCAGGGGAGTAACTCCTTTACTCCAAGGGAGATTCTTCTGTCGTCCAGCGAAGTGTAGACCGTCGAAGTACTTGGTTTCTGCTTGCAGAGTTTAGTCCAGGTAAAATCTAAAGTCCTGTAGTCAGGTTTCCTATTTTATACCCAAGGAAGGGGTTGGACTAACTCTGGGGACCCACCTAGGGGAGGGTCAGGACAGATGGTGGCTACACCCATGTCCTTTGTCCAGTTTTGCGCCAGAGCAGGAGCCAATGGCTCCTGCAACCGGTTAGAGCTGGACTATGCACGGGGACACCAAATGTGCCCCCAGTGCAGACTTTCTGGCACTCTAAGAGTGCACCCACCCAGCCCCAATACACTAAAGCCTGTCTGGGAGGTGGTCACACCTCCCTGTGACAGGAAACCTATTGTCAGGCCTTCCTCTGCTCGAGCTTGGCTCAGCAGCAGGAGGGCAGACTC
The DNA here is from genome assembly GCA_963921515.1 of Calotriton arnoldi. Taxonomy (NCBI): domain Eukaryota; kingdom Metazoa; phylum Chordata; class Amphibia; order Caudata; family Salamandridae; genus Calotriton; species Calotriton arnoldi. Next base: position 847,237 of record CAWUFW010006598.1, on the reverse strand, counting down.
GTGTCTGTGGCTGGCAGCAGCCATTTTGTGCTGCCCAGGTCGAGAAAGCTGGTACCGGGTAGACCGGTGCCACATAGTAGTGGTACTACAAGGGAGGAATCATACCTCCCACACCAGTTACTTGACACCAAACACGACATGTTTCTAAGCAGCCGTTTTAAAGTTAGCATTTACCGCGCGGTTATAATGCACTTAAGTATATATGATTGGCTGCATCACAGACATCCCACAGAGAATAGATTCCGAAGGCTGCAGAGGGGCTCTGCTCATGCAGGGGCACCCTCTCACACAAAACCCAGCACCCTGCCTTCAGAATTGATAAGGCCTGCCATAGGGGTGACTGATAGGTTTATACGTGCAGTGATTTAGAGTAGATATAGGTAACCTATATCTAAGTAAGGGGTGCATGCACCACCTTACACAGGCTGCAGTAGCAGACCTGTGGTGCCATTTTGAATGGTCTCTCGGGTGGCATAATACATGCTGCAGCCCCTGGGAGGCCTCTGGGGTACCTATGCCCTGGGTACATGGTGTACCATATACTAGGGACTGATAAGGGTACCCCAGTATCCAATCTGGAGTGTACCTAAAGTACATGCAATTAATTTAAGGGAGAAAGCAGATAGACTGGGGTCCTGGATAGCAGGATCCCAGTCAGACTAGTCAAAAACCAGCAAAACACCAGGAAAAAAGTGGGGGTAACCATGCAGTCAGATTCCACCTTCCTACATAACCCCCCCCCCCCAAACGAAAGGAGATAAGGCTAACCTTGTCCAGTTGAGACTTTATTGACTAAGTGGCCATATAAGGAAGATCCTGCACTAGCATGGATACCCCCTGTCTTATGGTCCACTAAGGAGTCCCTACCCCTAAGGGTATTGGTTTTTCTCCAAAATTGGGGATTACTACCTGTAGGGTGTTTTTGCAAAGAAAAAGGCTGGTGGGGTGCCTGAGGGGAGAAGTGAGGCCCTACATAAGTTGGTCTCAGCTTCCTCAGAGCACTGGTCACCATGGAGGCCTTTCTTTCCATGACTGAGTTATATCTGGCCCTAGGGGTCAACCTCTGGCTGCCTACAGCTGGGGGTTGAGTCCTTTTGGTTGGAACACTGGAGGGACATGGTAGGTTTGGAACCATTTGGTCCCAGGTTTGCCTTTGCCCAACAGAGTCAATCTGGGGGATGTCACTACCTAAGGGTAAGAAGGATCCCTCAGTGTGTTGAGGAATTTTCACCTGGCTAGTACTACTAGACTGGGTGTCCCTAATCTTTTGATGAGGGGGTTCCTCTGGACAGGGGGCCCTTAGGGGTCCACTGACCTCCCTGACCTCTGTAGCCCTAGGCTGATTGAGGTAGGGTAGAGAGGGGCAGGATACCTGCTCCAGACTGGGTACCACCTTGGGAGGGTCCCTTGCCATCAGGGGTGTTGCCAGGACAGGCCTGACCACCTCTGGGGCAGTTCCTCCACAAGGGGTAGGATCAGTTCCCTGAGGAAGCTGACCCTTACCTTTAGTCTGGGGGAAGAAGACTTTTCTTCAATCCCTTTGCTCTCTGGTGGAGTTAAGTGGGCCATTCTTTCAGGCTCCACTACTCCAAAATTTCCCTGGGGTTGGACTGAGGCCCTAAGGGTCCCACCAACTTTCTCAGGGAGGCCTAACATTCTTAAATGGGCCTGGTATTCAACTTCAGCCCAGGCTGAAATTTCTAGATCATTACCCAACAGGCAATCTACAGGCAAGTTTGGGGACACTGCCACTCTCTTTGGGCCAGTGACCCCTCCCCAGCTGAGATTGACTATAGCCATGGGATGATCTGTCCTCATACCATCAATGTTGGTCACCTGGTACTTAAACTCAGGTAAAAGCTGCTGAGGGGGTACTAGGCTCCCTGTCACCATGGTGACACTAGCCCCTGTGTCCCTAAAGGCCACAGCTTTCTGACCATTGATCAGTGGCTCCTGTCTGTACTTGCCCAAGGAATTGGGACTGACAGTAAAGGTGGCAAATCCCATGCCACCATCACAGACTAAGGAGGCCTGTGGGGAGGACCTTGATAAGCTGGGGTCCACCTCAGTTCCCCATACCAAGCCACCTAACTTTTTGGGTGCACTAGTACCACCTGGGGGATTACTACTGGTAGTACCAGGAGGAATGGTAGTAGTGCTTGGAGGAACATTTTCCTTATTGCTGACCTATTGACAATTGGGATCATTTTTCCAGTGGCCTGGCTTTTTACAGACAAAGCAATAAGGTTTCTTTTCAGGGGAGGAAGGAGTTTGGGACCCACCCCCAGAAGAGGACTTTTGGGGCCCTGTAGTGGACTTGTCTTTTGACTTATCCCCACCTTTCTCTTGGGTCTTGGAAGAATCTTTCTTCTGGTCACCACCCTGGTTCTTTGGCTTTACCCTGGTTCTGACCCATTTATCTGCCTTCTTTCCCAATTCTTGGGGAGAAGTCAGATCTGAGTCCACCAGGTACTGGTGAAAAAGCTGGTTTTGACAAATATTAAGGATCTGCTCCCTCATAATCAAATTGTACAATCCTAAATAGTCATGCACTTTGCTGCCATGTATCCAACCTTCCAGAGCCTTAGTAGCACAATCTACAAAGTCAACCCAGTCCTGAGTCTGTGCTTTCTGGGTGTCTCTGAACTTAATACTGTATTGCTCAGTGGTTAAGCCAAACCCATCAATGAGAGCACTCTTCAAGACTGTGTAATTGTCAGCATCCTCTTCTCTAACAGTGAGGAGCTTATCTCTACCTTTGTCAGCAAAGGAGAGCCACAAGATAGCTGCCCACTGCTCCTGAGGGACCCTCTGTACTTTACAGGCCCTCTCTAGTGCAGTTATCCATTTGTGGATGTCATCCCCACTCTGATAGGAAGGGACTATCTTGTTCAGGTTCCTATGATCATGACTAGGGACACTGTGGCTGCCACCATGGGACTCTAGTCCCAATCTTCTGGTTGCTCTCTGGAGCTCTAGGGATTCCCTGTCTATGGCCAATTGCTCTTTGTTGAGCCTGATCCTGAGTCTCTCAAGTTCCAGTAATTGGCACGTCTTTTCATGAGAGGATTCTCTCCTATGAGATACAGAGGTCCCTACAGAAGTACCTGAATGATAAGACTCCACAGAGGGAGTTCTGGATCTTCTAGGTAGACCCTGTACTCTTCCTGGTGGAGTAAAGAGGGGGCCACTGGGGCCTTCTCCCCCACCTGAAGGAATAGTTGGATTTTCCAGGTTGGAATCATCTTGATCCTCCTGGCCAGGGTGTGAGTCCAGATCAAAGAAGTGTTCACTCCCTGCTCTTTCCTCATCTCCTGTCCCACCCACTCTTTCTACTTCATCAGACCCTGGGGTCTTTCTGAGGTCATCTAGGAGTAACATCTCTATAAGACGTTGGGTGTTTGCATTTCTCCCTGTCTTCAGCTTCCTAGAGGCACACATGGCTTTCAGATCCTGAAAGGTGAGCCCATTGTATCTAGTAGGCAGAGAGCCACTGGCTTCTCCTACAGAAGACATACTAGTGTGGTGTGGTGTGTACACCTACCTACCCTAGTGGAGACTAAACTCTCTTGAGTTGGAGAAAGGGTGTGCTAGACCCTTGACTTACCCAACTCCAAGTTCAGTAGAACTTACTTATTCTAATCTTGATTATATGTACCTAGTACTTTTAGTGGTTTTCAGTTAATCACTCAATGAGATTTATCTGGTAAAACAATAGCAAGCTTGAATCCCAACCGCTGCACACCAATGTGAGAAGTTGGCCTGGTATATGCTGTCCACTAATTAAAGTGGGCACCTTGCACCAGTCCAAACGACCCTTATTGATGATTAGGTCAAAGATAACCTTTATGAAAGCTATCCTAGTGGTAGCTATGGAGAGCAGCCTTCAGACTTAATCTTGAAGGAATGTAAAGCAGCTTGTTTTACCAGAATATCACCTCCTGAATGACTAAATGAAAGGAGAACCACACAAGTGTTATATAAAAATATGTATTTATTACTAAAACACTCTCTACTAATCTCTACCCGAGATTAGAATATACAGTACACAATATTAAATAAATAGAACGACAGTAAATAGCACAATACACAGCGGGCTCCAGGGGAGACCGAACCATATACTAAGAAAGTGGTATAACAACCACAACTTCAATAGACACAGTGCCTAGAGCACGTAGAATCACTGGGACCCCAAGGAACCACCCACAGGAGTGACACAGGGAGCCCACGGAGGACGGGTGCAGTGTGGGAACACAGACGCGAGCTCCGTACAACTCTATGGGAAAGTCGCGGTTGGATAATTACAGTTTAAGGACACTTCGGAGAGGACTTCAAGCAAACCCTTTGGAACATAGAAGGTTCTAAGGCCAGCACACTTGTGAGTACCGAGGTACCCGTGTTACCTATTCCAGAGGAGCCGGGTGCATAGGGGTCAAGTGGTGTCGGAAACCCTCGTCGTTTTCAATGGCGTGATGCGAAGAAGTACTGCTGCCGGGAAGATGAAAAGTGTCCGGTGGAATCCAAGCCTGGATTCGGAGTAAGAAGAACCTGAAAGCAGAGGGGACAGAGTCGGGGTCACTTCACAAGACCAGGGGCTCGATAGACGAATGCCCACCGATGTCGGGTGCTTCAGGTGCGAAGATCAGATGCTTGACTCTGCAGCCACGGGGACCAAGAGACGTCGACGACGACCAAAGTCCGGAGTTGAGCTGTCCCACGAAGGATGTCGAGTGCTGAGGGGTCAGTGTCCGGATTGAACACCAACAAGCCTTGGCAAAGGCAACCCATGCGGGTAGAGGAAACAAGTGATAGTATGGACCAGCAAGGTCCAGGAGACTCTCCAAGCTATGGGGAGTCAGGGCTCGTCTGGAGCAACCAGGGAAGCCCAAGGAAAGTCAAAGTGACCCTTGCTAGGACCCACAGGCCAACGGACCAGGGATCGCGAAGGGACCTCAAGCGGAATCACAAAGTACCATCCCACGGAGCACTCGTGGAGTGGAGGCCGGAGATCTTTGGTGGAAATGCTGCTCGGGGTCGGGACTACACGTAGTCCAAAGCACAGCCTCAGGGATCGCCGTAAAGCATTTGCTGCTGCAAAAGTACACGGTGCACAGGGGTTCGGGTTGCACGGTCCCCACGAGGGATACTGGTCTCAGGATTGCTGAGAGAGCAGATCGACCTCAGGGACGCTCGGGAACCCACCTCCTGTGTTGCAGAAATCTTCGGAGTCCTCTGGAGCTCGGGAGATGCAAACCGGTCAGATGCGTTTAGGTGCCTGCTGCTGCAGGGGAGTAACTCCTTTACTCCAAGGGAGATTCTTCTGTCGTCCAGCGAAGTGTAGACCGTCGAAGTACTTGGTTTCTGCTTGCAGAGTTTAGTCCAGGTAAAATCTAAAGTCCTGTAGTCAGGTTTCCTATTTTATACCCAAGGAAGGGGTTGGACTAACTCTGGGGACCCACCTAGGGAGGGTCAGGACAGATGGTGGCTACACCCATGTCCTTTGTCCAGTTTTGCGCCAGAGCAGGAGCCAATGGCTCCTGCAACCGGTTAGAGCTGGACTATGCACGGGGACACCAAATGTGCCCCCAGTGCAGACTTTCTGGCACTCTAAGAGTGCACCCACCCAGCCCCAATACACTAAAGCCTGTCTGGGAGGTGGTCACACCTCCCTGTGACAGGAAACCTATTGTCAGGCCTTCCTCTGCTCGAGCTTGGCTCAGCAGCAGGAGGGCAGACTCGTGTCTGTGGCTGGCAGCATCCATTTTGTGCTGCCCAGGTCGAGAAAGCTGGTACCGGGTAGACCGGTGCCACATAGTAGTGGTACTACAAGGGAGGAATCATACCTCCCACACCAGTTACTTGACACCAAACACGACATGTTTCTAAGCAGCCGTTTTAAAGTTAGCATTTACCGCGCGGTTATAATGCACTTAAGTATATATGATTGGCTGCATCACAGACATCCCACAGAGAATAGATTCCGAAGGCTGCAGAGGGGCTCTGCTCATGCAGGGGCACCCTCTCACACAAAACCCAGCACCCTGCCTTCAGAATTGATAAGGCCTGCCATAGGGGTGACTGATAGGTTTATACGTGCAGTGATTTAGAGTAGATATAGGTAACCTATATCTAAGTAAGGGTGCATGCACCACCTTACACAGGCTGCAGTAGCAGACCTGTGGTGCCATTTTGAATGGTCTCTCGGGTGGCATAATACATGCTGCAGCCCCTGGGAGGCCTCTGGGGTACCTATGCCCTGGGTACATGGTGTACCATATACTAGGGACTGATAAGGGTACCCCAGTATCCAATCTGGAGTGTACCTAAAGTACATGCAATTAATTTAAGGGAGAAAGCAGATAGACTGGGGTCCTGGATAGCAGGATCCCAGTCAGACTAGTCAAAAACCAGCAAAACACCAGGAAAAAAGTGGGGGTAACCATGCAGTCAGATTCCACCTTCCTACATAACCCCCCAAACGAAAGGAGATAAGGCTAACCTTGTCCAGTTGAGACTTTATTGACTAAGTGGCCATATAAGGAAGATCCTGCACTAGCATGGATACCCCCTGTCTTATGGTCCACTAAAGAGTCCCTACCCCTAAGGGTATTGGTTTTTCTCCAAAATTGGGGATTACTACCTGTAGGGTGTTTTTGCAAAGAAAAAGGCTGGTGGGGTGCCTGAGGGGAGAAGTGAGGCCCTACATAAGTTGGTCTCAGCTTCCTCAGAGCACTGGTCACCATGGAGGCCTTTCTTTCCATGACTGAGTTATATCTGGCCCTAGGGGTCAACCTCTGGCTGCCTACAGCTGGGGGTTGAGTCCTTTTGGTTGGAACACTGGAGGGACATGGTAGGTTTGGAACCATTTGGTCCCAGGTTTGCCTTTGCCCAACAGAGTCAATCTGGGGGATGTCACTACCTAAGGGTAAGAAGGATCCCTCAGTGTGTTGAGGAATTTTCACCTGGCTAGTACTACTAGACTGGGTGTCCCTAATCTTTTGATGAGGGGGTTCCTCTGGACAGGGGGCCCTTAGGGGTCCACTGACCTCCCTGACCTCTGTAGCCCTAGGCTGATTGAGGTAGGGTAGAGAGGGGCAGGATACCTGCTCCAGACTGGGTACCACCTTGGGAGGGTCCCTTGCCATCAGGGGTGTTGCCAGGACAGGCCTGACCACCTCTGGGGCAGTTCCTCCACAAGGGGTAGGATCAGATCCCTGAGGAAGCTGACCCTTACCTTTAGTCTGGGGGGAAGAAGACTTTTCTTCAATCCCTTTGCTCTCTGGTGGAGTTAAGTGGGCCATTCTTTCAGGCTCCACTACTCCAAAATTTCCCTGGGGTTGGACTGAGGCCCTAAGGGTCCCACCAACTTTCTCAGGGAGGCCTAACATTCTTAAATGGGCCTGGTATTCAACTTCAGCCCAGGCTGAAATTTCTAGATCATTACCCAACAGGCAATCTACAGGCAAGTTTGGGGACACTGCCACTCTCTTTGGGCCAGTGACCCCTCCCCAGCTGAGATTGACTATAGCCATGGGATGATCTGTCCTCATACCATCAATGTTGGTCACCTGGTACTTAAACTCAGGTAAAAGCTGCTGAGGGGGTACTAGGCTCCCTGTCACCATGGTGACACTAGCCCCTGTGTCCCTAAAGGCCACAGCTTTCTGACCATTGATCAGTGGCTCCTGTCTGTACTTGCCCAAGGAATTGGGACTGACAGTAAAGGTGGCAAATCCCATGCCACCATCACAGACTAAGGAGGCCTGTGGGGAGGACCTTGATAAGCTGGGGTCCACCTCAGTTCCCCATACCAAGCCACCTAACTTTTTGGGTGCACTAGTACCACCTGGGGGATTACTACTGGTAGTACCAGGAGGAATGGTAGTAGTGCTTGGAGGAACATTTTCCTTATTGCTGACCTATTGACAATTGGGATCATTTTTCCAGTGGCCTGGCTTTTTACAGACAAAGCAATAAGGTTTCTTTTCAGGGGAGGAAGGAGTTTGGGACCCACCCCCAGAAGAGGACTTTTGGGGCCCTGTAGTGGACTTGTCTTTTGACTTATCCCCACCTTTCTCTTGGGTCTTGGAAGAATCTTTCTTCTGGTCACCACCCTGGTTCTTTGGCTTTACCCTGGTTCTGACCCACTTATCTGCCTTCTTTCCCAATTCTTGGGGAGAAGTCAGATCTGAGTCCACCAGGTACTGGTGAAAAAGCTGGTTTTGACAAATATTAAGGATCTGCTCCCTCATAATCAAATTGTACAATCCTAAATAGTCATGCACTTTGCTGCCATGTATCCAACCTTCCAGAGCCTTAGTAGCACAATCTACAAAGTCAACCCAGTCCTGAGTCTGTGCTTTCTGGGTGTCTCTGAACTTAATACTGTATTGCTCAGTGGTTAAGCCAAACCCATCAATGAGAGCACTCTTCAAGACTGTGTAATTGTCAGCATCCTCTTCTCTAACAGTGAGGAGCTTATCTCTACCTTTGTCAGCAAAGGAGAGCCACAAGTTAGCTGCCCACTGCTCCTGAGGGACCCTCTGTACTTTACAGGCCCTCTCTAGTGCAGTTATCCATTTGTGGATGTCATCCCCACTCTGATAGGGAGGGACTATCTTGTTCAGGTTCCTATGATCATGACTAGGGACACTGTGGCTGCCACCATGGGACTCTAGTCCCAATCTTCTGGTTGCTCTCTGGAGCTCTAGGGATTCCCTGTCTATGGCCAATTGCTCTTTGTTGAGCCTGATCCTGAGTCTCTCAAGTTCCAGTAATTGGCACTTCTTTTCATGAGAGGATTCTCTCCTATGAGATACAGAGGTCCCTACAGAAGTACCTGAATGATAAGACTCCACAGAGGGAGTTCTGGATCTTCTAGGTAGACCCTGTACTCTTCCTGGTGGAGTAAAGAGGGGGCCACTGGGGCCTTCTCCCCCACCTGAAGGAATAGTTGGATTTTCCAGGTTGGAATCATCTTGATCCTCCTGGCCAGGGTGTGAGTCCAGATCAAAGAAGTGTTCACTCCCTGCTCTTTCCTCATCTCCTGTCCCACCCACTCTTTCTACTTCATCAGACCCTGGGGTCTTTCTGAGGTCATCTAGGAGTAACATCTCTATAAGACGTTGGGTGTTTGCATTTCTCCCTGTCTTCAGCTTCCTAGAGGCACACATGGCTTTCAGATCCTGAAAGGTGAGCCCATTGTATCTAGTAGGCAGAGAGCCACTGGCTTCTCCTACAGAAGACATACTAGTGTGGTGTGGTGTGTACACCTACCTACCCTAGTGGAGACTAAACTCTCTTGAGTTGGAGAAAGGGTGTGCTAGACCCTTGACTTACCCAACTCCAAGTTCAGTAGAACTTACTTATTCTAATCTTGATTATATGTACCTAGTACTTTTAGTGGTTTTCAGTTAATCACTCAATGAGATTTATCTGGTAAAACAATAGCAAGCTTGAATCCCAACCGCTGCACACCAATGTGAGAAGTTGGCCTGGTATATGCTGTCCACTAATTAAAGTGGGCACCTTGCACCAGTCCAAACGACCCTTATTGATGATTAGGTCAAAGATAACCTTTATGAAAGCTATCCTAGTGGTAGCTATGGAGAGCAGCCTTCAGACTTAATCTTGAAGGAATGTAAAGCAGCTTGTTTTACCAGAATATCACCTCCTGAATGACTAAATGAAAGGAGAACCACACAAGTGTTATATAAAAATATGTATTTATTACTAAACACTCTCTACTAATCTCTACCCAAGATTAGAATATACAGTACACAATATTAAATAAATAGAACGACAGTAAATAGCACAATACACAGCGGGCTCCAGGGGGAGACCGAACCATATACTAAGAAAGTGGTATAACAACCACAACTTCAGTAGACACAGTGCCTAGAGCATGTAGAATCACTGGGACCCCAAGGAACCACCCACAGGAGTGACACAGGGAGCCCACGGAGGACGGGTGCAGTGTGGGAACATAGACGCGAGCTCCGTACAACTCTATGGGAAAGTCGCGGTTGGATAATTACAGTTTAAGGACACTTCGGAGAGGACTTCAAGCAAACCCTTTGGAACATAGAAGGTTCTAAGGCCAGCACACTTGTGAGTACCGAGGTACCCGTGTTACCTATTCCAGAGGAGCCGGGTGCATAGGGGTCAAGTGGTGTCGGAAACCCTCGTCGTTTTCAATGGCGTGATGCGAAGAAGTACTGCTGCCGGGAAGATGAAAAGTGTCCGGTGGAATCCAAGCCTGGATTCGGAGTAAGAAGAACCTGAAAGCAGAGGGGACAGAGTCTGGGTCACTTCACAAGACCAGGGGCTCGATGAGACGAATGCCCACCGATGTCGGGTGCTTCAGGTGCGAAGATCAGATGCTTGACTCTGCAGCCACGGGGACCAAGAGACGTCGACGACGACCAAAGTCCGGAGTTGAGCTGTCCCACGAAGGATGTCGAGTGCTGAGGGGTCAGTGTCCGGATTGAACACCAACAAGCCTTGGCAAAGGCAACCCATGCGGGTAGAGGAAACAAGTGATAGTATGGACCAGCAAGGTCCAGGAGACTCTCCAAGCTATGGGGAGTCAGGGCTCGTCTGGAGCAACCAGGGAAGCCCAAGGAAAGTCAAAGTGACCCTCGCTAGGACCCACAGGCCAACGGACCAGGGATCGCGAAGGGACCTCAAGCGGAATCACAAAGTACCAGCCCACGGAGCACTCGTGGAGTGGAGGCCGGAGATCTTTGGTGGAAATGCTGCTCGGGGTCGGGACTACACGTAGTCCAAAGCACAGCCTCAGGGATCGCCGTAAAGCATTTGCTGCTGCAAAAGTACACGGTGCACAGGGGTTCGGGTTGCACGGTCCCCACGAGGGATACTGGTCTCAGGATTGCTGAGAGAGCAGATCGACCTCAGGGACGCTCGGGAACCCACCTCCTGTGTTGCAGAAATCTTCGGAGTCCTCTGGAGCTCGGGAGATGCAAACCGGTCAGATGCGTTTAGGTGCCTGCTGCTGCAGGGGAGTAACTCCTTTACTCCAAGGGAGATTCTTCTGTCGTCCAGCGAAGTGTAGACCGTCGAAGTACTTGGTTTCTGCTTGCAGAGTTTAGTCCAGGTAAAATCTAAAGTCCTGTAGTCAGGTTTCCTATTTTATACCCAAGGAAGGGGTTGGACTAACTCTGGGGACCCACCTAGGGAGGGTCAGGACAGATGGTGGCTACACCCATGTCCTTTGTCCAGTTTTGCGCCAGAGCAGGAGCCAATGGCTCCTGCAACCGGTTAGAGCTGGACTATGCACGGGGACACCAAATGTGCCCCCAGTGCAGACTTTCTGGCACTCTAAGAGTGCACCCACCCAGCCCCAATACACTAAAGCCTGTCTGGGAGGTGGTCACACCTCCCTGTGACAGGAAACCTATTGTCAGGCCTTCCTCTGCTCGAGCTTGGTTCAGCAGCAGGAGGGCAGACTCGTGTCTGTGGCTGGCAGCATCCATTTTGTGCTGCCCAGGTCGAGAAAGCTGGTACCGGGTAGACCGGTGCCACATAGTAGTGGTACTACAAGGGAGGAATCATACCTCCCACACCAGTTACTTGACACTAAACACGACATGTTTCTAAGCAGCCGTTTTAAAGTTAGCATTTACCGCGCGGTTATAATGCACTTAAGTATATATGGTTGGCTGCATCACAGACAACCCCAGAGACTGGATTCCGAAGGCTGCAGAGGGGCTCTGCTCATGCAGGGGCACCCTCTCACACAAAACCCAGCACCCTGCCTTCAGAATTGATAAGGCCTGCCATAGGGGTGACTGATAGGTTTATACGTGCAGTGATTTAGAGTAGATATAGGTAACCTATATCTAAGTAAGGGGTGCATGCACCACCTTACACAGGCTGCAGTAGCAGACCTGTGGTGCCATTTTGAATGGTCTCTCGGGTGGCATAATACATGCTGCAGCCCCTGGGAGGCCTCTGGGGTACCTATGCCCTGGGTACATGGTGTACCATATACTAGGGACTGATAAGGGTACCCCAGTATCCAATCTGGAGTGTACCTAAAGTACATGCAATTAATTTAAGGGAGAAAGCAGATAGACTGGGGTCCTGGATAGCAGGATCCCAGTCAGACTAGTCAAAAACCAGCAAAACACCAGGAAAAAGTGGGGGTAACCATGCAGTCAGATTCCACCTTCCTACATAACCCCCCAAACGAAAGGAGATAAGGCTAACCTTGTCCAGTTGAGACTTTATTGACTAAGTGGCCATATAAGGAAGATCCTGCACTAGCATGGATACCCCCTGTCTTATGGTCCACTAAGGAGTCCCTACCCCTAAGGGTATTGGTTTTTCTCCAAAATTGGGGATTACTACCTGTAGGGTGCTTTTGCAAAGAAAAAGGCTGGTGGGGTGCCTGAGGGGAGAAGTGAGGCCCTACATAAGTTGGTCTCAGCTTCCTCAGAGCACTGGTCACCATGGAGGCCTTTCTTTCCATGACTGAGTTATATCTGGCCCTAGGGGTCAACCTCTGGCTGCCTACAGCTGGGGGTTGAGTCCTTTTGGTTGGAACACTGGAGGGACATGGTAGGTTTGGAACCATTTGGTCCCAGGTTTGCCTTTGCCCAACAGAGTCAATCTGGGGGATGTCACTACCTAAGGGTAAGAAGGATCCCTCAGTGTGTTGAGGAATTTTCACCTGGCTAGTACTACTAGACTGGGTGTCCCTAATCTTTTGATGAGGGGGTTCCTCTGGACAGGGGGCCCTTAGGGGTCCACTGACCTCCCTGACCTCTGTAGCCCTAGGCTGATTGAGGTAGGGTAGAGAGGGGCAGGATACCTGCTCCAGACTGGGTACCACCTTGGGAGGGTCCCTTGCCATCAGGGGTGTTGCCAGGACAGGCCTGACCACCTCTGGGGCAGTTCCTCCACAAGGGGTAGGATCAGTTCCCTGAGGAAGCTGACCCTTACCTTTAGTCTGGGGGAAGAAGACTTTTCTTCAATCCCTTTGCTCTCTGGTGGAGTTAAGTGGGCCATTCTTTCAGGCTCCACTACTCCAAAATTTCCCTGGGGTTGGACTGAGGCCCTAAGGGTCCCACCAACTTTCTCAGGGAGGCCTAACATTCTTAAATGGGCCTGGTATTCAACTTCAGCCCAGGCTGAAATTTCTAGATCATTACCCAACAGGCAATCTACAGGCAAGTTTGGGGACACTGCCACTCTCTTTGGGCCAGTGACCCCTCCCCAGATGAGATTGACTATAGCCATGGGATGATCTGTCCTCATACCATCAATGTTGGTCACCTGGTACTTAAACTCAGGTAAAAGCTGCTGAGGGGGTACTAGGCTCCCTGTCACCATGGTGACACTAGCCCCTGTGTCCCTAAAGGCCACAGCTTTCTGACCATTGATCAGTGGCTCCTGTCTGTACTTGCCCAAGGAATTGGGACTGACAGTAAAGGTGGCAAATCCCATGCCACCATCACAGACTAAGGAGGCCTGTGGGGAGGACCTTGATAAGCTGGGGTCCACCTCAGTTCCCCATACCAAGCCACCTAACTTTTTGGGTGCACTAGTACCACCTGGGGGATTACTACTGGTAGTACCAGGAGGAATGGTAGTAGTGCTTGGAGGAACATTTTCCTTATTGCTGACCTATTGACAATTGGGATCATTTTTCCAGTGGCCTGGCTTTTTACAGACAAAGCAATAAGGTTTCTTTTCAGGGGAGGAAGGAGTTTGGGACCCACCCCCAGAAGAGGACTTTTGGGGCCCTGTAGTGGACTTATCTTTTGACTTATCCCCACCTTTCTCTTGGGTCTTGGAAGAATCTTTCTTCTGGTCACCACCCTGGTTCTTTGGCTTTACCCTGGTTCTGACCCATTTATCTTCCTTCTTTCCCAATTCTTGGAGAGAAGTCAGATCTGAGTCCACCAGGTACTGGTGAAAAAGCTGGTTTTGACAAATATTAAGGATCTGCTCCCTCATAATCAAATTGTACAATCCTAAATAGTCATGCACTTTGCTGCCATGTATCCAACCTTCCAGAGCCTTAGTAGCACAATCTACAAAGTCAACCCAGTCCTGAGTCTGTGCTTTCTGGGTGTCTCTGAACTTAATACTGTATTGCTCAGTGGTTAAGCCAAACCCATCAATGAGAGCACTCTTCAAGACTGTGTAATTGTCAGCATCCTCTTCTCTAACAGTGAGGAGCTTATCTCTACCTTTGTCAGCAAAGGAGAGCCACAAGATAGCTGCCCACTGCTCCTGAGGGACCCTCTGTACTTTACAGCCCCTCTCTAGTGCAGTTATCCATTTGTGGATGTCATCCCCACTCTGATAGGGAGGGACTATCTTGTTCAGGTTCCTATGATCATGACTAGGGACACTGTGGCTGCCACCATGGGACTCTAGTCTCAATCTTCTGGTTGCTCTCTGGAGCTCTAGGGATTCCCTGTCTATGACCAATTGCTCTTTGTTGAGCCTGATCCTGAGTCTCTCAAGTTCCAGTAATTGGCACTTCTTTTCATGAGAGGATTCTCTCCTATGAGATACAGAGGTCCCTACAGAAGTACCTGAATGATAAGACTCCACAGAGGGAGTTCTGGATCTTCTAGGTAGACCCTGTACTCTTCCTGGTGGAGTAAAGAGGGGGCCACTGGGGCCTTCTCCCCACCTGAAGGAATAGTTGGATTTTCCAGGTTGGAATCATCTTGATCCTCCTGGCCAGGGTGTGAGTCCAGATCAAAGAAGTGTTCACTCCTGCTCTTTCCTCATCTCCTGTCCCACCCACTCTTTCTACTTCATCAGACCCTGGGGTCTTTCTGAGGTCATCTAGGAGTAACATCTCTATAAGACGTTGGGTGTTTGCATTTCTCCCTGTCTTCAGCTTCCTAGAGGCACACATGGCTTTCAGATCCTGAAAGGTGAGCCCATTGTATCTAGTAGGCAGAGAGCCACTGGCTTCTCCTACAGAAGACATACTAGTGTGGTGTGGTGTGTACACCTACCTACCCTAGTGGAGACTAAACTCTCTTGAGTTGGAGAAAGGGTGTGCTAGACCCTTGACTTACCCAACTCCAAGTTCAGTAGAACTTACTTATTCTAATCTTGATTATATGTACCTAGTACTTTTAGTGGTTTTCAGTTAATCACTCAATGAGATTTATCTGGTAAAACAATAGCAAGCTTGAATCCCAACCGCTGCACACCAATGTGAGAAGTTGGCCTGGTATATGCTGTCCACTAATTAAAGTGGGCACCTTGCACCAGTCCAAACGACCCTTATTGATGATTAGGTCAAAGATAACCTTTATGAAAGCTATCCTAGTGGTAGCTATGGAGAGCAGCCTTCAGACTTAATCTTGAAGGAATGTAAAGCAGCTTGTTTTACCAGAATATCACCTTCTGAATGACTAAATGAAAGGAGAACCACACAAGTGTTATATAAAAATATGTATTTATTACTAAAACACTCTCTACTAATCTCTACCCGAGATTAGAATATACAGTACACAATATTAAATAAATAGAACGACAGTAAATAGCACAATACACAGCGGGCTCCAGGGGAGACCGAACCATATACTAAGAAAGTGGTATAACAACCACAACTTCAATAGACACAGTGCCTAGAGCACGTAGAATCGCTGGGACCCCAAGGAACCACCCACAGGAGTGACACAGGGAGCCCACGGAGGACGGGTGCAGTGTGGGAACACAGACGCGAGCTCCGTACAACTCTATGGGAAAGTCGCGGTTGGATAATTACAGTTTAAGGACACTTCGGAGAGGACTTCAAGCAAACCCTTTGGAACATAGAAGGTTCTAAGGCCAGCACACTTGTGAGTACCGAGGTACCCGTGTTACCTATTCCAGAGGAGCCGGGTGCATAGGGGTCAAGTGGTGTCGGAAACCCTCGTCGTTTTCAATGGCGTGATGCGAAGAAGTACTGCTGCCGGGAAGATGAAAAGTGTCCGGTGGAATCCAAGCATGGATTCGGAGTAAGAAGAACCTGAAAGCAGAGGGGACAGAGTTTGGGTCACTTCACAAAACCAGGGGCTCGATAGACGAATGCCCACCGATGTCGGGTGCTTCAGGTGCGAAGATCAGATGCTTGACTCTGCAGCCACGGGGACCAAGAGACATCGACAACGACCAAAGTCCGGAGTTGAGCTGTCCCACGAAGGATGTCGAGTGCTGAGGGGTCAGTGTCCGGATTGAACACCAACAAGCCTTGGCAAAGGCAACCCACGCGGGTAGAGGAAACAAGTGATAGTATGGACCAGCAAGGTCCAGGAGACTCTCCAAGATATGGGGAGTCAGGGCTCGTCTGGAGCAACCAGGGAAGCCCAAGGAAAGTCAAAGTGACCCTCGCTAGGACCCACAGGCCAACGGACCAGGGATCGCAAAGGGACCTCAAGCGGAATCACAAAGTACCAGCCCACGGAGCACTCGTGGAGTGGAGGCCGGAGATCTTTGGTGGAAATGCTGCTCGGTGTCGGGACTACACGTAGTCCAAAGCACAGCCTCAGGGATCGCCGAAAAGCATATGCTGCTGCAAAAGTACACGGTGCACAGGGGTTCGGGTTGCACGGTCCCCACGAGGGATACTGGTCTCAGGATTGCTGAGAGAGCAGATCGACCTCAGGGACGCTCGGGAACCCACCTCCTGTGTTGCAGAAATCTTCGGAGTCCTCAGGAGCTCGGAAGAGGCAAACCGGTCAGATGCGTTTAGGTGCCTGCTGCTGCAGGGGAGTAACTCCTTTACTCCAAGGGAGATTCTTCTGTTGTCCAGTGACGTGTAGACCGTCGAAGTACTTGGTTTCTGCTTGCAGAGTTTAGTCCAGGTAAAATCTAAAGTCCTGTAGTCAGGTTTCCTACTTTATACCCAAGGAAGGGGTTGGACTAACTCTGGGGACCCACCTAGGGGAGGGTCAGGACAGAGGGGTGGCTACACCCATGTCCTTTGTCCAGTTTTGCGCCAGAGCAGGAGCCAATGGCTCCTGCAACCGGTTTGAGCTGGACTATGCACGGGGACACCAAATGTGCCCCCAGTGCAGACTTTCTGGCACTCTAAGAGTGTACCCACCCAGCCCCAATACACTAAAGCCTGTCTGGGAGGTGGTCACAACTCCCTGTGACAGGAAACCTATTGTCAGGCCTTCCTCTGCTCGAGCTTGGCTCAGCAGCAGGAGGGCAGACTCGTGTCTGTGGCTGGCAGCATCCATTTTGTGCTGCCCAGGTCGAGAAAGCTGGTACCGGATAGACCGGTGCCCCATAGTAGTGGTACTACAAGGAAGGAATCATACCTCCCACACCAGTTACTGGTGTGGAGGTATGATTCCAAGGTGTTTGACACCAAACACGACATGTTTCTAAGCAGCCGTTTTAAAGTTAGCATTTACCGCAAGGTTATAATGCACTTAAGTATATATGGTTGGCTGCATCACAGACAACCCCGGAGAATAGATTCCGAAGGCTGCAGAGGGGCTCTGCTCATGCAGGGGCACCCTCTCACACAAAACCCAGCACCCTGCCTTCAGAATTGATAAGGCCTGCCATAGGGGTGACTGATAGGTTTATACGTGCAGTGATTTAGAGTAGATATAGGTAACCTATATCTAAGTAAGGGGTGCATGCACCACCTTACACAGGCTGCAATAGCAGACCTGTGGTGCCATTTTGAATGGTCTCTCAGGGGTGGCATAATACATGCTGCAGCCCCTGGGAGGCCTCTGGGGTACCTATGCCCTGGGTACATGGTGTACCATATACTAGGGAGTGATAAGGGTACCCCAGTATCCAATCTGGAGTGTACCTAAAGTACATGCAATCAATTTAAGGGAGAAAGCAGATAGACTGGGGTCCTGGATAGCAGGATCCCAGTCAGACTAGTCAAAAACCAGCAAAACACCAGGAAAAAAGTGGGGGTAACCATGCAGTCAGATTCCACCTTCCTACAAATATATTTTCAAAATTCAGCTATTTTTCTCCTAACATCATCTAATGAGTTAGTTCCAAAAATGCACACATTTTCGTCTTGGAATGCAGAGTTTTGTCATACATATATTAATTCAACCACACAAAAGGTTACAGTTTAGTAGGCTCGGATGCACAAAGGAGAGCTACTTACAGGTAGCTGGAGAGCTACCAGTAGCTCATGAGCTATTTGTTGGAGAAGCCTGCACCAAAGACAACATCTGTGCCACAATACTGGATCCATGGTACAAAAAACTGCTGGCCACTTTCATTCCTTTTACTGAAAAGGATGTCTGAGTTTAAAAGACTTGGTTACCAGTAAAGCAACTGATCTAGATGGAAAACGACAGCAAATTCAAGGCCTGGGCAGACGTTCTGAATTTCAGCCTTCAACCTCCACACTGGGTGGTGCTGTTGGCTTGCAGGTTCTGCCGCAGCAGATAAGCACCATTGCCAGCTTCACCAACACCCAAAGTAACTTTAAGTTCACACCCAACTCCTGCAATGGGTTGGATTCATTCAGCAGAACTTATGTCAAGTGCAGAGGTGCAGACACAGCAAGCGGCAGCACAAAAATGACAAGAAGATGACCCAAGACTATCTGGATGACCCAACAAAGGTGTACCTGAACCAAAATCCATTTATCTTTTATCATGGCAAGAGAGCACAGTGGCTAGAGCTCAGTAGGCTTTCAATAAAGTATCTTGTATGTCTGGTAGCCAGTGTTTCTTCTGAATGCAGAATATAGGTAGTTATAGTTAGAACCTAGTTTCCATAGGAAAAACGTATTTTGATTTGCCAATATCTTTGGCGCCGTTTGACGAATCGTCGCGAAAGTTTCCAAAAAACAGGTTCACTCAGGTCAGCTCCTGTCCTGAAAGTTTGGGGGTGATTCGTGGTTCGTGAAGCGGGGGCCGAGAAAAAAGGGGGGTCCCAAAACGTGTTTTCCCCATGTTAATTTCCATAGGAACTTTAGACAAAGCTACAGCCCAAACTGCTGAACGGAATTACACCAAATTTGGCAAAAAGGTAGGTCTTGGTGTAGAAAGCGTGCTTTCTTTAAATGGTATAAATCCGTTCAGTAGTTTTTGAGATATTTAAAGATTTACAGATATCGATATTTGAGAATTGTGAGATCTGATTGGCTGAGTCCTCCCGAGCATGAGCTTGCCTCTGATTGGCTGCCAACACTTCAAACCAGGAAGTGTTGGCAGCCATCTTGTGCCTCGGACTGAGGGAGAGGGAGAAAAGTGAGAGAAAGATTAAAAAACAAAAAAAAGGGGGCAGGGTAGGAACACCCTGACCCCCAGGCCTGCAGAGAGAGACTGACTGACAGAGAGAGACTGACTGACTGAGAGACTGACTGACTGACTTGGTAATGCCCCCTCCCCTAAGCAGGTGGTAAAGAATCTGGGGGTGTGGGTGGACTCTGCCCTTAGCTTCCAAGTCCAAACAAAGAAGGTGGCTGGGACCTGCTTTGGGCTACTGCGAGGGCTCAGACCCTTACTGGGTTTTTTTGACGCGCCAACACGGCAAGTCATCATCCAGGCCTTGATTTTGTCGAGACTGGATTATGCCAATTCACTATATCTAGGGTCAAACAAGGCAGAAATTCTTAGACTCCAGAGGGTCCAAAATGCGGCTGCCAGAACCCTCCTTGGTCTTCGTAGAGCCTGTCCTGTGTCAGATGCCATTTGCCGACTCCATTGGCTGCCGGTGGCCAGGCGGATTGAGTTTAAGGCTCTCTGCTTGGCCTTCAAGATTTTGAAGCATGCCACTCTAGGAATCTTGGCCGACCTGCTGCTGCCATATGTACCTACATGCCAACTCCGTTCCTTGGGGCAAAACTTGGTAGTGGTTCCCCGGGTAAGGAGGGTACGCGCGGGGGGGCGCTCGTTTCGTACTATGGCGGCAAAACTCTGGAACTCGCTTCCGGTACAGATCCGCAGTTTGAACAACTACCTAGCTTTCCGGAAGTCAGTCAAGACACACCTCTTTCCGCTGTTGTAGATCTCTCTGTCTCACCTCTGTTTGGTTCTTACTGCTGTTAGCGCCGGGACGCCTCTTTGCTGGGGCAGCTGTCGCGCTTTATAAAAATGCTATAACATATAACATAACATAACAGAGAGACTGACTGACTGACAGAGAGAGACTGACTGACTGAGAGAGAGACTGACTGACTGAGAGAGAGAGAGACTGACTGACTGAGGTAGAGAGAGACTGTCTGACTGACTGAGGTAGAGAGAATGACTGACAGAGAGAGAGAGAGACTGACAGAGAGAGGAGAGAGAGACAGAGACTGACAGAGCGAGAGACTGACTAACAGAGAGAGATTGACTTAGAGAGAAACTGGCTGACAGAGAGACTGACTGAGAGACAGTCTGACTGACTGAGAGAGAGACTGACTGATTGAGGTAGAGAGAGACTGACTGAGGTAGAGAGACTGAGAGAGAGAGACAGAGAGAGACTGACAGAAAGAGAGAGACTGACAGAAAGAGAGAGACTGACTGACAGAGCGAGAGACTGACAGAGAGAGATTGACAGAGAGAGAGACTGACTGACTGACTAAGAGAGAGAGACTGACTGACTGGGAGAGAGACTGACTGACAGAAAGAGAGTGACTGGGAGAGAGAGACAGAGAGAGACTGACAGAGAGAGAGAGACTGACTGACAGGGCGAGAGACTGACAGAGAGAGAGACTGACTGACTGACTAAGAGAGAGGCTGACTGACTGAGAGACTGACTGACTGACTGAGACTGACTAGGAGAGAGAGACAGACTGACTGACTAAAAGAGAGACTGACTGACAGTGAGAGAGAGACTGACAGAGAGAGACTGACTGACTGACCGACTGAGAGATAGAGAGACTGACAGAGAGAGACTGACTGAGAGAGAGACTGACTGACAGACTGAATGACTGAGAGAGAGACTGACTGACAGAGAGAGACTGACTGACTGAGAGAGAGACTGACTGACTGAGAGAGAGACTGACTGACAGAGAGAGACTGACTGAGAGAGGGAGAGACTGACAGAGAGGGAGAGACTGACAGAGAGAGAGAGGCTGACTGAGAGAGACTGACTGAGAGAGCGAGAGAAAGAGACTGACTGAGAGAGCGAGAGAGAGAGACTGACTGAGAGAGAGAGACTGACTGACAGAGAGAGACTGACTGACAGAGAGACTGACTGACAGAGAGACTGACAGAGAGAGACTGACTGACAGAGAGAGACTGACTGACAGAGAGACTGACTGACAGAGAGAGACTGACTGACAGACTGACTGACAGAGAGAGACTGACTGACTGAGAGACTGACAGAAAGAGACTGACTGACTGAGAGACTGACTGAGGTAGAGAGAGTCTGTCTGACTGACTGAGGTAGAGAGAGACTGACTGACTGACTGAGGTAGAGAGACTGACAGAGAGAGAGAGACCAACAGAGAGAGAGACTGACAGAGGGAGACTGACTAAGAGAGAGACTGACTGACTGACTGAGAGAGAGACTGACTGACTGACTGAGAGAGAGACTGACTGACAGAGAGAGAGAGACTGACTGAGCGAGAGACTGACTGAATGACTGACTGAGAGAGAGACTAACTGACTGAGAGAGAGACTGACTGACTGAGGTAGAGAGAGACTGTCTGACTGACAGAGAGAGACTGACTGACTGACTGAGAGAGACTGACTGACTGAGAGAGAGACTGACTGACTGAGGTAGAGAGAGACTGTCTGACTGACTGAGGTAGAGAGACTGACTGACAGAGAGAGAGAGACTGACAGAGAGAGAGACTGACAGAGAGAGACTGACAGCGAGACTGACTGACAGAGAGAGACATTGACTGAGAGAGAGACTGACTGACTGAGGTAGAGAGACTGACTGACAGAGAGAGAGACTGACAGAGAGAGAGACAGAGAGAGACTGACAGCGAGAGAGACTGACAGCGAGAGAGACTGACAGAGAGACTGACAGAGAGAGATTGACAGAGAGAGAGACTGACTGACTGAGAGAGAGTGACGGACACAAAGAGAGAGACTGACTGAGAGAGACTGACTGACTGACTAAGAGAGAGAGAGACTGACTGACTGAGAGACTGACTGACTGAGACTGACTAGGAGAGAGAGAGACTGACTGAGAGAGAGAGACTGACAGAGAGAGACTGACTGACTGACCGACTGAGAGAGAGAGAGAGACTGACTGACTGAGAGAGAGATTGACTGACTGAGAGAGAGACTGACTGATTGAGGTAGAGAGAGACTGTCTGACTGACTGAGGTAGAGAGACTGAGAGAGAGACAGAGAGAGACTGACAGAAAGAGAGAGACTGACTGACAGAGCGAGAGACTGACAGAGAGACTGACAGAGAGAGATTGACAGAGAGAGAGACTGACTGACTGACTAAGAGAGAGAGACTGACTGACTGGGAGAGAGAGAGACTGACTGACAGAAAGAGAGCGACTGGGAGAGAGAGACAGAGACAGACTGACTGACAGAGCGAGAGACTGACAGAGAGAGAGACTGACTGACTGACTAAGAGAGAGACTGACTGACTGTGAGACTGACTGACTGAGACTGACTAGGAGAGAGAGAGACTGACTGACTAAGAGAGAGACTGACTGACAGAGAGAGAGAGACTGACAGAGAGAGACTGACTGACCGACTGAGAGATAGAGAGACTGACTAACAGAGAGAGACTGACAGAGAGAGAGAGACTGACTGACAGACTGAATGACTGAGAGAGAGACTGACTGACAGAGAGAGACTGACTGACTGACAGAGAGAGACTGACTGACTGACTGAGAGAGAGACTGACTGACTGAGAGAGAGACTGACTGAGAGAGGGAGAGACTGACTGAGAGAGGGAGAGACTGACAGAGAGGGAGAGACTGACAGAGAGAGAGAGACTGACTGAGAGAGCGAGAGAAAGAGACTGAGAGAGCGAGAGAGAGAGACTGACTGAGAGAGAGAGACTGACTGACAGAGAGAGACTGACTGACAGAGAGACTGACTGACAGAGAGACTGACAGAGAGAGACTGACTGACAGAGAGACTGACTGACAGAGAGAGACTGACTGACAGACTGACTGACTCAGAGACTGACAGAAAGAGACTGACTGACTGAGAGAGAGAGACTGACTGACTGACTGAGAGAGACTGACTGACTGAGAGAGAGACTGACTGACTGAGGTAGAGAGAGACTGTCTGACTGACTGAGGTAGAGAGAGACTGACTGAGGTAGAGAGACTGACTGACAGAGAGAGAGAGACAGACAGAGAGAGAGACTGACAGAGGGAGACTGACTAAGAGAGAGACTGACTGACTGACTGAGAGAGAGACTGACTGACTGACTGAGAGAGAGACTGACTGACTGACTGAGAGAGAGACTGACTGACAGAGAGAGAGAGACTGACTGAGAGAGAGACTGAATGACTGACTGAGAGAGAGACTAACTGACTGAGAGAGAGACTGACTGACTGAGGTAGAGAGAGACTGTCTGACTGAGAGAGAGACTGACTGACTGACTGAGAGAGAGACTGACTGACTGAGAGAGAGACTGACTGACTGAGGTAGAGAGAGACTGTCTGACTGACTGAGGTAGAGAGACTGACTGACAGAGAGAGAGAGACTGACAGAGAGAGAGAGACTGATAGAGAGAGACTGACAGAGCGAGAGACTGACAGCGAGACTGACTGACAGAGAGAGAGATTAACAGAGAGAAACTGGCTGACAGAGAGAGACTGACAGAGAGAGACTGACTGACTGACTAAGAGAGAGACTGACTGACTGAGGTAGAGAGAGACTGTCTGACTGAGGTAGAGAGACTGACTGACAGGGAGAGAGACTGACAGAGAGAGAGTCAGAGAGAGACTGACAGCGAGAGAGACTGACAGAGAGACTCACAGAGAGAGATTGACAGAGAGAGAGACTGACTGACTGACTGAGAGAGAGTGACAGACACAAAGAGAGAGACTGACTGAGAGAGACTGACTGACTAAGAGAGAGAGAGAGACTGACTGACTGAGAGACTGACTGACTGAGACTGACTAGGAGAGAGAGAGACTGACTGAGAGAGAGAGAGACTGACAGAGAGAGACTGACTGTCTGACCGACTGAGAGAGAGAGAGACTGACTGACATAGAGAGAGAGACTGACTGACTTAGAGAGAGACTGACTGAGAGACAGGCTGACTGACTGAGAGAGAGAGACTGACTGACTGGGAGAGACACTGACTGACAGAAAGAGAGAGACTGACTTACTGAGAGACTGACTGACTGACTGAGAGAGAGACTGACTGAGACTGACTGACTGAGAGAGAGACTGACTGACAGAAAGAGACTGACAGAAAGAGAGAGACTGACTGAGAGAGAGACTGACTGACTGAGATTGAATGACTGAGAGAGAGACTGACTGACTGAGAGAGAGACTGACTGACTGAGAGAGAGACTGACTGACTGAGAGAGAGAGACTGACTGACTGAGAGAGAGACTGCCTGAGAGAGGGAGAGACTGACTGAGAGAGGGAGAGACTGACAGAGAGAGAGAGACTGACTCAGAGAGACTGACAGAGCGAGAGAGAGAGACTGACTGAGAGAGCGAGAGAGAGAGACTGACTGAGAGAGCGAGAGAGAGAGACTGACTGACAGAGAGAGACTGACTAACAGAGAGAGACTGACTGACAGAGAGAGACTGACTGACAGAGAGAGACTGACTGACAGAGAGACTGACTAACTGAGATAGACTGACTGACTGAGAGAGACTGACTGAGAGACTGACTGACAGAGAGAGACTGACTGACTGAGAGAGAGACTGACTGACTGAGAGAGAGACTGACTGAGGTAGAGAGAGACTGTCTGACTGACTGAGGTAGAGAGAGACTGACTGACTGAGGTAGAGAGACTGACTGAGAGAGAGAGAGAGAGACTGACAGAGAGAGTGAGAGACTGACAGAGAGAGACTGACATAGCAAGAGACTGACAGAGAGACTGACTGACAGAGAGAGAGATTGACTGAGAGAGAAACTGACTGACTGAGAGAGAGACTGACTGACTGAGGTAGAGAGAGACTGTCTGACTGACTGAGGTAGAGAGACTGACTGACAGAGAGAGAGACTGACAGAGAGAGAGAGAGAGACTGACAGAGAGAGACTGACAGAGCGAGAGACTGACAGCGAGACTGACTGACAGAGAGAGAGATTGACTGAGAGAGAAACTGGCTGACAGAGAGAGACTGACTGAGAGAGAGACTGACTGACTGACTAAGAGAGAGACTGACTGACTGAGGTAGAGAGAGACTGTCTGACTGAGGTAGAGAGACTGACTGACAGGGAGAGAGACTGACAGAGAGAGAAACAGAGAGAGACTGACAGCGAGAGAGACTGACAGAGAGACTGACAGAGAGAGATTGACAGAGAGAGAGACTGACTGACTGAGAGAGAGTGACGGACACAAAGAGAGAGACTGACTGAGAGAGACTGACTGACTAAGAGAGAGAGAGACTGACTGACTGAGAGACTGACTGACTGAGACTGACTAGGAGAGAGAGAGACTGACTGAGTAAGAGAGAGACTGACTGACTGAGAGAGAGACTGACAGAGAGAGACTGACTGACCGACTGAGAGAGAGAGCCTGACTGACAGAGAGAGAGAGACTGACTGACTGACAGAGAGAGACTGACAGCGAGAGACTGACAGAGAGAGATTGACAGAGAGAGAGACTGACTGACTGACAGAGAGACAGACTGACTGACTGGGAGAGAGACTGACTGACAGAAAGAGAGAGACTGACTGAGAGAGACTGACTGACTAAGAGAGAGAGAGACTAACTGACTGAGAGACTGACTGACTGAGACTGACTAGGAGAGAGAGAGACTGACTGAGTAAGAGAGAGACTGACTGAGAGAGAGACTGACAGAGAGAGACTGACTGACCGACTGAGAGAGAGAGACTGACTGACAGAGAGAGAGAGAGAGACTGACTGACTGACAGAGAGAGAGACTGACTGACAGAGAGAGAGAGACTGACTGACTTAGAGAGAGACTGACTGAGAGACAGACTGACTGACTGAGAGAGACTGACTGACTTAGAGAGAGACTGACTGAGAGACAGACTGACTGACTGAGAGAGAGACTGACTTACTGGAAGAAAGACTGACCGACTGGGAGAGAGACTGACTGACAGAAAGAGAGAGAGACTGACTTACTGAGAGTCTGACTGTCTCTCTCAGACAGTGAGAGAGCGACTGACTGAGACTGACTGACTGACAGAAAGAGACTGACAGAAAGAGAGAGACTGACTGAGAGAAAGACTGACTGACTGAGACTGAATGACTGAGAGACTGACTGACAGAGAGAGACTGACTGACAGAGAGAGACTGACTGAGTGAGAGATAGACTGACTAAGAGGGAGAGACTGACTCAGAGAGACTGACTGAGAGAGCGAGTGAGAGAGACTGACAGAGAGCGAGAGAGAGAGACTGATTGACAGAGAAAGACTAACTGACTTAGAGACTGATTGACTGAGAGACTGACTGACAGAGAGACTGACTGACTGAGAGAGAGACTGACTGACTGAGAGAGAGACTGACTGACTTAGAGAGAGAGACTGACTGACTGAGGTAGAGAGAGACTCTCTGACTGACTGAGGTAGAGAGAGACTGCCTGACTGAGGTAGAGAGACTGACTGACAGAGAGAGAGAGAGACTGACTGACAGAGAGAGAGAGACTGACAGAGAGAGAGAGACAGAGCGAGAGACTGACAGAGCGAGAGACTGACAGAGAGAGAGATTGACTGAGAGAGAAACTGGCTGACAGAGAGAGACTGACTGAGAGAGAGACTGACTGACTGAGAGAGAGAGTGACTGACTGAGGCAGAGAGAGACTGTCTGACTGACTGAGGTAGAGTGACTGACTGACAGAGAGAGAGACTGAAACCATAGGTTTCAGTGAAGTTATAGTTAGAAATTAGCATTTAAAAAACCTTTAAAATTCACTGAAAAAACCATAGGTTTCAGGGACGTTATAGTTAGAAATTATCATTTAAAAAACCTTTGAAATTCACAGAAAAAACCATAGGTTTCAGGGAAGTTATAGTTAGAAATTAGATTTTAAAAAACCATAGAAATTCACTGAAAAAACCATAGGTTTCAGGGACGTTATAGTTAGTTGGACATTTCACTCGTACAAAACCAGAGAAATTCGGCCGTTATAGTTTGTTGAGCTAACTATAACTCGCGCCCCCGCAATGCATTGCTGATGACGTCACATATTACATCATTCATGACATGGTCAGTGACATCACTGATGACATCACTGATGACATCTCAAATGACATCACTGATGACATCATCCACGTGATAATCTGATGCACCTCCTCACACCCTAATATAACTTTTGATACACCCACTCTAAAATGCAGACTACCATTTTCGAAACCATAGACACACCAATACCAGTTACTACATACCACTCACTGATTCCTAGGTCTACACACATGTCCACTCATTCATCCATACAGTTACTCATACATGCAGTCACTCATCAATACAGCACTATCATATGCACTCATACACCTATACAGACACTCACACACCTAGTCAGTCATGCAAAGAATCAATCACACTCCCATTTACTCACCTATACAGTTATACACGCACCACTTCACTTATTCATACAGATACTAACACAAACTTATTCTCTTCTACAATCACTGACACAAGCACACACTCATCCATACAGCCACTCTCACAATCACTCACTCTCACATATAGTCATTTATATACTCCAACACTCACATATACTGCCTTTCACATATGTAGTTACTCACACATGTACCACTGAGACATCCATTCACTCACCAACACACCCATACACAAACTCACCCACCCATACTGCCCTTCACAGATGCACTCTTGAACCCATACACCCAGTGAATCACCTACTCACATCTATGCACAGAGTCACACCCCCCACCCACCCACAGAGACACTCAGGAACCCATACAGATACTCAGACAACCAATCAATAACCCATATAGACACTCATGTAGCTACTCACCAACCCATGCAGCCGCTTACACACCAACTGACAGACTAATACAGACATTCACACAGTTTAGTCACTAACCCATGCATTCAGTAAGACACGATTAATCACTCACTTATACAGTCAGTCACGCACCTACTAAATCATCCATTCAGACACTTATACACCCACTCATTCTTCAATACACCTTGGCATATATATATATAAAACATATTTAAACTTTACAGAAACACATAGTCACTGGATGATTTCATCAGTGATGTCATTTGAGATTTCATCAGTGATGTCATCAGTGATGTCACTGACCATGTCATGAATGATGTAATATGTGACGTCATCAGCAGTGCATTGCGGGGGCGCGAGTTATAGTTAGCTCAACTAACTATAACGGCCACATTTCTCTGGTTTTGTACGAGTGAAATGTCCAACTAACTATAACGTCCCTGAAACCTATGGTTTTTTCAGTGAATTTCTATGATTTTTTAAAATCTAATTTCTAACTATAACTTCCCTGAAACCTATGGATTTTTCAGTGAATATATATATATTTATAATTGTTGTGTGGCTTACTTACAGCATAGTTTAAGTAATTGACTCAAATTACTGGTCCAGTGTTCATGGCACAGATAGTCAATCAAGGAGGACACAGCAATTATTTGGGCCATGCTAGCTGAGTGGTGAGAGCTGAGGAGGACTAATTTAACCTTCCATTCAACCGTTGACTTTGAAATGAGCAAATGGTGAGAGTCTGCCGAAATAGAAAGCTTCAGTTTCCTAAAAAGAAGTTAAAGAACAACATAACTCCCATGCCTAATCTTTCTTTCTTTCCATTGTTGGACTGCCAATGAGGATTTAAAAACTGAGACTGGCCTATATTATGTATCGCTTCCATGGGGGAAGGCAGAGCCAGAGGGACCCCACACTTGTGGAACAGGTACCTTACTTGCACTAATGAGCATTACCAAATAAAAGATTCATCATGCTGTGGTGGATGGGAGGGTCTGGTAAGCTACACTTGATAATGTATTGTTTGAGGGGATCATTCTGTATCATTCCTTCACTTTCACACGATGGGATATAGATACTTTCATTTTCCTTTTGTTAACTTAAGTCCATCATCTCTAAGTTCTTCTGAGAACAGTCAGTTTATTTACCAAAACTAAAAATGTTAATCCCCAAATTCTTTATATTTTCTTATCAACACTACAGAACTATCTCTTTCAGCTGAAATAATCTTAAAGCACCATTGACAAAGACCAGAAGAAGACCATTGCCTAGTGGTATCTGCCTCAATGTGAATCAAATTGACTCAAAGGGGCCTATACCTGTGGTGGGTTGGTTAGGGAAATCCAGAGTAGTGGCTCATATGGCAAACTCTTAAGTGATCAACATGAGATCTGCTTTACTGCACACAGCAAAATGTTGTTATTGTTAGAATGATCAGCCGGGTCCATGAAACTAGTTGTCTGTGATTGGTGATATGAGATTAGTTATTCTCACTTCTTAGTTAATGGCACACACCACTCCACCAGCCTACGCCTTCTTGCTCCTCAGGCAGCATCATGCTTACCTTTACTCTCCAAGACTGACATTTTATGCTTGCACTCCACAGACCATCTCATCTGTAAGAAGATTGCTTCGTAGGGCTCTAGCTTTGTTGTTCAACCCTGCACACAAGAGGGACAATGCGAGAAGAATGCAAATGCACCATCAATTTGCATACAGTATTCAATTCAGTTCAATAACTTTATTCGGTCTAAGTAACAATAGGCCATAAAAGTACATAGAAATATTGCACATAGCTATAGTCACACATAAAAGTTTTAAAATGATCATACTTTAAAAACAATTAAAAATGAATGCATCAGAGACTTTAGGGTTCATCGTCACATCGAATATCAAAATGAACAGAAAAGTGCAGATAGAAGTCAGATTTCAGAGGTCATTATAATGTTATAAGCAGTAGGTGTAGTTAAAAAAGCATGAGGAGGGGATAGAGAGAGAACAAAAACCTCAAATTAAGTCCGCCATGCGCTCCTACTATCCCCCATAAGTAAACCCACTATGTTTGCCATCGCCATATACTGAGCCTCTAAGCACATAAAATTCTAACAGACTAACCCGTCATTGAGTGTCTAGTCCTAAGTGCTACTTTCAGAAAGGCACTGACAATGAAAACAATTTTGGGTGAACACAGGGATTGTAAATGAAAGAGGGCATACAGTATACTTTTTCTTTTAAAAAACTAACTACAATTATTTGTTGAACTGAGGGGGGTCCTCCCTATTTTACATTTTTCAAGCCGTAGGTAAAAAGTTGATTAGATAAATTGGGTGCCTGAGAGCTGAAGGACTGTTTGCTTTTGGTAACTAAACTGTCTTCTTCTCTCCACAAAAGATATAATGGGCTCATCTACTTGATGAATGTTGTGTTTGTCTAGCTGTCACCTTTCCCTAATTCCTGCTACTCATCCCTTCATAAAACCCTTAACCCTCTTCCTCCAGGTAGTGTCGTGAGTTGAGTTGTGTCTTCATTTCCACTATCAACAGATCTGGCATTTGGTGGGACGAATGTGCTTAAAGTGACTTCAACTGTTACATGCGGCAGTTAGTAGTACTAAAGTTGACATTTGCCCTCACCGTTCTTCCTAACCAGGTATGAAAGGGACATCACAGTGCAGAGACTTAATTTACTGCACTGCATGTCCAAGAATAAGAAGAGTGTACTCTTCCACAATCTGCACACCATGTATTTGTATTCTACTGAAGTATCCTTCTACTGAGTCTGCTTAACTTCTCCTGAGGCTTGAGAGTTCATAATGCTTACTTTAGTAAGTAACTCTACAGTATGTTGTTAATTGTTGTTTTATTATGGTGGTCGCAATTCTAGATTTTCCACTCATTCTGTTTTATTTTAGCCTAGTTGGTGACTGTGATGCACTAATTCAACCCACCAGGTTAACTTACAGTGTTCTGCAATCCCTGTGATATCATCCCTGTTAGCGCTGTTGGTCCACCACCACTAGCATTAGGAAGGTTGTTTGCAAATCCCTGCATTAAGGTATGGACCAATCATTGGAGAGGTAGCAGACATCACTTTGTCTACTCAGATAAGAAAAGAATCTCTTAGGAAGCAGGGATTATTGTTTGCGCTGTATGTTGACCGATCCCATTAGCAGTCACTAGGTAAAGAGGGTAAGGCATAGGAAGTTAGGTAGTAAACACATATTACTGACACTGGGGGAGTGAGTGCTGCTCAGCCTTTGCAAGCAAGAGTGGTAAGGTTGTGTATGGTCAGGCCACTCATACTGTGTTTGACAACACTGTCTTCGGAGGGGGGCTTTTGGACTGGTTGAGGTATGGTAAGTAGAGTAGTTAACAACACATGGAAAGAGAGATCGGGTAGGTAAATATTAAAAACTTGAAATGTGAAGGTGATCGACACAGTGGGACAATTGGTTTGCGATGGGAGATGTGCGGAGAAGAACAGCCTATGTCGTCACTCCAGTGGTAGAATTTCCTCATTATCTGTGTTCGAGGCTACTCTAACTAGTAATGCAAAGACAGTTATTCATGATAAACAAAAACCCATTGATTTAGTTGAACAAAAATGAAATGTATAAAAGTTCCACCCTCTTTTTCTACAACCCCTTCACTCAAACCCAACATATCCCCAAAACACCCTACCCCAACTGGCCTTCTCACCCTCACCTCCCATAAAAAGTCCTACCCCTCTTAAAAAATGGTTCTCCACAGCCTTTATGTGGCACAAAAGTTCCTGCTGCCGGTGCATAATCCCCTCCAGGTCTTGCATGATTTTCTCAGGGTGGCATTGTCCACAGTGACTGTGGTGGTTGGGGGTGGTGGCTTGGGTGGCTTAGAAAGTCGGTTGCCTGCAGAGGCGGAGATGACATTGCCGGTGTCCCTCCGGCTGGTGGACTGAGGCAGCAGCGGCTGCCTTTTCCTCCTCCTCATTGAACACCACCAGTCGGCAGGACTCTACCAAAATTGTCTCCATTTTCAGGAGGCACAGCCAGCGGCTGTGTGTGTCCTGCCAAGAGTGGGACTGCTGGGCAGGTCCTCCAGCAGGAGTAGCTAGATGAGCCAAAGAAAATGTATGGGTGAGGAGCTGGACCCCCTCGGGATAAAGCAGCTTGATTCATCATCTTAACTCTGCAAAAGCGTGTGCAAATACAGCCTTCACCAAAGTGGCACAATAGCCATTTCAGGGAAGGGACTTAAACCACGTCTCCTTCATAAGTGGACTCATTGTGAGTGTACTCCAGCCAGGCCCTTAGCCCTCCTGGATGTTTGGGTCCTTCATCAGTCTGGTTTGCTGACTAGGGCCTGCAGACAAGAATTGGTCAGGCAGCAGTGCCTGTTTTGCAGTTTACTGTCAAAAGCCATACTGGCCATTCTTAGAGCATGCACATCACCTGCTGCAGTTTGCTTTTGCTCACAATCCAATCAAACAGAGGGCATCTTTGCAAGACAAGGAAAGGTTACTGGTGTACAGTGCTTAATTTGAGCTGGTGGTTTCCGGTGCTCGGCACCAGCACTTATGACAGCTGCCACATGTTGGCGGTGTTTGTGTAATTTAAACATGAGCAGAAAAACAGCTGTTTGTTAATTCAATATACATTAAAAACAACTAATACCTGCCACCCAAGTCATACTTAAAGCTTTGGCGGCCTTGACAAGTTTGAATTGTCACACTTGTAGTAGTGTGATGGTTAGTAGTTGTGTAAGTACAGTGGCAATGTGTGGTGCAAACTGCGGTGGCCTCTTGATGACGGCCCGGCACTTATTATTTTACAAATTAAGCACTGTTGGTGTGTTTGCGTGGCCAACACCTTACTCAAGTGTCCTCCTATGCTCTCGCTAGCAGCCCTTTGTATACTTCGTACTTCAAGTGGCTCTTCTGTCACGCATGCTTCCGTGATAATTGGCAAGGCTGATGCTGGGTTAGGGCCATTTTTTGGGCAGTGAAGCAGGGTAGCAGAGAAAAACCCTGTACAATTGAGCAGGAAACAATGCTAGTAAGGTCAGAACCAACTATATGACGACTGATACATTTACAGCAAGGAGAGCCCTGGATTTAGTTCAGACAGGGAACCTGGAAGAGAGAAGAGACACCCTGGTGACTACAGAGACCATGTGAGAGAAGACATGAGACACACTGGGAAAGAACAGAGACCCAAAGGGCCCGAGAGTGATACCCCTGGGGGGCTGTGAAGTGAGATGATGGCGGGCTTGAGAAAAATATTCCATTGTCGGCCCATCTGAGACAACCCTCATAAAAGAGATATTTGGAGAGGGTCAGAGATTGACAGATCTTGGGGTGAAACGAACTGCCGTGAAGAGAAACCGGCACTGAGGGTGGCCTTGTTCCCCCTGCCCCTGCTATTCTCCCACTACAGTAAGCTGTACATCCCCCAGCACAATGTAACACTGCACTTGTCATGAACAGAAACTTCCACAGCCCTATAATATAAACCCAGCCCCGATGTAACCCTTTGTTCTCCACTATCTGACCTCCCACACGAGCAAACCATCTTCAGAAACTTATTGTGGCATAATTCTGCCATGAACCCCACAAACCCAACATAACACATTATTGGAAACTTAGTGCAATCAGCTACCACAAAATTTGTCCTAACCATCCAGTTTCCCGAATCCCGTACCACAGACCCACCTTTAACCACGCTAGTATTCAACTTCCTCACCTCACTGTCAAGTTCCACTAAGCTCCTCCACTGTCCAAACACCTCCATCCCACAGAAACATATCCAGGACTCCAATCTATAACTCGGACTAACTAAACACCAGTCTCCCTGTAAAATTTACCCCAGGCAGAAACGTCACTGTGCGAATGGCCAGCCCTCACTTTCCTAACCCCAGCGCTCTTGTACACTAACCTCTGTTTGTCTGTGTGTATGTGCGGGTATATTTGAGATCTGATGGTACTTCGGTGGACGTATTCATGTGGTAATCTTGTCATATGGTGGAGTGTAAACACTTCTCTAGGTGGAAGGGGTCAATTATATTCTGGGAGTACCTATAATCAATCAATCAGGGGTTTGTGAAGCTCAACTACTCACCCGCGAGGGTCTCAAGTCCTTGGGGGGGGAGGGGTGGCAGCTCCATTGGGTGCTGGGATCATCTGAAGAGCCAGGTCTTGAGGTCCTTCCTGAACTGGAGCAGTGTAGGGCTTTGCCAGAGGTGGAGGGTAAAGTCGTTCCAGGTCTTGGCTGCGAGGTAGGAGAAGGACTTTCCACCAGTTCTGGTCTTGTAGATGCGTGGGATGGTGGCCAGGGAGAGGTCGACTGATCGGAGGTTTCTCTTGGATGCGTGGAAGGAGAGGCTGTTGTTTAGGAATGCCGGTCCGATGTTGTGGAGGGCCTTGTGTGCGTGCATGAGGAGCTTGAAGGTTATTCTGCTTTCGATGGGGAGCCACTGGAGATCGCGGAGGTGCTGGGTGATGTTGTTGTGACAGGGGATGTCTAGGTTTAGTCTGACTGCGGTGTTCTGGACGGTCTGGAGCGTGCAGAGGAGTTTTTTGTTGATTCCGGCGTAGCGGGTGTTGACGTAGTCCAGTCTGCTAGTGATGAGGGTGTGCGTGACCGTATTATCTGGATTCGGAGGGGATCCATTTGAATGTTTTTCAGAGTATGCAGAGGGTGTTGAAGCAGGCCAAGGATACGGCGTTGATCTGGCGGTTCATAGTGAGCGATGAGTCCAGTATGATGCTGAGGTTTCGTGCATGGTCTGTCGGGTGGGGGGGTTTCCGAGGGCAGGGAGCCACCATGTGTCGTCCCATGCTGAGGGGGTGGAGCCTAGGATGAGGACTTCTGTTTTCTCTGAATTGAGTTTCAGGCAGCTCTTCTTCATCCAGGTTGCAACGGCTTTCATCCCTTCTTGGAAGTTGTGCCTGGTGATGTTGGGTTCTGTGGTGAGGGAGAGGATGAGCTGGGTGTCGTCAGCGTAGGACACGATGTTGAGTCCGTGGTTTCTGACGATGGTTGCGAGGGGGGCCATGTAGATGTTGAAGAGGGTGAAGACCTTCAGTCTGTGCTGCCATATTTATGCAGCACCAAGAAAGCTATTGCATTGCTTCTGGTCACATTTCATTTAGGGGGCGGGACAGGGCAACTAAGCCCCAAAAATATGGCCTGGCCATTGTAGAAGTGAGCCTGCATCCTGCTTGATATTCCATACAAAGGCATTAAATCACATAAACAACCACAAAAGGATTTTTCCTTCCCAAGAAAGCATATAAAAACGTGCTTATATTTAAAATATATATCTCAATACTGGTTTATTTCATTCTCTTCCTTCTCCGTTCCTACTCCTAACTTGTGGCACTATATAAACAAGCATTTGCAAAGCCAATAGTTCTGGCATTGGCAGCCAGCCTTTTCGCAATTCTTATTTTGTCTTGGTTTTTTGCAGAACTTTATTGTTCTGGAAGCTGCTGGCATTCATCAATATAAATTAAAACATTGGCTAAAGGCAAAATTGTTATTTCGGACTCAAAAAAGCACACATTAGCATAGTACTCCCCGGCGTTGAAGGGAACTACTTTGTGTGTGGATGGGCTCTTTGTGAAAGTGAAGTCAGCCAATGGCTGAAGTGGGTTGACACATTGCACCTCGATGTATGCTGGACACAACCACAGATGAATGGACGAAGTGTGGCTGAAAGAAAGCCGGAAGGAAAGAAGGAAAGAAAGAAGATGGAAAGAAAGAATGAAGGAAAGAAATATAAAAGCAAGAAACAAAAATGGAGAAGGAAAGAAAGAAGGCAAGAGAGAAAGCAAGAAAGAAAAAAGTGAAGAAACAAAGAAGGAAGGACAAAGAAAGAAGTTTTACAACTGCTGCAAATTAAACATGAAAAAGGGTGGTTTTCTTCCTGGGCAAAGTTTATTTAAAAACCATTGGTGAAACTGAGTCCAGAATAAATGTGTCCTGAAGAATTGTCAGCTTATGAATTCACATCATATAATATTGAATCTTTCGATTTGTGTTCTGTGTGCACATTAGTTTCAAATGGACACAATCTGGTGTGCCGTGAAATCAGGGCCAGACTTGGAATCCAAAGCAGCCTGGGCAATTTTGTCGGACTGGCCCACACCCCCTGAGGGGGCAAGTGTGAAGCACTACTGCATAACAAAACTGGCCCCCAGCACTGCTGCTTTTATTACTGGGGGCCGATATTGCAGCTTTGCTGCAAAACCGGCCCCACCGCTCCAAAACCAGCCCCCACCCTTCCAGCCTCCCGGGCAAATGCCCGATGCCTGCTACAGCAGTCCGGCCCTGTGTGAAATAGGACAACAAAGGACACTCCAAAAGGAATTTACAACAGCATTGGCGGGAGACAGAAACTGATAAAGCTGGAATGTGCTCTCAGCTCACATCTGGTAGAAAGCTGCTGCTATTACATAAGACTTTAAACACAAAGGCAACACTAAAACAATTACAAAGTAAAAACAAAAACACTTGTACTGAAGGGAGCTACGTTGTGTAGAGATGTGCTCATTGTGAGAGAGCAAAATGCAGTCACTCAAAGTGAAGTTAACCAGTGGCTTCCATAAGTTGGCCCAATGCTGTATTCTGTAGTGGGCAGAAGCAAAACGTGAATGACACAACAACAGACCAATGGATGATGAGAGCTGGCTGAAAGCCCTTTTAAGTAAATATATTATACATATCATTTTAGTAAATTCAAAAGGCTTTGGCTAACGCCAGACCTAAAACGGACTTAAATGCAATTTAAAGAAAATAATTTATGCATCCTGACATTGCGTACATAAAGAACATTCTGTGGATCATTTTTCTTCACGCGCTATGCATGCGTATGTGGATGAATGTAAGTTTGAATATTGTTCAGTCAAAGATTTTAAAAGTAGGGCAAAATGCAATTTTGAATTCCTCATTGAAAGTTTAACCACAATGTAACTCTAGCGCTATTGCGTTGTTCCCCCTCTATAAAATCTGTGTGGATATAGGTGTGGAGTTGGGTGTGTGTTTGGAATATAGATAGTGGGCAATTGTCTATTGTGGCTCTGTATAGAGGAGTATAAGGTTGTGAAGCTTGGAGCTTTACATGTTTTCTTCCTATTTTTCATCAGGAATAATCCTGCTGTAACACAGGGCAGTGAGCATGCTGCCAGCCAGTCATGTCTTAAAGGTTTTGATGAGGCGCGTATACAGTGCTTAATTTGAGCCGGTGGTTGCAGTTGGGGTGCACCGGTACTTATTTTTCCTCAGCAGACTTTGCTAAAAAGAAAAACACAAAAGGGGAGAAGAAAGAGGAAGAGAAAGGCGGAAAACTGACAAAAGGGAGAAAACAAGGTAGAAAAGGAACCTTCAAGAGTGAGATAGAGAGACAGGGAGTGTCTGATGGTGGTTAAAGACGCATGAGGTCAAATTAAAACTGCACCGTGGTATTCATCACTCTGACCTTCGATTGTGCTAGCCTTTGGCTTCTGAACAACACATTGGGATCCTGCACTTATTCTTATACAAATTAAGCACCCTGCCTATCAGGGCTGGTCTGGCCGTAGCGGGCATTGGGCATTTTCCCGGGAGGCTGGAAGGGGGGAGGTCGGTTTTGCGCAGTGAGGCTGTACTTTTGTTACTGGGGGCTGGTTTTGCAGCCGTGCTGCTATATCACACCCCAGTACCAAAAGCAATAGTGCTTCACACTTGCACTCCACCCCATCCCCCGGGGCTGGTCCTATCAAAATTGCAGGGCTGCTTTGGCTTCCCAGTCCGGCCGTGCTGCCTATATACCCTTCCTGATGCTGGGAGCAAACATCAAGCATGTGCCTTCTATTGCAGATGGCCAGAAGCAGATGCTGGGCCCGTGACCCTCTGCTGCAATTTCAGATTTGGAGCTTTAAGTATGCCTAGTCAAATGCTATGTCTCTGTGTTTGGCCTCCCATCAGCTCCATGCAGGGAGGTCAGGGAATCATTATAGGTTTGGTTTTGGGTGAGAGGAAGGAAGTCTGCCTCTACCCCACAGACGTAACTGCATTAGGCTCTATCATGGAAGCTACTTGAATTCCGCTTTCTCTCACATTCCAGTGTCTGCACAATCTGACCCCTGCCTGTTTATCTGAAAAGATTATCCATGGACTTAATTCTGCACGCTTGGGACTCTGAGTGGTTTAAGAGTCTTGAAGACTTAAAGCAGTGCTTAATTTGAGCGGGTAGTTGCAAGTGGGGCCCACCAGCACCCTTTTTTTGAGGACCGCAAGCTATTTTTAATCATCAGACTTTGATCCAGAAGGAAAAGGAGAAAACCAGCAAAGAGTGAGGAAAAAGGGAAAGAAAGATGAGAAACTGTGGCAAGGGGAGAAAGCAGCTATGACAGGGAACATGCAAGAGCATGATATAGGGGCGGGAGAGTACTTTTATGGATGAACGGGGCATGAGGTGAAACGAAGGTTCGGCAGCCTTGATATTCAGCAACCCTGACATTCAGCAGCAGCACCGATGGGCTTCTTAGAAAAAATGTGGCCCCGGCACTTATTCTTTTACAAATTAAGCACTGACTGGAGGTTTTCTGACCTGGCTCTTCCGCTGTGGAACAAGCTCCATCTAGAAATGTGCCATTTTAGAGAGCATTGATTGGTCAATTTATTCTGCCTGTTCTGCAGTGAATTAGATCTGTAGGTGCGCATAAACTATCTTCGCAGGTACTTGGGTTCAGCAATAGAGTGAGAGTGACAAATTAACGCCTATCTCTGAACAAGGGGAAGGATCACAGATCCTTTTTGAGCTAACAGAAAAACATTGGCAAATCATTGATCTGTCTTATGAACTGAAAACTGTAATCTGATAACTGAAAATGGCCATGCAATGCCTGTTTCGAGGTGGTTTAAGGGTAAAGCCACTACCATTCAAATTGGCGTGATCTCTGTTTTCACCCTCCACCCTGACCCTTTCTGCTACCTAACATGTAGCGGACCTCATTGCCTGAAGTGTGGGGGGGGGAGGTTTGGAGGCAATTTAACACCCTGGCACCTTTTAGGCTGGTAGAGCCCGCCTGCTATCCGTCGTGGTGGGTCAAGTAAAGCTCCACTCTTGTTCACACGTGCACAGAATGGCAGGAAATGGGGGAGGTGGATGGAGAACCATAAAGATTATTGATAGGAAAAGGGCAAGATGAGTCTTACCCTTCCAGCCCAGAGATGGTGGACCACTCCTCTTGCTCCTCTTGTGTTATTAGGTCCATCTAGTGTTACATATGGTCCTTCCTGCCAGAAGGACTTCCATCAGTCAGTTCCCTACCTCTGTGCTGGCCTGGCCAATCTTTTATTTAATCAGTTGGACACACCGCCTCCTGGTCTGGTGGGTATGTTTAATACTTCTTCCATTTGTCCTTCAGATACAGGGCCAAATGCCTTAATACCGTGTTAACTTTGCTGAGAGATCCCAACTTCCTTACAAAGTAATGTCAGTTGAGATGTAGAGGTGGACCTAGAGTAATGACGAGTACTATATTTAGATGAGCACCATGGCTTATTACTAGCATGACTAGTGAGTGCATGATTATTAATAGATACAGATAATAGCTAGAACAGCTGAAGAAGTTATACATATAATGTATCAATATATTTTGCATAACTTTCATACATCTGAATACAAAATGTTCACTTTTATTGTGCATATTCTTGTACAGCTCTACAATTCTTTCCCACAAATAATGAAGTTCCTTCCTGGATCTCATCATAAAGTTTTCGAACACTGGAAAATCATTAAAATGTTTGTCAAAAATATTATTCAGAAGCACAGAGAGGACTGGAATCCGTCTGAGCCCAGAGACTTCATTGACTGTTACATCACAGAAATTGAAAAGGTGAGGGTCAGGGATATTATTATTATGATTATTGTTACTTGTTAATCACGACAATTCACCCTGAAACGGTCTGTAGGAGCTGCTGCATATCTTCAGGTGTGGGCTCCAGATTAAGATATTCTGAGTAGGGGACTAATAGCATGGTTGAAACATCCATGTTTTAAGATCTTTTTTTAACTGGCTGTGGTCGGTGATAACACAAAGATGTATTGGGAGCTGGTTCCAGTATTGAGGGGCCAGGTACGAGGGTGATCTGCCCCCATTTCTGGCAGTACGGATGCGGCGAGGATGTAATAGACATTTCCCGCAGGACCTAAGACTCCTGGCGGGGGCATGCCAATTGGATTTTTTCGGTAAATACTGAGGTCCATTTACATAAAGGGATTTGTGGACCAAAAAAAGAAGTTTAAACCGTGATCACTTTTTTGTGGGCAACCAGTGAATGCTTCTTAGAATGAGTTCTAAAGGCGAAATGGGTGGAAGAAAACTAACTAAACGTGCTGCTGTATTGTATTGGATGTGTAAGGGATGTCTGCTATGTGACTCTCTATACTATACTTGTTCTATATGTGAGGGAAGACTGCAGTGCACTGCCCTTTTTTTTATATCTGTTGTGTGTGAGAGAATCATGTACCATTGCTACATGGACTGTGCCTTTTCTCTGACTGATGGGATGGTATACTGTTCCTGTGTCTCCTCTTCCTGTTGTGAATGAGGGAAACACGCACAACGTCTTCTAGTGCTGCACCTTTCCATGGTGTTATTGACAGTTGTACAGCTGCTGCTTGCACTGTAATTGTTGGAAGAAAGCATGCACCCGTTGCTCTGCCTGTGATGTGAGCTTCTGCGTTTGTTTCCTATGATGCACCTGTTTTGTGTGTGAAAAAAAACTTTCACTTCTGTCACCTCTGCTGCACCTTTTCTGTCTGTAAGGGAAGCTTGTATCACCGCTGTCAATGTTGTGCCTATTCTGTCAGTGTGAGGTAAGATTGCGTTTTTGCCTGTACAGTACCAGTTTTCTGTGTGTAGCCGTGGCTTGCATTGCTGATGCCGGTGAAGGTCTGAATGCATGCATGTGTGCATTTGTGAAGCTGTCATGGGTACTCACCGCTGCAGTAGCTGTCTTCATTGTGAGTACCTTTATGTCTGTATTAATTATTGGTATATTCATTCTGTTTAAAAGTATGTACAATTAAAAGTATGTACAGTGTTACCAAACGGTGGTAGCAAATGTCACAAGTTATTGATATTTGTTATACACTTTTGCTGCGATATTGTCAAAGATCTTACAACAGTGGATGCAGTGGGGGAGGATGTATGGCAGCACTATATGCATTGGTAGGTACACAGGTATATAGAAAACCGCCAGCTGATTGAGTTGGAGTTAAATGCATTCATGTATTGGCTGTAGGAGATTTTATTTGCATGGTTAAAAAACGAGTGATATTTTACTGCTACAATAAACAGGAGGAGGTTGGTATTCTTACGAATCTTTTCATGAAGCTGTGATATTTTGAAAATATAAAATACATTGTTAGGTCCATACATGCTCTTTCGCCACAGACCTTTATTTCTGGTGATATGATTACTGTTGTTTAATTCATGAAGTTTTGTTGTATCATGAATCTGCAAACATTGTCACTTAGCTCATGTATGTGCTGTTACATTTATCTACAAAACATTAACAGTACATGGATGCTTGTGCATTTTTAGGTCGAGCTTACCAGACAGCAGATCTGTATGGTTGCAAAAGGCTGTAGGGTTGCCACTTGCCCAGAAAAAAATACTGACCATTTGTTCATGTTTTAAGATTCTTCAAAGGCCCAGCAGGCCCGGACTGGCAGTACTGGTCACTGGGCGTATCCCCAGGAGGCTGGAAGGGTGGGAGGCCATTTTTTGCTACTGGGGTCGATTGTGCTACTGGTGGCCGATTTTACAGCAGTGCTTCAATATCGACCTCTAGTAATAATATTAGCAGGCCAGCCCACTTACTTAAAGTTTCCAGCCTCCCAGGGCCATTCTCCCGCCAGTGCTTCACTTCTGGTGTGTATGCATTACTTTTTAAAACCTCCCATGACATGGTATAAAATTTAACACCACCCCAAGTGGTGTATTTCGCTCACAGGGCCTTCAATCTGTGGTAGCGCATGTAAGTGCTAACAATGACACCCCTAGCATAATTATAAGGGCCTGCACCACGCTCCCTGCCCTCTCACCTTTGAAGGCTTTCCCTTGTCACCACATGATATCACATGGCCTCTCCCTATGCAGAAATACAGCCACGCCAGCTGCCAAGGAAGACCGGGCCGTGTGACGACGAGGAGCCCAGCAAGCAAATTATTTTGGGAATCTGATAGATTATATTATCATTAGATATGGATAATACATATTTAATACCTAATTCGATGTCAGGACCGGAGGCGAGGATTATGCTTTTTTCCTTCTTCGCTTTAATATAAAACCAAACACAGCAACCATTAAAGCCATAAACTACATTTCCCATGAACACAAGGGAAAAAAACAGCAAAAACTCCACAGTCCTTCTTTAATATCCTTGATCAGGTTCCCATAACGTCCTCTGTCTCTGCCTGCTCCTCCTCTTTCTTCGCTGCTCAGCAGCCAGTTAAGTGGGCCCTTTTTTCTCTGTTACTTGTGACGATACTGTCTCTTGAGAGCGTTTATGAGCGGTACGAGGGTTCAGTTTGGGAGGACTCGTATGGTTAATCACGCGAAGCAGCGCGTCTTGTGTTTTCCTTTTCAGATTCCCTAAGTTGGTCGCGGGACCGCTATAGCGCTCCTTACGCGACTTCTTGCCTCAGCACGACCGCGGCGCGGTCCGCCGCCCGGTAGTGGGCACTGTGGGGTTGCTGCGACGTTCTGGCCTGCGGCGCACGTCTCCCATCTGGGAATTCAGTCGCTCTCCGCTCGGCCCGATACTGCTCGCACCTACCCCGGCTGCCCTGTAATTGCCCAGCAGAAAACGACTTTTTAGATCCTTTTGTGTGGCTGTGATGCCCTGCAGGGCCGGTAGTGGTGCGGTGCACCATATTCTCAATGCCATGATGGGTCAGTATTATTTAGGCCAGACTGGCCTATGTGGGGACACCTTGTTCCCGGGCAGCAGTACCCTGGTAGCATTTAGGGTGTCTTGGGTGTCCCTGGGCTAGCGCCTATAAATTGTGTGCCTCATTGGCCAATCATAGAAGTCTGGGGTTCCCCCTCAGCCCATAAGCGCTCATGCTTTGCGTGCACTTCATCTCCTGTTGCAGTACTCAGGCTTTACGCCTTTTTGGTCTGTGTCATCCCATAGGCAGATTCAGGAGATACCCTCCTCCCCTTAACATGGCACAAGAAACCTACGAGGAGGAGGACTCCCTGGCCTACCTCCAATGGGATGATGAGTTCTATGAGGCCATTGACACCTCAATCTACAGGGCAGTAAATGACCTGATGGCCCCTATGGAACAGCGATTGTCAGAGAGATTAGCGCAGGAATGCGCAAAGATTGCCCAATCTGGTTCTGCCCCGGCCCCTGCCCCACGGAAGGTCCCTCAGGAGGATGCAGGAGAAGGCCCCCACACCCCAAGAAGCAGTGTGCAGAGGGGGTGGATAAGGATGTGTTAGCGCGCCTTAAACAGGCTTTCCTGGCTAAGACATCCTTACCGGAAGTCCCGGAGGGACTACCCGTGCCCGATGCGGTCCCTTCCCTCCCCAGCTCACCACAACCTCAGGAGGGAGAC
This sequence comes from Calotriton arnoldi, assembly GCA_963921515.1. Classification (NCBI taxonomy): domain Eukaryota; kingdom Metazoa; phylum Chordata; class Amphibia; order Caudata; family Salamandridae; genus Calotriton; species Calotriton arnoldi. Next base: position 803,626 of record CAWUFW010006598.1, on the reverse strand, counting down.
TCCCCAGAAGAGTCGGATGAGGAAGCGGGTTCCTCCAGATCTTGGCGGCCAACTTCCCACCGGAACCCGCGCAGGAGGGCATTTCTGATATGTTGGACCCGGATGATATTGTCCATCCGAGGTCGGCTGAGTGGGCACCAGCCGAGAAGGTGGCTAAGTATGTGGTTGCCGGCCTGAGGAAACCGCTAGAAAACTAAGCCTGCAGCCGCCTGAGAGCAGAATGTCCCTGCCCCACCTTAGAGGGGAAGTTAGCACTCACACCTGATATAGATGCGAAAATGGCCACGTTCCTGTCAAAATTCGTTAAGGACCCTAAGAAGGGAATTGACAGGTCCTGACGTAAATGCCAGGATCAGCTTCTGGATGCCATCGGCCCAATTTTTGGACTTGGCGGAGGAAGCCAATGGCCTCCGGCTCTCTCATTGCCCCTGAAGTCCTCTCTAGTTGGGCACAGCGCACCATCTGTTTTATGGGAAATGCTAACTGTGCCCTTTCAACGGAGCGTCGTCGCTCCTTGTTGATCATGGTTGACCCCAAGATGGGGGACCTGGCCTCCTCGGAGGCAGGGGCGGTGGCGCAGGGGGGTTTGTTCGGCGACCCCTTTGTGAAAGAATTAGGAAAGTTTGGCACAGACAAATATTAAGCGTGTCTTCAACCCCCGGATTTTCCACGGGGCCGGTGGTGGCAGGGGCCGCTCGACCGGCCGCTTCTCCTCTCCCTCCCCGGCAAAGGGACAAGGCTCCGGGCGCAGGCAGTATCAGGCCAGCCCGCACTTCAACAACTTTTACCCAACAAGAGGACAACATTTCAGAGGCTGCTGAGGATACAAGGGCGGCAACAACAATACAAACGATGAGTGTCATTCCCTCCGCACAGCTGAGGGGGGGGGGGGCGGTTGACTTTGTTCCTCCCAGCATGGGCTTCTATGGGTTTTGCAGACAGTCCAGGGGTTCCAAATAGAGTTTTACGGTTCCCCCTGCCAATACGTCTGTCCCCGCCCCATTTGTTTTTCCGCCCATGACACGGCCATGATAGATGAAGAGGTGTCAGCTCTCCTTCAGAAAGGAGCCATCTGTCGCTCGGTGATACACCCTGAGGGATTTCTCAGTAACCTCTTCTTGGTCGACAAGGCTGATGGGGGCCGAAGGCTGGTGATCAACCTCAGAGATTTCAATGAGTGGCTGGTGTATCGCCACTTCAAGATGGAGGGTATCCAAATCCTCAGGGACGTGCTGCTATCCTCCGATTGGATGGTGTGCCTAGACCTGAAAGATGCATACCTGACGGTCCCAATTTTTCCCCCTCACCGTCGCTTCCTCCAATTCCTCTGGCGCGGCGAGGCCTGCGAGTTTCTCACCCTGCCTTTCGGTCTCTCCTCGGCCCCATGATGCTTCACGAAGGTCCTCAAACCAGTGGTGGAGTTCCTGCGGGCTCAGGGCATTCAGCTTATCTTCCTAATTGGACGATATGCTCATCCTAGCGCAGTGCCCCTCGAGGATGAGGGCGCATCTCCGGTCGACGATCGACCTGTTGCAGGGGTTGGGGTTCTTGATAAACGAGAAGAAGTCTCTTCTCACCCCGACTCAGAAAGCGGTCTTTCTAGGTTTCATCATAGACTCCACCTCTTCTTCCTTGAGTCTTCCCTCTCAAAAGGTCGCAAAAATACGTCACGAGATTCACCAAACATTGGCCAAACGACATAAGTCATTGAGACAGGTCGCACGCCTAGTGGGCCTCCTCTCCTCCTCGATTCATGCGATATTTCCCGGCCTGTTACACTATCAGGCCTTGCAGCACCTGAAGCCGCACCATTTAAGGAGGGGCCTCACGTATTCGCAAGTGGTCCCACTGACGAACGAGGTCAGACAGGAGTTGGAGTGGTGGTTCACTCATATGGAGGCCTGGAACGGGAGAGCTATCTTCGGTTACAACCCCGACTTGGTGATAGAGTTGAACGCCAGCAGGTCATGCTGGGGCACCCGGTGTGGGCATTTTTCCACTGGCGGAAGTTGGTCACCTCAAGAGCAGCACCTGCACATAAATTGTCTGGAGCTCCTAGCAGGGTAGTTCGCGGGCCGGTGCTGGACCAAGGATCGAATCCAGTCCTCTGTGCTTTTGAAGATGGACAATGTCTCAGCGGTGAGATATATCAGTCACCTGGGAGGTACAGATCCTGCACCCTGGCAAACATGGTGAAGGAGTTTGGGAATTTCTGCCTGGACAACTAGGTGTCAGTAACGGCAGAGTACATCCCGGGTCGGGACATCCAGGTGGCGGACTGGCACTCCCGCCACCTGCGGCACACCAGCATTTGGAAGCTGGACCCTCAAATTTTCCAACTGTTGTTCGACAGTTGGGGTCCTTTTTCAATCAACCTGTTTGCTTGCCGCCTCGATCACCAGTTGCCACCGTTCTTCACTTGGAGGCCGGACCCAATGGCGGAGGCGACGGACGCTTTCCTCCAGGAATGGAGCCGACAGAGGGGTTACACTTTCTCCCATTTTCTCGATGATCACCCGAGCGTCAGCCCAGGCTCGCAGGCAGAGGGCGAACGTGGTACTAATAACGCCACTTTGGGGGTCACAAGGATGATTTCCTGTTCTTCTGGAACTTTCTTGGGCTTATCCAATCCGACTCCCCCACTTTCCTCGCATTCTGACGAATCCGGACAACGAGCCGCACCGTCTGGTGGCGGAAGGTTCGTTACATCTCATGGCGTGGTGGATTACAGGCAGAGGTGGAGACTCCCAGGCCTTTCGAGCCACGCTGAGTTCCTGCTGTCCAGAGCCTGGGCAGACAGGACAACAAAGCGCTATCGATCCTCATGGACAAGATGGGTATGTTGGTCTTTGCGAAGGGAAGTGGATCCCGTGGGATCGGCTATAATTCACGTTCTCAATTTTCTAGCGAGTCTGGCGGAGGAGGGATTGGCATACCGGTCAATCAATGCCATACGGTCTGCCATCTTGGCAGGGCATTTCCCGGTAGATGGAGCTCCAGTGGGGGAACACCCATTTGTTTGTAGCTGCTCAAGGGGATCCGTTTGTCTCTCCCTCCAGAACCGCGGTATGCATCACTCTGGGTTGTCAACTTGGTTTTGAATCTATTCTTGTCATGGCAACCAAACCAGTTCTTGTCCCGGAAGGAGATTTCGGTGAAGTTGGCAATGTTACTATGCTTCATCTCGTGCAGAAGGGTTTCAGACGTGCGAGCCTTGGATATAATGGCTAGAGCATTTTCTCCTGACGGAGTGACTTTTACGATAAATAGACGAGCCAAGTTGAATACCCGCACGATCTCTTATCCAGCCTTCACCGATTCTCCCAAACTCTGTGTGGTTAAATGCCTTAGGGCCTACGAAGAGATAACGGAGGAAGTCCGCCCTCTGGGCGAGCGACAACTCCTTATTGCACTCAGGAAGCCGTACAAAACGGTGCCTTCGCCCACGATAGCCCGCTGGGTTAGATGGGTAATGCAGGAGGCTGGTATCGACACAAAGGTTTTCGGAGCACATTCAGCAAAGGGGGCAATGGCCTCAAAAGCGTTTAACTTGGGTGCACGGTTGAAAGACCTCCTGAGTGCAGCAGACTGGTCTTCGGACTCAACTTTTAAAACGTTTTATTTTAAACCAGTGCTGAATGTAGCCCAAGTGGTGCTAAGTAAGCTTTGAAGGAGCATAATCCTTGCCTCCGGTCCTGACATAGAATGAAAATTTGCCTAGCTCAAGTGAAGGTAAGTTTCAATTCTTTTAAGGACAGGGAGGTGAGGATTATCCCACCCAGCAACCAGGAGGGATGCAGACTCGCCCGTAAGGGAGTAAGTAGTCTTTTTTCTTTCGAGTGGATATGTTATGACGTTATTTGCTATTGATTTACCTGGTTAAGTTCTGGAGTTTTAACTGGACTGACTGTTTCAACTGTTGTATGAAGAGTTGGTTTAACGAGTTACTGATGGACGCTGTCTTTGCAGGAAATGATGGGTCGAAACAGGACACAAGATGGAAGATGGTGGCGTGATTCGCGCAAAGAAAGAGGAGGAGCAGGCAGAGACAGAGGACGTTATGGGAGCCTGATCAAGGACATTAAAGAAGGACTCTGGAGTTTTTGCTGTTTTTTCCCTAGTGTTCATGGGAAATGTCGTTTATGGCTTTAATGGCTGCTGTGTTTGGTTTTATGTTAAAGCGAAGAAGGAGAAAAGCATAATCCTCGCCTCTGTGTCCTTAATAGAATTGAAACTTACATTCACTTGAGCTAGGCACATTTTCATTCCTGTGAGTAGCTCGTATCGGCTGCTGCGTAATTATCTACTGCTGGAATCTGCCCACACTGTCACTGCCCTGAGAGACGAAGGTGTTCCCATTGGGGAAGAGGGGGCAGCACAGACCAATGACACCTGGGTTGTGTGAAAAAGGCCGCTTTATTGAAACAGGTGCACATTACAACATAACCTGGGCTTTTGTCTTACAAAACTGTAACCTCACTATACATCTTTAACCACCTACGATAAACTATCCCCACCCCTAAATTAATCCCCCATAACAACTTCAAACCTGAATAACATACTTGCATCAGAGCTGTTCAACTGTAAGTGGGACCTCTAAAATCCGTTCGCTTTTCCTATCTCAACTACCCTTTGAACCTCATTGAACTTCCTACCTAAACTTGAAGTTCCTATGTCGTCCAGGCGTTAACCCACCTGTTCCCCTTCAGCCTGAACTGCCGCTGACAAACAATAAACTTCTGTAAATCATGACAACTTCACAGCCCACTGCAGCCTAAAGGAAGGAGGGACCAGAACCTTAAAAAGAAACAAAGTTGACAACCTGTACGTTACTCTCCCCTCGATATATCTACAAAAGCAACCCGATGTCCATCTACCCATGTCCATGATGCACCTAAGGCCCCATCCCCGTCTCCTTCCTTCTGTCGCTGCCCCAATCCTAAATGAATGAGCTCCAAACTTGCTCGGGTCCAGGCCCACCGTACTCAAAGCTTTGCGCAAAACCGCAAGTAACTGGAAAGACGTAACCGGCTTGCCATTGTCATGCTGAAAAACCCTCCCCCCAACGACCACCCCAACTTGCACAGCCTCCGCCCAATGTACCGGACAAATGTCCGCCGATGGGTAATATTTCAATAGCACCATCTTCCCTACTCTCCTTTGTTCACTCTTGGACTTATATAGCCAGACCTGTATCCCATCGTCCTTGAAAAGCACATCGTCTCAGAGTAAACTCCTACTGCCCCTGCCCCCCAAACAGTTCCAAAATTCAAAAGGCCCCAGGTCATAATGGCCGAAAATAATACTATTTCCTTATTACCCGAGCATACTGCCTGAAGAGACGGAATACATTTTACCAGAATGTCCAATGTTAGAGGCCAACTTTTCCGCCCCCCAGGCCCCAAATCTCTCGCCCTGTCCTCCAATACTCTTTTCCCCAGTTCCCCCGCTGAATGGGCAAAACCCCATTGCCGCTTGCCCATAAAAGCAATGCCCAACAATTTTCCTGGAATGGTCACACTCGACTGCCCCTTCTCTATGAGTCAGAGGATAAAATGAACTACGTTCTCCACCCCCCACTCCCAAGATCTCTTCATGGCCTCCCCGCCAGGAATTCCACCCATGCCTGGAGGTAATCCCTCCTCGTAGAAAGGGCTAAAGATTCCACTACCAATTGTAGCATCCTTTCTCTCCTACGGACCACAGCTCCTGTGGCATGCGTGTCTTCTCCTGATCTGCCTCCATGGCCAGCCCATGGAACCTCTCCCACTGTAAACGAGACAAAGCATCGGCAATGTCATTGTCCACACTGAGAATGTGTCGGGCTCTAAACGTTATATCAAATCTCAAACAATGCAATACAAACACATGCAGCAGCTGCCACAACTGTGACTCCCTGGCCGACTGCCTATTGACCACCTGTACTACCAACATGTTGTCCAGGCGGAAAAGAACTCTCTTGTGAGGTAGCTGTGTCCCCCAGAGTATGACTGCCACCACCAAGGGAAACAATTCTAAAAAAGCAATGCTGTACTTTCCCTCCTTCCATGCTTTCAGCCTTTCCTCGGTGCACCACTGTCCTTGCCAATACTGTCCAAAGCCGTAACCTCCCACTGCGTCTGGAAATATTTGTGCATCCCGGTCAATATCTGCTAATAAAGTCTATGGAATCTCGTTAAGAGACTGCAAGAAAGCCCTCCACATCATCAAATCCTCTTTTACTCCCGCCGACAGCCTGATATGATGGTGAGGTAAGGGCATCCCTGAAAGGGACAAACCTAATTGTCTACAAAAAGTCTTCACCACTCTCCCTACTCTGCATGCGAAGTTCGAATGGCCCAGCAACATCTGCACTTCTTTAACCATCACCTTGTGTTTGCTCAGCATTGCATTCAACAGAGTCAGCAAGTTACTCTTTTTGTCCTCAGGCAACTGGGCCTCCATTGTCATGGAATCGATCTCAATACCTAAAAAGGACAACACCTTCATATGGCCCACTGTCTTCTCTGGGAGAAAAGGAACCCTTAATTCGGTCATCAGTATCTGAAAGTTATTCAGCGATCCCTGGCAGTCTCCAGAACCGGCAGTCCCCACAAAGAAAAACTCATCCAAATAATGCGTCATCAGGTCTTGTCCTGTGTGCCAGCTGAATAGCCACTGCAGAATTGTGCTAAAAGTCTCAAATAGTGCACACGAAATAGAACAACCCATCGGGAGTGCTTTGTCCTCAAACTGGATGCCCAGCAACTGAAAATCGGCAGGGTGTACCAGCAACAAACGGAAGGCAGACTTGCTGTCGCTCTTCACCATTAGCACCCCCTGTCCGACCTTCTCCACTAAAGCTAAGGCCACCTCCACCGAGGAATATGTCACTGTTACCTGCTCAGTCGGAATGAAATCGTTCAGAGACTGACCTTCCGGCCAGGAGAGGTGCTGTATCAGCCAATACTGCCCTCGTTCCTTCTTAGGTGCCACCCCAATAGGACACAAAATGAGATGCTCCATTGGCCAGTCATCAAAAGGACCCACCATCCTCCCCTCCTGTATTTCCTTGTGTAATTTCTCCTTGACCACCTGTGCATGCTCAGTTTCAGATTTCAGGTTGGAAGCCTAACGGCGCACCCTCGGTCCTTCGTATTCTAGCCTAAACCCATCTGTGAAGCCTCCTAACAGCACCCTAGCATCCCCAGTCTTGTCATACAGGGAAAGCCAAAATGAGAGTCTGTCTAATTTAATGGGCGTATGAGCCCTTCCCTCCAGATCCTTGTGCACCTCTACCTGACCTGAATCCCACTGCCTGCCCATATTGCTGTCCTTGATTTGGTCCTGGCTGACTACCTGAAGTCTCTTTCTGTTGTCCATAGCCTGCAGCAAAACTGGTTTGCCTAAACAGGCGACCAATGGGTGTCTGCCTGAACATTTCAAGCATTCATGCCAAAACTTGCAAAGATCCATTGTGTACAGGCCTTTGTTGAAATCCCAGCATGCCCCACTCTGGTTCCCCTGGCTTTTTGTGCTACCCCGCCCCCCGCCCCGGGTGGGGCACTCCTGAAAGGACTTGTACACTATCGGCAACCTGCTAGCTGTAAAAATCGTTTTGCCGAATTTCACCGGGCCCATTGTGTTCTGCCACAAGTCTGTGTCCAGCTTCCCCCATTGAGCCTCCTGGTAAACCGCTAACCTGGCCCAGAATTTTTCGTCGTACTGCGTCCACACATAGCCTTCGTAATTGTGCTATGCCTTCCTAATCACGTCTATGTACTTAAAGAGCGCTACTGACCTCTCTGGGAACTTTTCACAGTAGACACTCGCATCAATGGGGAATGCAGCCGTCCAATTTTCAATTGTCAACGGCACCCTCGGCCTCTTGGACAATTCCAACTCCTCCCAACTCCTCCTCCTTAGAGCCCTCTTTGGATCTGAGTTACCTATGTAAGAGTTTCAAAATCTCAACATACTCCCTTTTCCATATCTTCTCTTTGCTCGACTGCATAAGATGGGCCCCCAACGGTTTGAATGTCCCCATGTACTCTAGCTTTTTGAATTTCAGTTCCTTACTCTCCTTCTTATCTCCTGAGTCCTGCTTTGTGTTGCCCGACTGCACTCCCTCCTGTCCTACCCGTCCTGTCCCGTCAGTACGCGTTTGTCCCCCTTCTGGCTTCTTCTGTAGTGACCCCTCTTAGTCTGTGCGCACCGGGTGGTCCTCTGTCCCAACTCCCGTGTCCCACATGTAGCGTTCTTTCCTTAAGCGGGCATCCCTGCTATTGTGAAGCTCACCAGCTTCTATCCCCACAGACACCATTTTTAAGTTGGCCTCCCCACTGCTCAGAGGCTCCCCAGCCTCGACCCCGACAGAGAAATTAGCTTGCGGGCCTCCCTGCCGGACTGGTGCTCCTTGTCCATGATCCCTTTATGTCCAGGGTTAGCTGTTTGAATCTCATGTTTCAGCTTCTTACCTGGCGCCCAGGTCGGTGCCCGCTGCTTCGCCAACATTCGCTGCTGCCAAGATCTGTCTCGTCTTGCCACCTGCAGCACCTCTGGGGTTGTGCTGTACCCTCCTGTGCCCGTGATCTTGAAGTCCAACGTCAAGTTCCAGCTAGCCTCACGGGCTGTGCTGTCTCTTCTCCTCGGCGCAGCTGAGCCGCACATAGCTCTCCCGAGTCCGGCCCCCTATATTGTCTGACCTATAAAATAGAAACGTGATCCGGTGTGCTGGTCGCTGTATACCCATTAACTGTGGACTGCCCAGCCTTCTTCCTCACCCAGCTAGAGCCCCGATACCCAAGGTGGCCCACTGACCCGGCGTCTGCGACTGTTGAGGCCCAACCTTGCGGCCGCTTCTCTTCCCCCTTCTGCCCTGCCCGGTGGCTTCACCGACCAAACGCTGGCTGCACTTCCAGATCTGGACCTCCCTTCTATAAGCCCCCCCACTCCTTCCCATCACTCCATTCTAAGCTCTCCAGTACCTCTGCTCGATGGGGCTTGTCCCCACCCCTCCCCAGCATCCCCTTTTGCTCCTCTTTAGGCTCCCCAGGGGCCCCAGCCGGCCCCTCCATAAGTTCCTTGAACAGGTTGACCCTGGCCCCCCCAGGGTCCTCTCCAGCCATGAGACTTTGCCCCAATCAATATCCTGCACCTCTCCCTCCACTGGATATTAACCCTGTACTTGTTGCTCCCCCACTGCTGCACCTGCCCCCACTGCCATCCACTGTTTGTAAACTTCCCTAAAATCAACCTCAGGCCAGGGCTGTTCCTGTAGCCTGCTCGCGCGAAGCTCCTTAATTCTGTCCTCCAACCCCCCTTCTCCCTTCTTGCAGCCTGCCATGTGCCTCGTGCTCCGTCCGTTAAACCCCCCGTGGCCCCTACCCTCCCTCTCTACGGGAGGCCGCGTGTCCATCGGTGGCGGCCTGCACTTTTTCTATTCAGTGATGCCTCCCTCTCACTACTACGGGAGACCTCGCACTGCCCGACATCATTTTGCCCCTGCGAGGCCTCTGTCTCTCTCTGAGAGGCCATGCTGCTGATGCTCCTCCCTTTCTGAGCGTCATGGACCCAGTGCCCGGGCATGGCCGAGCCTGCCGATGCCCTCAGCTTACCGCTGGGCCAGACTCGTCTGTTCCCCTTCCCCTGCTCGGGGGTGCTCTCCTAGTACAAAATCGTCCCTTCCCACTCTCCTGCCATTGTTCCGTAGCCTGCGGCCTGTGCTCAGAAGCGCAGGCCATGACTGGAGCAGCCACAACAACGGCGGCCTCAAGATGTGGCCGACACCCACTACACTGGGCCCCTTGTTTCAACAAATCGAGCCACCCGGCCTCCGCCAGCAGGTGCATGGCCTGGGCCACCTTCTCGTCGCTTGCCACAGTTGCTATCCGGTAGGTCAGAGATGAGTGAGATGCTGCACACGTAAAGTTCTACACTTACTGATACTAAACTACAGCGTTAACCCCCTCCTGGCCAAACCCAAACAAAAGCCTTTAACTGAGTCGACAAAAAGCTCCTAACTAAGTACCAGCCACCGTGCTACCACGACAAAATGGTGTCTGGCACACAAAATGGCCTGTCTATAAATGTTGGGCTAAGTGCGTAGCCCTAAACTAGCCCAAAAACCCCTTTGCAGTCTTCTGGACTGCACAACTTCCCCAAAAACCCGGGGGGTCAGACCTCCCTCTGGTCAGCTGCCCCCCAAATCCCCATTCTTCCGGTCCTGACTCGAAGCACGGAGCAGGGGCTGGGGTGCCTGAGGCCTCCGTACAAGAAAGGCGCACATGCCAACAATTGGCACTGTGAGTGATACTCCGTTGGTGGCTCTGACTGTCGCCGAACCACAATTAGCAGCACTCGGCCAGGTCTGTTAGCGGTGCACCCCGGGCCCTGAGTGGCAGCTATGGTTGAGCTACCTACCTCTGCTATATGCTGCCTGGGTGTGTGAGATTGTTGCCGGTTACAACTTGGTTATTTTATGTATTTACCAACCCACAGGATTTCAGTTTCTGACCAATTAATGGTGCTCTGCCACCTGACCACTGTCCTATCAGGGTAGACATCTCTTTCTCAACAAGGAGATCAAGTGAGCATTTGCCGGAGGCACAGACCTACACACCTTAGGGTCTTGTGTATGAATATATTAATGTGCTCAAAATAGACAGGAGATTTTACACTATATTATGGTGTGTAAAGCATCTCCATTGATATGCCACTCAGGCGCTTTGTTGATTTTGGTGCCACTATATTATGTGTTTTTTCATATGCAGAGGCTGCTCGTGTCAGTATGCTTTTGATTCTTGTTTCGTCTAGCACTAAACATCCTCTTTATATATGAAACTTCTCCTTTTCTGTGTCTTACGAATGTGACTGTTGTGCTGCTCTGGAACATAAGAAACTAAGGTCTCATTTTCTCACAACTTTAAGCATCAGTGACCTCTGCTCCTTACATGCACTTGTCGTGCCAGTCCAACTGAATATTGTTCAGTCACGGGTAAGATCCACTTTTGTCATTATAGATGCACACTATTTTATTTTTATGTGACTGAATTCAAACTACTTGCAGAGTGGAGGTGGTATTGATAAGAAGTGATGTTTATATAATGGCAAGTGGTAGCCTAGCCTATGGTGACGAGTACAATGTCTCTTCTTCTTCCACGTCATCATCATTCATAACCCCAATACAGATCAAAATGCAATTAGCACCAGCCTCCAGCAGCATTTGCAGCCTGCTACACGACACTCACCTCACATCACTCCTCTATGGTTTTTCAGTGGTTTCCCCATTCCTTTTGTTTCTTAATGCCTGTGACAAGAGTGGATACAACCCGCTGGATGCACCATTTGGCATCTTCTCACGCATTGATGCTGTCCAAACTGGCTCAAGCCACCTACTCACATCCAGAGGACCAGCGTGAGCTTGATGATGCAAAGGACAAGCAGTGGGAATGTGCATGCAAGGAAAGGTCATCAGAGCAACTGACCTTTTTCATGGCCATGGGATAGAGAGCAGTGTAGAATCTTGTGTTTGTCTCGTGAGGTGGCCTTTATAGTTCCCAATCAGTAGATGGACTCTATTCTTTACCTTCAGGTTATCCTTTGGCTCCTGGAAGGTTGACCAAACTTAAAGGGTACTATTCCGAGATAGGAATAGAGTGTCACATGTGCTAATTATTTGGAGTCGTTCAGTGTAAAGAACAGGAGTGTGTGTGTGCATTCTTCACAGCTGATTTTTAGCTTAAGCACTCCATGTGAGTGAATATGTTTTCCAGCTGCCTCCATCATGTCCTTCCCTCTCCCGCTTGTATTTCTGTCACCTGTGTGCTTATCTGCCACCTCTCGCCTTTCTCTCCCCCCACCTATGCTTGAATTTCTCTTTCTCACTCAAGTGCTTCATTGCTCTTCCGGTCCCTATATTGCTCTTTCTCACCTGTGTGCTTCTTCCTTTGCCCGTTGTTCTTCCTCATGTGCTTCTCCCCACCCTCCATGTTGCTTCATCCTGCCCTCCATTTTGCTTAATCTTCTGCCTACTTCCCCAGCACACTTCTCTGTTGCAGGATTAAAAAGTAAAATGCATTAATGCTACTTATTTTTTTAATTTACCAATCCATTTCAGATTTGTAAAGAAACAAAAGAGACCTGCGTAATTTTGTAAGTGCTCGCATACACTGGCCTCAAAATGACAAGACTGTATTGTCACACCTTTTGTCTTTTTTTCTTCTTTAGCTATGCTGCACAGGCAAGACCTATTTGTTTTGCCAGTGCATGATTATTACATTGTTCTTTTAGGCAATAAAAAAAATTCTATCTTTTCCAAACAGTTTCAGGGTATTAAAAAACAAACTATCTTCTCCAAACAGTTTAAGAGTGATCCTAGCTCAAGTTTTAATGAGGAAAATTTGGCACAGTGCACCTTGGATCTGTTCTTCGCAGGCACCGAAACAACTTCAACTACTCTGCGCTGGGCTATTCTGTACATGGCAGTATACACAGAAATTCAAGGTAATGTTAATCAGAATTTAGAAATGGATCACTCATTTTATCAAGGTATTTTACCGTAAATTTGAAGGATATAAATTTGTTGGATAGATTAAATGTTACAGAGCAGTAAGCATACATTCTGAGTTGTCTGCAACAGACATTACCCCACTGGCAATGTTATAAAAAAAAAACAAAAAAAAATCAAAATACTAGAGAAGTCAGAATATGGGAACTCAAGAGAAGAAATTGAAAAATGATAATTACTGTTTAAAATATGTTCATTGAAAAATATTTAGAGGGCTGTAAATTCCCTGAAAGAATATTGAACTGTTCCTACAGCATTGTATATCTGCCTTCTCAAGTTTTATTTTTTTCTGCAACTTTTTTCATATTAACAATAGTCAAGCAAATGGTTTATTAAAAAGGGGATTATGCATATTTTCCTTGTCAGCACCAAATAAATCAATGTGCATAAGATCACTGACAGCCTAGCTATCAAAACTCTAGACTTGTAACATATAATGCATGTTCATATTCTACTGCATGAAAGGTAAATGCGAAAAAACAGCAAAGTGCCATGAGAGTCCAATTTCTTGATCAACCACCAATGCTCTAGACACACCTAGACCAGTCCCAACTTCAAGCACTCTTATATACATTCACTATACATTGCTGGGCCCTCCAATTTAAATCACACACAGTGACAGTCCTATAGAATAACCTGCATTGTTTAAATGCAATTGTGATTTCTTTCCTCTGCCTGGTGGGAGGGAGTGTGTGTTTTTAATTTTCAGTTCAAAGTAAGTTTATTGGAACTGAAGCAAAATACAATTGGAAAATGCATTACAGTTGAGAATGATAATACATTTAAGAATAATAAACACAATACAGTTTAGGGGAGGGGAAGGGGGTGTGCATGGTATAAAATAGGAGTAATCTGATAATTATATTCAAAGAGTGACAATATTTAGAACAACAGTAGTATACAAAAATGAAAATTCAGGAAGGTTGAAGCACTTCTGCTTCATTAGGTGGATGAGCGAAAGATGGTTTTGCATGTTTGTCTAAAAAGTTAGTTACTGGGGACCTTAGGGCTAAACGTTTAAATACAAGTGATATAGGTTGCATAAATGCAGTATCTAGTCTATGATTAAGGCAGATGGCGTACCACCATGCCTGGAAAGATAACTGGGTAAGGTCCTTCCAATTTTTTGTTATTTGTTGAAACGCCACTGGCAATAGTAAACCCAGTAGTCGCAAATCAAATAAATCTATGTCCCAATCATCAGACAGACTTCCTAAGAAAATATTAACATTAGAGAAAGGTACTTTAGAATGGAAAATAGAGTTAATCTGATTCTAGACTTGTAACAAGAACTCATGTACGAGAGGACATGTGAAGAGTAAATGTTTTAGATCTGCATGTGGTGAGGAACATGGCCGACAAGTATCAGTAAGGTCTGGGTAAAGCTTGTGTAACGTTACGGGGGACAGTAAGAGTCTGTTATAAATATAAAACAGTGTTTGTGTAGCATTTGCTGCTCGGGAAGACTATCTAAGCTTTGTCCAAATTTTTGTCCTTACCAAAATGGACCATGTAGTTTCCAAATCATTTCCGCATGACAATTCTGTATCCGTTTTGTCTCTATCAGTATGAGTAGAATGTAACTGGGAAGAAATAGTAGAGGCTTTTGGAATTGTTAATAAGAGATCATTTAACTGATTAGTTGGGGGCGAGGGAGATTGAGGACAGTACATATATTGAGTTTGTAAAATTTGAAATTTATGTTGTAAAGAAGGTGGAAGTCCAAATTGAGTTTTAACGTGTGCAAAGGATATAGGGGCACCACATTCCAAAAGTTGATTGACCCACATTAAATCCTTTTGCCTTCAGGTTTTCCAATATATAGGCTTGTTGTTTAGGAGTATGAATTCGTTATGCCAAATGGTAGAATGAAGAAATGTGGGGAGATCAAAAGGAGTATGAGATAATATAGGTTCTAGTAATTTACGGGAATATTTCAAAATGGGAGGGGATAGAGATTGTGATATGCACATGAATGTCAAATATTCCTGAAGGGAAAAAGGTGATAAGAGATCTTTTTCTAGATCAACACATAATGTTTGATATTTTGGGGAGTCCAAATTCAAATAGGCAGATTGTCTTAATATAAAAGCTGCATCATATTTAGAAAAATCAAGAAAATTTGCACCACTTTCTGATTTAGAGCGTTTTAATTTTAATAAAGACATACAAGCTTTTTTATTGTTCCAAAGAAATGCAGAGAGTATGGAAATGGTCTTCTGAAAGGATTTGAGTGGTATGTTCAGTGGATTATTAGAAATAGTTTATAGGATAATAGGTACTGTCATCATCTTGATAGTGTCAAGACAACGCCACCAAGAAAGGTGTCAAAGATACCATCTACTAATTAATTAGGTTATCTTGTGTGTACATTCTTCTAAATTTAACGATAAGGAATATGGAGATTTTAGTAGAGTAAGTGAATCATAAACCAAGATATTTGATTTTCTATGAATTCCACATAAAATTGGGCATCAGAAAATCCTTTTTGAACGTGAATTTATTTAGTGATAATATTTCACATTTATCCTTATTTAGTTTGTAACTAGATACACAACCATAGGAAGCAGCTTAATTTAATAAAGATGGAATTTAGGATTGAGGTTGTGAAATAAATACCAAAACACCTTCGGCGTATGCCACTAGTTTAATCTGTTTACTGGTGTGTGTAAAATCGTGGATGTCTTGACTCTGTCGTATTTTAGATAAGAAAGGTTCCAATGCCAAATTAAAAAGAAAAGGTGAAAGGGGAAATCCTTGTCGGACACCTCGACAGAGAGTAAATGTGAGAGGGACGGGCGGAAGAAAAGGCGAGGAGGCCGGAGTATGGGCTCAATGTTGGTGTGCTTTATTGGGTGACACACATAAAACACAAGATAGGCGGGGCTGGGTGTAACAGTGATCTTCTTTCCTGGCGATAGCGGGACCTTCGCTCCTCTGTCCTCTTGGGTATGCGTTCCGTCTCTTCAGGGGTGGATGTCCCGGGAGGCTCATAAAGGGAACAAGCAACACAAGAGAGGGGCGGTTACTACACCTTGCCTTGGTAATAGTATGGCACGACAGAACCCTTCACCAGGTATACAGTCCACCGGCGTGTGCGATAGGGAGAGATGAATGGGCTAGGGTAGTATAGCGGTGCACGATTTAAGAAACGTACAGACACACGGCCTCCCGACAGACCTCTGTGGAGGGCCCCGCTGGGCACCTGATACACACTGCCCATGCAAAACGAGAGCTCGAATATCAGTGAAGGGGGTTGAAAACATAGGCAATCGTGAGGGATCGGGCGACGTGCAGGAAGTGGCGGTGGAGGGTAATCACACACACACCCAGTGATATAACTCCGTGAATCCCTTAAGCGGTCTAGCCTTCATTGCTATTCCTTCCCCACTCCCTTCCCAAGCCACGTACCGTGTCAGCCGCAACTCTCCAGAGCTGCGGCGGCTCTTCAGCATCCTCCGGGGCGTCCACCACTCCTCTGTCCAGGATTCGACTCCGTCGTCTTCGTCCGGGTCCGGAGGGTCGGGGCTTCCCGCGGTCTCCTTCTCCTCTCGATACTCCTCACGATCCGTCTCCTTCGGCATGGCGTCTCTCTCCTCTTCCTCTTGCTCTCTCGCTGACGACCCCTCCTTTCCGGTGACTTCCGCCTTTAGGGACCGTGACCCCGCCCCTCGGTGGTCTGATTGGTGGTAAAGCCCCAGCTGTCTGTGACGTCCCTGGAGGCAAGAGGCAGCCGGCGTAATTAACCCATGCTGTCCTGGTCCATACGAGTCTCTGTGTGTGGGCATGGGGTTAGAGAAGCAAGGAGACAGGGGGGTAAACATCCCGTCCTCACCGACCCCCTCACATCCCTCCTCCCTTACTTTCTTGCCGGCAAGAAACGGGTCAAGGGGGTGGCGTGACAGGTAAACTGCATTGGTCTGCTCCCTGCCCTTCCGGTGTAAAGTAGTAAAACGGAAGGGCTGAAGCGCCAGGAACCACCTCATGACCCTGTCGTTGTGACCTTTGTTGCGTGAAAGCCACTCTAAAGGGGCGTGATCGGTATACAGAGTGAATTCCCTTCCCTCGAGATAGTACTGGAGAGTCTCGATCGCCCATTTGATGGCTAGGGCCTCCTTTTCTATGACGGAGTATCGTGTTTCGCGGGGGAACAGTTTCCTGCTTATGTACAGTATAGGCCGTTCTTGTCCCTGGGGGTCAGCTTGGGATAATACCGCGCCCAGTCCCTGCTCTGATGCGTCTGTTTGGAGGATAAACGGTTTGTCATACTCAGGACTCAGGAGCACAGGGTCGGAGGTAAGGGCTTGTTTCAAGGCATGGAAGGCTCGTTGGAGACAGAGAGAAGGTTGTCGTAATTCCTTTTCTGCGTTTTTGTGTTTCTGCAGGAGGTCGGTCAAAGGGGCAGCTGTTTGTGAAAACTCAGGTATAAAGTGCCTATAATAACCGAGAATACCTAGGAAGGCCCTCAGTTCTCTTTTGGTGTGGGGAAAAGGGATGTCAGCTATGGCGGCTACCTTTTCCTTCTGTGGTTTGATTAGCCCCTCCCCAAGAAGGTACCCCAAATATTTCACTGACCGAGCAGCCAGCCGACTTTTGGTGGAATTAATGGTGAGACCTGCCTCCCCTAAGGTCCGAACGACCATAGCCAGGTGGTATAGATGCTCCTCCCAGGTGGGGCTGTGAATGACTATGTCGTCGATGTATGCCGCGGCATAAGTGGCACAGGGTCTGAGTAGGTCGTTCATTAACCTTTGGAAAGTTGCCGGGGCCCCGTGCAACCCAAAGGGCAATACCGTGAACTGATACAACCCCCCCGGGGTGGAGAATGCCGTCTTATCTTTGTCGGTTTTTTTTTAGGGGACCTGCCAGTACCCTTTACACAGGTCTAACGTACTGATGTATTGCGCTTTTCCTAGTCTCTCCACCAGTTCGTCCACCCGGGGTAGAGGATAGGTGTCGAACTGGGAGATCTTATTGACCTCGCGGAAGTCAATACAAAATCTAATGGACCCGTCCGGCTTCGGGACTAGGACTATGGGCGAATACCATTCACTCTTGGAAGGTTCTATGACACCCATGTGGAGCATTTGTTGTATCTCGTGCTCCACCGCCTGTCTGCGGGATTCAGGAAGGCGATACGTCCGCAGCTTTACCCGCTTCCCTGGCAGAGTGGTGATTGAGTGTTCTGTTAGGGTGGTTCTACCTGGGGTGGAGGAAAAGACGGCCCTGAAGGGCCACAGGCAGGAATCTAGGGACTTCTGCTGTTCCACAGACAGCTCGGGATCCATGCTCTGATGGTATAATACAGGGAGGTCCAGGGCCAGAGAGACAGGAACGGGGGGGGGTTCCCCGTACCATCTTTTCAGCAGATTTATATGGAATATCTGGGTATTGCCTCTCTTTAGGGGGTCCATTTCAAGACAATAAGTGACGGGGGTGACTACTTCCACGACCCGGAATGGGCCCTGCCACTGACCCAATAGTTTGTGGTCAGAAGTGGGCATCATGAGGAGGACGTAGTCATCAACCTTCAGCGTACGTGGTTTAGTGGTTTTATCGTACTGTCGCCTCTGGCCCTCCTGTGCATTCTCCAGGTGTATTCTACATATGCTATGTATTTCTTGGAGATGGGTTTTCAGGTTCATAACATATTCAGGGAGGGGTTTGTTCCCTTCAGGCCTTTCTTCCCATTCTTCCTTGGCCATGTCAAGCAGGGTGCGGGGTTGTCGTCCGTATAGGAGTTCGAATGGTGAATATCCGGTACTCCTCTGGGGTTTACACCTTATAGCGAACAGGGCTAGGGGTAGCATTTCCTCCCATCGGCGGGTTTCAAGGTCTAACATCTTTTTCAGGGTGGTCTTCAGGGTGGCGTTATATCGCTCTACCAACCCGTCCGTCTGGGGGTGGTAGGCCGCCGTACGTATCTGTTTTATTTTCAACTGGGCACATACCTGCTTCATAAGGCGGGACACAAAGTGTGCTCCCTGATCTGATATCACTTCCCGGGGAAACCCCACCCTGGAAAATATATTCACCATGGCTTTAGCTATTTGTTGGGCATTAGGGTGTCTAAGGGCCACCGCTTCGGGGAACCGGGTGGCGTAGTCTACCATCACCAACACGTACCTACACCCGCTTCGGGAGGGGAGTAAGGGACCAATAATATCCATCCCCACACGAGAAAAGGGTTCCTCAATAACGGGCAAGGGGCACAAGGGTACCTTCGGGGGTCGATACCGACTGTTCTTCTGACAAATGGGGCACTGTCTACAGTACTGACGGATCTGCTGGTAAATGCCTGGCCAGAAGAATTTCCCTAGGATGTCTTGCTCTGTCTTTTCTTCACCAAAGTGTCCCCCCAACAAATGGCTGTGTGCGAGGAACATCACTTTCTCTCTATAGGACTGGGGTACTAGCAATTGGAGTGGTTGGTTCTTCCCCCCTTTTCGATATACCATCCCCCCCTTTGTGACAAACTGAGGACCTACTTTGTCTGGATTCTCGGTGTCGGTGGCCTGGTTCCGTGCCTCTCTTAGGGTTGGGTCTTCTCTTTGGGCTGCAAAGAAACCCCTATCATATTGCCATAGGGGATCTTCGTTAGTCTGGGTTAGGGCTATACTCGTCCAGTGTCTTTTTTCTCTTCTCTTCTGGTTCCGGCTTTTGGGGTCTTTCACGGAGGGGCATGCCAAGGAGGGTTCCTTTGCAAAGGGGGCAGACTGACACCAATCGTCCTGATTGACGCCTTGTTCTGGTATCACTTTAGACATGTGTGGATAATCGGACCCTAGGACCAATGTCTCTGGCAGGCGTGACACCAGCCCTACCCGCAGGGACACGGGTTGTTCAGAGGGTCCGTGCTGGACCTGCACATTGTTATTGGGATACCTTTTATTGTCTCCATGAACACATTGTATGTTGACCTCCCCCGTGGTTCGGGTGACCCCTCCAGGTATAGCCGAAGGCCGTATCACACTCTGTAAACAACCCGTGTCCATCAGGGCCCATCGGTTTTCCCCATTTACTCTTACTGTCCTATGATATGGGGGTTTTCTTCCCATGGGATTGCAGTAGTAAGAGCGGGTGAGGCCCACCTCCATCGGCTCCTCCCTTTGCGGACACACTCGGGCGATGTGGCCGTAGGCGCCACAGGAAAAGCATTGCGGACCAGAATGTGTTGGGGCCGACCGAGGAGGAGGGAATAGAGGTGTTGGCACAACAGCCAGGGCCTCTGGTCAACGAGGGGGAAGAGGAGGTCTACTCGCCCGAGGATGGCCTCCCCCTGGTGGTCTCCAATGTTGATCCTCTTTGCCCCGCTGTAATTCCTGTGCCCTATGAAAGGCGCCCGCGATTTCGACGGCTCTCTCAAAGGTCAGTCGGGGGTGTTGCCGAACCCACTTTTGTGCAGAGGGATGCAAGGAAGAAAGGAATTGTTCCAAATAGACTTTCTCCATAATGTCCTCTTTAGACGATGTTAGGGGTTTCAGCCACCGGTCGACAGGTCTCGGACGCGGTATGAGAGAGCTTGAGGTGTCTCCTGAAGCCCCTCCTTGACCTGACGTAGCCGGATTCGGTAGGTTTCTTCGTCTAGACCTAGCCTTTCTAGTATGTCTCTTTTCACATCAGCATACGGGGTGAGGCCGAGGGGTTTGCTGCCTGGTAGGCCGCTTGCATGTCGCCTGTCAACAGAGGACCTAAGTACTGCCCCCATTTGTCTGCTGTCCAACCGGCAACCCTGGCCATGCGCTCGAAATTGGAAAAGAAAAAGTCGGGGTCCTCGCCGTTAACGTACTTCTGCAGAACTACTGACGGGAGTGTGGAAAAGCCTCTCTGTTGCCCCAGGGTGTCGGCCAGCCTGCCAAACGTGGCTTCGTGTGTCTGGGTATGTTCAGTTAGGGTTTTGTGCAGTTGCCCTCTGTCCTCCTCTGCGGCGGTCAGGAACCGTTCCATGACCTGGCCCAGTTTTTCCTGACCTTCCGCCATCTTCTTCATCGCGGCCTCCATCTTCCGGGATCCCACTTCTGACACCAGGTGTGAGAGGGACGGGCGGAAGAAAAGGCGAGGAGGCCGGAGTATGGGCTCAATGTTGGTGTGCTTTATTGGGTGACACACATAAAACACAAGATAGGCGGGGCTGGGTGTAACAGTGATCTTCTTTCCTGGCGATAGCGGGACCTTTGCTCCTCTGTCCTCTTGGGTATGCGTTCCGTCTCTTCAGGGGTGGATGTCCCGGGAGGCTCATAAAGGGAACAAGCAACACAAGAGAGGGTTGGTTACTACACCTTGCCTTGGTAATAGTATGGCACGATAGAACCCTTCACCAGGTATACAGTCCACCGGCGTGTGCGATAGGGAGAGATGAATGGGCTAGGGTAGTATAGCGGTGCACGATTTAAGAAACGTACAGACACACGGCCTCCCGACAGACCTCTGTGGAGGGCCCCGCTGGGCACCTGATACACACTGCCCATGCAAAACGAGAGCTCGAATATCAGTGAAGGGGGGTTGAAAACATAGGCAATCGTGAGGGATCGGGCGACGTGCAGGAAGTGGCGGTGGAGGGGTAATCACACACACACCCAGTGATATAACTCAGTGAATCCCTTAAGCGGTCCAGCCTTCATTGCTATTCCTTCCCCACTCCCCTTCCCAAGCCACGTACCGTGTCAGCCGCAACTCTCCAGAGCTGCGGCGGCTCTTCAGCATCCTCCGGGGGCGTCCACCACTCCTCTGTCCAGGATTCGACTCCGTCGTCTTCGTCCGGGTCCGGAGGGTCGGGGCTTCCCGCGGTCTCCTTCTCCTCTCGATACACCTCACGATCCGTCTCCTTCGGCACGGCGTCTCTCTCCGCTTCCTCTTGCTCTCTCGCTGACGACCCCTCCTTTCCGGTGACTTCCGCCTTTAGGGACCGTGACCCCGCCCCTCGGTGGTCTGATTGGTGGTAAAGCCCCAGCTGTCTGTGACGTCCCTGGAGGCAAGAGGCAGCCGGCGTAATTAACCCATGCTGTCCTGGTCCATACGAGTCTCTGTGTGTGGGCATGGGGTTAGAGAAGCAAGGAGACAGGGGGGTAAACATCCCGTCCTCACCGACCCCCTCACAGTAAAATATGGAGAGGTGAGGCCTTTTGTAAGGGTGGCGATGAGTAAAGAACGGATTTCAAGGTAACAGGGTGTGGCCCAAACCATTTAAGTGTGAAAAATAAAAGGCCAATAGATTTGGTTAAAAGCTTTCTCAGCATCAAGGGCGATTTCTGATAAAGGTTCAGACAAATGCGTAGATTTTGATAGCACATCAGAGAATAGACGTAGTATTATCAGATATATATCTCCCTTTAACAAAACCTGATTGTTCCTTACCTAGAAGTTTAAGGAGAAAGGATTCTAATCATAAAGCTAAAGTTTTTGAGAAAATGTTGTAGTCAATGTTTACCAGTGAGATAGGTCTATTCTTTTTCATTAACGAAGATCTTTTCCATGCTTTGGGATTACACATATAAGGGTGTCTAAAAAGGAGCTATATGATTTACATAACCGTAAGAAGGAATTGTTGGTAGTGTATAATTTAGAAAGAAGTAAATTAGAAAAGTGCGTGAAGAATTCAACTATGAATCCATCTGGAGCTGGACCTTTATCTTTCTTAAGGGTGTTTAATGCAACATGAAGTTCTGCTTGTGTAATATCTGATTCTAATGATGTAAAATCAAGTTGAGTATTGAAAGATTTGTGGATATTAGAAAGCTAGTGCAGAATGTCTGTGTCAGATGGAGAATCTTCTGGTGTATATAATATTTTGTAAAAAATGTTACAAATTCATTTAAAATGTCTAAGGGGCTGACTACGATGGTGGGCGGAAAAGCATCCCGACCGCCGTGGTAGCGGAAAAGTACCGTCCGCAGGTACCGCGGCAAAACCGGCGGTCAGATTAGGATGCACTGCCTGAAACATCCTACTGCGGCGGTCGGATTCCAGGATACACCACCAGAAAAGCTGAAAATCCGTCCGCGGCGGTCGGAATTGCTGCGGAAAGGCCAAAGACCGCCGTTTTCCCAGCGGTCAGGAACACATGGAGCTATCCGCAGTATTGCTACCGCCATCCCCGAATGGCCGGATTCTCCGCTGCGGTGTGATGGGCTGTTTGAGGCATCGTGATTTGACCGGCGGTCGTAACCGCATTCCGCACGGCGGTCCCTCTCTATTGGCTCCGTCCGCTACCGCTGCGGACAGAGATTTTTGGCGGAACCCGAAACACTGCAGCGGACGGGAAATGGGCTATCTAGGCCCATCGTAATACGGCGGACGCAAGGACCGCTGATAGAGTGTGGAAAAGGGCATTTTCCGCCAGCACCGCGGATGTGCCTCCGCCCGCCATCCTAATCAGCCCCTAAGTCTTTACATCTTGGGGGTCGATTCCGATTCGGGCCGGAAATTTCACCGACCGAGCCGGACCCGGAGAGATTTCCGACCGAATCGGACCCGTGCAGTCCGACCGAACGAGTACGATGCGTCCGTATGTTATCGGACTCGAGTCGGTCGGACTCCCATTGATGTCAATGGGAGCCGGTCGTACAACGCGTACGCGGGCTCCCATTGACTCAATGGGTGCGAGGCGGACAAGGGCGCCCCCTACAGCGGGTACGCGGCGAAGCGATTCGCGCCCGTACACGCATAGGTAGGGGGACCCATGGGTCCCCCCGTGTGCGACTCGCGCGGCTACGCGTACAGGGGGGTCCGACACGGACCCCCAAAGTACGGCTCCGACAGCTCTTACGAGCCGGAGTGCGCGGCTCGGTCAGACTGCTCGCGGCGCGCATCGTACTTACCCGGCCGGGAAACGTCTCCATTGCGCGGTGCGAGTCGAGTCCGAGCGAGTCGGTCGGAGCAGTTCGAGCCGGGAGCGAGTCGGTCGGAGCGGTCGGGACGCCCGGACGAGTCGGTCGGCGATTTCGCATCATACTCGCTCGGCCGGACCCGCGTACGGTTCGGTCGGGAAACAGGGCTCCGAATCGGATCCTTGGTGTCTGATGATTATTGATAATCAACCTGATTTAATTTAAAAAAAAAAATATTTAGATAATTTGCTAGCAATTTTCCGGATTGATTTTGGCCTCCATAAAATTTTTGCACTGGATTTGAGCAGATATGTTGAATAATTTTCTTTGGATAATTTATTACATTTAAGCTTATCATTAATAAGTTCCTGTAAACAGTTTTTTGATTTCGAGGTATAGTAGGTATGTTCTAGTTTTTTTTTTCAATGGAACAAGTGGGGCGGGTTAACACCCCACTCCGGACGCACAGCGTTAGGTGCATAACAAAGATGCCGAAAGTTAGTCAAGTTCATCAATGCTGTTTATTTCCATTTAATCTTTCCATGTATAATGTTAATCATGGTTTGTTCAGTCACATGTAGGACACACTATGTTCACATGAAATCCTTAATGCTGTAGACATGCCATTACGAGCCTTATTCTATAGCATGGAATGCTACATAGATTCTACTTGATTCAATCATATTCATCACCCAATCCATTTCGTGCCTTTCATGGCACTTCGTCAGGGGTTCACTACAAATTTAAAAACATGACTGTTAGGTTACATCTTGAGATAATTTGTATTCATCGAATTTAACAACTAATACACACCATATCAGCAAAGCATGCTTGTGACTAAAGCTCACCCCGTAATCAACATTTTTGCCCGCAGAATTCATGATAATAAATTTCATTAGTTAAACGCCCCATTCTTCGTTTAACACTGGTTGTCCACTAGTCCCCAAAACACTCTTAACTTAATTCCCTCAGCAGTATAAAAACTACCTTATCTATCCCTGGAATCACTCTTTTCAAAATCAGTTACACAAACCCGTACCTCGAGTGTTCTGATGACTGTCTCTTCTCATTTCCAAATACGTACTGAATGCTCCGCTCCCTCCTTCAATTATAAACACCTGTGTTGTATTCTCAAACTCCTCCTATCTTTCCAGATCCCACCCCTTCAATAATCAAAATGCAAAGCCCATAATGCACTAATGTTGTTCTAAAAATGCTAATGCAGAACGTATTCCCCTCCTGGATTCTTACGTCATCCAATTGTTTCACTCGTGTTATATCTTTTTATATATTGGACTCCAACACCATTTTTCATCTATACGATATATCCCCGTTATTAAAAGATGTATAAACACACCGTATTACGAACATTTATCATGGACATTTAACTATAGAATTCACCGCCCACCCACAAATGTCATTATGAACGTTGATCACCCCAAGCATCAAATCATAACTGACTGAGTTGTATTGTATGAAAAAAGGTAAACATCATGTAACTTCAATATAACCGTAAGTCCAGCTAATGTTAATCTACTGTCTGCTCTAAAAAAGTAGTCCATGTTGATCCTTCGAAGGAGGATGTAAAAATAGTCCAGCATGTGACAAAGACCTTTTGTTGGTTAGAATTCTTTATTCCATGGGTGCAACTCGTCAGGTGGACAGAATAACTTTAAATCACAAGAAACGATGACAGAGTGCACACCTTACTTCCATGTTTCATAAAGCGTTCATGTTTACTATATTTCGCGTGCTAGCCCGGAATCGTGGACTGTCCTGACCATGTAATTGTAAAATCACTGGAACAAGTGGGGCGGGTTAACACCCCACTCCGGACGCACAGGGTTAGGTGCCTAACAAACTAGTTTTTTTTTTGTTTAACTTTGTTTTTATTGATTTTACAACAAATTTGCAGTTTACAGTGCATTATCTTCGTTTCTTTGCTTTGATCAACATTGTTAATACAAGACAGATCATGGCTTTACAGAAATAGCTCACTCAGTATCTTCATAAACGCCGGCCGATATCGACTGTTATAGGGTTCTTTGTCCAGCAATCGGTTTGACATCATAGTATACTGTTTTCAACTTACTTAATGCTTAGTCAACAACATAACATAAAAACCTAGCAACCTACACCTGGAACACTTACAGTGAACTTATACATGCCCTCTTGTGTCGCACCCGCTATTCCCCCCCCGCCCACGCACGCGACCCAACATAGCATTTCGTCTATGGATCTTGTTTACTTAGTCACCCATTCCCCCTAGTACATAATAAATACCAGGCATATGGTATACCCTGCAGTGTGGGGGCTAATTATATATACCTAAGAAGGAGGCCAACAATGCATGGTAGGTATGTTCTAGTTTTTTAATAGTTACAAAAACCTCTTCATATTGGGTATGAGAGAGTTTTCTCTTTCTAGATGCGCAGTTAATTATAAAGTCTCGAGCAGAGACCTTGAAAGCATCCTAAACAGTGTGAAATGGAATATTATTTATTTGATTCAAATGGAAATAATCATGAAAAAAGGAGGTAAAAGATGAAGTGAAGGATGTATCTAATAGAAGTGAGCTGTTAAATCTCCAACTTTTTGGCAGGTTTGATTTAGGAAGAATTGATAGTTGTGTAGTGACAAGTGCATGATCAGAAATTAAGATAGAGCCTATATCTGCTGAATGTAAGTGTTGAGCTAAATTATGTGAGATGAAAATGTGATCTATTCTTGATTGGGCGTGATGGAATGGAGAAAAATATGTATATTCTCTCAATGTGGGATTGCATAACCTCCATGAATCAATTACGTTCCTCTGTTTAAGAGCATGAACAAAAAATATTTAGCGATTTGTTCGTAATATAAGGAAATGTGGAATTCCGATAAATGAATTGATCAACAATTTGATTGATGAGCGAAGACAAAATTATAATTTGAACATTACATAAGTTTGTGAGTAACAGACCAAAATTGACAGTCAGTGGGACCATAAATATTAAAGATAGATATTGGAACTTTATCAATTAATAGTTTTATGCGTAACCATCATCCAACATCATCGAACTCTAGGGATATTAAATGAAAATGAAGTGATTTATGGCACAAGACTAGAACTCCATTTTCTTTACCATTTCCTGGAGAAAAGAAGATCTTACTAACCCATCCTGTTTTCAATTTTAAGCATTCACTTTCTGTAAATTGATATTCTTGTATGAGTTCAATGTGTGCACAGAGTTTTGAGAAGTGAGTCAAAACTCGTTGTCGTTTAATTGGAGAATGTAGAACTCTGACATTCCAAGAAACAATTGTCAAAGACATGGGGAAGAAACAAGATAAAAAGATAGATCAGAACCAGAGAAGAGGAGATTAAACAAGAACCATGTAACAACCAGTGGAAGTGATAATATGGGGGCAAGAAATGAAAGAGATAAATGTGAAATAAAGAAGTCAGGTAATGAAAAGGAGAGGAATGGGGAGAGAACAGAAAAAGGAGGACATTTTGGAACATATCGAAGAAGATATACCATAGGGAAGGTAGAGAGAGAGAAAAACATACCTAAAGTTTCAAAATGGTTGGAGGAGATGGAACCACTTGAAAAAGATGGCACGTCCGAAACTTCATCGGGGAGGACACAAGGAGGACTGCGGAACTTGAAACAAGGAACATGCACAGGTATAAACACGAAGACAGTACCTGTAAGAGAAAAAATATGTTATTAAAAGGACTTAACATTGTAGGTGTATATAATCTATATTATAATATTATATCAAAAAGAATATAAATTTCAGCAAGGATAAGTGAAATTCGGTTGACTAGAACTATCGAGCAAATGAACAAATACTTTAGCATGAACAAGTCAAGTATTAAAGAATCTTGAAGTCCCCATGTTCACTACCCTGCAAGTCTCAAGAAAGATCTTCAATTGGCAGGGTTGTTATATGTTGTTGTTTCATTGTTATAGGTGACTTTGAATGAGCAAGGATGAAATTATCCAAAACGAGCACCCAGAGAGCGAAGCACCTGTCTCATATTAAGAAAGTCTTTACATATATCTACAGTAGTTTTGGCATAGTTTGTGAGAAGTATAAAGCATTTCCTGACCATGAAATACGTTTCATCATTTTTGCTGCAGAGAGGACTTTAAGTAGGTCTGTATATTCCAGGAAGTAAAGAATAATAACTCTTGGCTTTTTAGAACTAGAAGCAACAGTAGATGTATGTCCTAATCTGTGTGCACCTTGAATATTGAGTGAAGTCTTATCTGATAAGTTTAGTAATTTAGGAAGGAAGGATTTGAAGAACATTATAGGATCAGAACCTTCAGAACCTTACAGCAAGCTTTAAATACATAGATTATTCCTCCTATTTCTGTTTTCAATGTCCTCGACCTGCCTCTGTAGAATAGTAACTTGTGTCTGAAGGGTGGTCACTTTGATAGACGTATTGGTGAAGGAGGTAATGCATTGTTCAGCTGTGAAAAGCCTCTCTTCCATCTGAGACCATCTTTCACTAAGCGTTTGTAGTTTAACATTCGTCTCCTCCATGTAGGGGCATAGAGCGTGCATCTCCTCTAACAAAATGTGCATTGAAACAGTGGGAGGAGATTTTGTGAGGGATGGGGGATCATTTTTAAGATGTTTGGTAGATGCTTTCCAGCAACAAGTGACGAAGAAGCGATAGCGGAGTTGGAGGAAGAATTATTTCCTCTATGTAAAGGAGTAAGTGTATCTTCTATCTTCAAGAGTTGAGAGAATATGGAGGAGTTCTTATTGAACTGATGTGAGGGACACTTCATGTGTAGATTTGATTTTTATAACTCGTAATAAGATGGATAGGAAGTTCTGAAATAGTATTCGTTGAGAGGGTGCAGAGACAGAATATCGACTCAAAAATATAGAGTTGCACAAATATCGAGTTGCAAATATCGTGGGTCAGAAATATCGACAGCCAGATTCTCGTGGTCAAGAATATCGATTAAGGTAAGTAAAATCGATTTTAAAAATATCGAAGTGTTTAATATCGTTTCCAAAAATATAGTTGTTAAAAATATCGTTTGTTTATTGATGTTATATATTTTATATGTATGTGTTGTATTTTTTTGTATACAAATTGTTTCTATTTTTAATATGTGTTAAATTTTTAGCAGTTAATAAAAAAATTTATTTGAATTTAGCGTTTTGAGTTCCGTAGCTGGTTGTGGGTTTATAGGGGAATAGTGTGGGAAGTAATTTAATTTTATTAAATGTATTGATTATTTTTTAGTTATTAATATTTGCTTAATTGAGATGTTATAGTGTTAAATGTGTGAAGTAGTTTATTATTAATTAATTAATAATTGGTTGTTAATTAATTTAAATTAATTAATTAGTAATTAATTATGGTAATTGTGTAATGAATTTTAGGTGTGTGTTGTGGTGTTTATAGGTGTTAAGGGTGGGACGTAATTTATTTTTAATTGATGAATTAATAATTGGCTGTTAATTAATTTTAATTAATTAATTGGTAATTAATTATGGTAATTGTGTAATTAATTTTAGGTGTGTGTTTTGGTGTTTATAGGAGTAAAGGGTGGGAAGTAATTTGTATTTAATTAATTAATATTAAGGGGCCGATTCCGATCTCGGCCGGTAGTGCTCCGAATCGGATTCGGATTCACCGGATCCGATTCGGAGCCCTGTTTCCCGACCGAATCGTACGCGGGTCCGGCCGAGCGAGTACGATGCAAGCACCCGCGAAATCGCCGACCGACTCGAACGCGGCTTCAACACGCTCCGACCGACTCGCATGGACACGACTCGCACCGCGCTATGGAGACGTTTCCCGGCCGGGTAAGTACGATGCGCGCCGCGAGCAGTCCGACCGACTCGCGCCGTCCGGCTCAAAAAAGCTGTCGGAGCCGGACTTTGGGGTCCGCGTCGGACCCCCTGTACGCATAGGCGCGCGTGTCGCACACAGGGGGGACCCATGGGTCCCCCTACCTGTGCATGTACGCCGCGATGCGCATGGACGCGTATACGCTGTAGGGGCGCCCTTGTCCGCCTCGCACCCATTGAGTCAATGGGAGCCCGCATACGCGTTGTACGACCGGCTCCCATTGACTTCAATGGGAGTCCGACCGACTCGAGTCCGATAGCATGCGAATGCATCGTACTCGTCCGGTCGGACTGCTAGGGTCCGATTCGGTCGGAATTCTCTCCGGGTCCGGCTCGGTCGGAGAGATTTCCGGCCGGAATCGGAATCGGCCCCATAGTTGTTAATTAATGTTAATTATTTGATATGTATTTTGGGTAATTGTTTAATTGTTTGTCTGTTGTTTTTACTTTTAAAGGGGTAAAGGGTGGGTATTAAATACATTTTAATTGCTTTATTATTAGTTGTTAATAGCAATAGTTTTTAATTTAAAAATACGTTTTTATTGTGTTTTATTATTTTAGTGTTTAATTTAGGTGTGTGTTGTGGATAGCATAGTGTTAAAGTGTGTGTAGTCAATTAATATTTTTTATTTTTATTTTTATTAATAATATTTTTTAAATTGATTGTTAATATTGTTAATCTTGGAGAAAAAAATAATTAAAATTGTTGAAGTGTTTTGTTATTGGTGTGGTGCTATAGGGTAAGAAATACAATAAATACATTTATGTATTGATTCATTTATTTGTTTGATTATTTTTTCTAGTTTAAAAGAATTTTTTAAAAACATTATTCTATTATTTTATATTATATATTATTTGTACGTTTTTTATATGTAATTAATATTCTTTTTTCTTTTTATATGTTTAATATATTTGATTTTATATTTCCAAATATTATTTATTTATTTTTATGATTTTTAGTAATTTTTTATTTTTTTTATTTTTGTTTTAACTGTTTGAGTGTGAATAGTAATTTTTGTCTCTTCGCTATCCAACACTTTCCCTACTGTTGCACTCACTGGAGTGGGAGTAGTAGTTTTTACCCCTCCGCTATCCAACACTTTTCCTAGTGTTGCACTCACTGGAGTTGGAATAGTAATTTTTACCCCTCTGCTGTCCAACACTTTCCCTACTGTTGCACTCACTGGAGTTGGAATAGTAATTTTTACCCCTCCGTTATCCAACACTTTCTCTACTGTTGCATTCACTGGAGTGGGAATAAAGTTTTTTACCCCTCCGCCATCCAACAGTTATTCTACTGTTGCATTCAGTGTAGTGGGAATAGTAATTTGTACCCCTCCGCTATCCAACACTTTCCCTACTGTTGCATTCTTTGGAGTGGGAATAGTAATTTTTTCCCCTCTGCTGTCCAACACTTTCCCTACTGTTGCTCTCACTGGAGTGGGAATAGTAATTTTTTCCCCTCAGCTATCCAACAATTTCCCTACTGTTGCTCTCGTTGGAGTGGGAATAGTAATTTTTACCCCTCCGCTATCCAAGACTTTCCCTACTGTTGCACTGTTTGGAGTGGGAATAGTAATTTTTACCCCTCCAAAATCCAACACTTTCCCTACTGTTGCACTCTTTGGAGTGGGACTAGTAATTTTTACTCCTCCACTATCCAACACTTTCCCTACTGTTGCATTCTTTGGAGTGGGAATAGTAATTTTTCCCCCTCCGCTATCCAACACTTTCCCTACTGTTGCCCTGACTGGAGTTGGAATAGTACTTTTTACCCCTCCGCTATCCAACACTTTCTCTACTGTTGCACTCTTTGGAGTGGGAATGGTAATTTTTTCCCCTCCGCTATCCAACACTTTCCCTACTGTTGCTCTCACTGGAGTGTGAATAGTAATTTTTGTCTCTTCGCTATCCAACACTTTCCCTACTGTTGCACTCACTGGAGTGGGAGTAATATTTTTTATCCCTCCGCTATCCAACACTTTGCATACTGTTGCACTCACTGGAGTTGGAATAGTAATTTTTACCCCTCCGCTGTCCAACACTTTCCCTACTGTTGCACTCACTGGAGTTGGAATAGTAATTTTTACCCCTCCGTTATCCAACACTTTCTCTACTGTTGCATTCACTGGAGTGGGAATAAAGTTTTTTACCCCTCCGCCATCCAACAGTTATTCTACTGTTGCATTCAATGAAGTGGGAATAGTAATTTGTACCCCTCCGCTATCCAACACTTTCCCTACTGTTGCATTCTTTGGAGTGGGAATAGTAATTTTTTCCCCTCTGCTGTCCAACACTTTCCCTACTGTTGCTCTCACTGGAGTGGGAATAGTAATTTTTTCGCCTCCGCTATCCAACAATTTCCCTACTGTTGCTCTCGTTGGAGTGGGAATAGTAATTTTTACCCCTCCGCTATCCAACACTTTCCCTACTGTTGCACTGTTTGGAGTGGGAATAGTAATTTTTACCCCTCCAAAATCCAACACTTTCCCTACTGTTGCACTCTTTGGAGTGGGACTAGTAATTTTTACTCCTCCACTATCCAACACTTTCCCTACTGTTGCATTCTTTGGAGTGGGAATAGTAATTTTTCCCCCTCCGCTATCCAACACTTTCCCTACTGTTGCCCTCACTGGAGTTGGAATAGTACTTTTTACCCCTCCGCTATCCAACACTTTCTCTACTGTTGCACTCTTTGGAGTGGGAATGGTAATTTTTTCCCCTCCGCTATCCAACACTTTCCCTACTGTTGCTCTCACTGGAGTGAGAATAGTAATTTTTATCCCTCCGCTATCCAACACTTTCCCTACTGTTGCACTGTTTGGAGTGGGAATAGTAATTTTTAGCCCTCCGCTATCCAACACTTTCCCTACTGTTGCACTCTTTGGAGTGGCAATAGTAATTTTTACTCCTGCGCTATCCAACACTTTCCCTACTGTTGCATTCTTTGGAGTGGGAATAGTAATTTTTTCCCCTCCGCTGTCCAACACTTTCCCTACTGTTGCTCTCACTGGAGTGAGAATAGTAATTTTTTCCCCTCAGCTATCCAACACTTTCCCTACTGTTGCATTCACTGGAGTGGGAATAGTAATTTTTACCTCTCCGCTATCCAACACTTTCCCTACTGTTGCACTCACTGGAGTTGGAATAGTAAATGTAATTATTTTGCTATCCAACACTTTCCCTACTGTTGCACTGATTGTATTGGTAAATTTAAGTTTAAATATTTTTTAATAGTTTAATGTTTTAATTTATTATAGAATGTTTTTTTATATTTTAAATTATTGATATATATATATATTTTATGTTTATATAATTTTAAAGTTTTAAAATAAATTAAAGATAATAGTTTATTAATTATTTTAAAGTAAATATATATGTATAAATTATTATGTTTCTGTGTTTATCTTTTTTAATTAAGTTTATTTGTTATATTTTGTTAAAATGTATATTAAATTATTATTAAATTTGATTTATTCTGTTAAAGTTAATATTAATATTTAATATATCTAATATATATTATTTTATTTTATATATATATTTAAATCAATATTTTTTACATCTATAGTTTTGTACATCTATATTTTTGATTCAATATTTTTGTACTTACCTGTGTAGGTATGGGAGTCGATATTTTTGTAGTCTATATTTTTCTTTCGATATTTTGAATACCGATGTTTTTGTTATCGATATACTATCAGTGAACCCGTTGAGAGCAACGTTTTGTCTTCACACTACTCAGTTGTCACAGATGGCGGGCATTATGAAGAGATAAGATGCGCTAATGCATGAAAACATGGTGCGTGAACCTCCTCATACAATGCTTTGCATGAATAGTCTTTGTAGTAAATACTTTTAATGGTAATGAAAGGTTTTCAAGTGGCGGCATTAGTCCAGATCATTGAAAAAGAATTATGAAAACCATTTAAAACCTGGGAATATTGTTTGTAGTATTACGCTCTGTTTCCCTCACTTCTCTTTCGTCCTAAAATGGCGGGCACTTTGATGTGAGGAGACGCGCTAACACATGAAGCATGGCGTGCGCCTCTCCCCATCTCCGTTTAAACAGTTATTTGAGCAATACACTCTGAAGTTGAGTTTTTATACAGTAGATCCACTGCTGCACCGCATGTCCTCCAAAGCCGTCTCAAGCAGAGTCACTCGAACGCCGCCATCTTACTTGGGCGTTAGGCCATGCCCCGAGGAGGAAATGTGTTTTAAAGGCAAAATGTGCAATCTTACATTAATTATAAACATAAACATTTCACAACTTTGCAACTGTCAATGTAGATTTTCTTATCCTTGAAATGAAGGAAAATCCTGTAGGCAAGTATTATGCTGCCTGTACTAGGAGCCAGTAAACAGCTATTTCCCCCATGAAACCCAGTAAAAGAGAAGAGCCAATAAAATGTCAAGATATATAGCTAATTCCCTTATAGCTACTTCCCTAAACTGGCTGGTTGGAGCCTGCAAGTCGTCTTTTATTCTATCCTGGCTTTAAAAATGACCTAAACAACAATATCAATTTGGCCTCCTCCAGAAGTAAGGAAACCGCACGACAACCAGATAGGTCCAGGAAATCTTCATATTGAGCCTGTAGATGTTGGAGCAGGAGTTGGTAACAAATCCAATCACATAGTTATTCATAAAATTACAAGGCAGGGAGCCATACTTTCATAAAATACATGATTTTGGATAGCCTGGAAACTATGGATATTCAGAGTTGGTAAAATTATTCTCTGGACTTCTAGAAATCATGAAAAATAAATCTGAAGGTGAAAAGATTACACCGAGAAGCACAACATCAGACACTCTTTTGAAATTAGATA
Source organism: Calotriton arnoldi (assembly GCA_963921515.1). Lineage (NCBI taxonomy): Eukaryota > Metazoa > Chordata > Amphibia > Caudata > Salamandridae > Calotriton > Calotriton arnoldi. Next base: position 769,553 of record CAWUFW010006598.1, on the reverse strand, counting down.
TGAAAGAGATGTCAATTTTACTGAAGGAGCCTTTAAATCAATTAATCGTTAGACTCATCCAAGTCTGAGAATCAAGTTAGCTGAGAATTAGAAAGCTAGATATCTCTCAACAGTGTGTACATACCAGGTGGTCATCATCATCTACATTTTGACTATTGATCATTTGGCATTCCATGGAGATGGGTGACCGATTTATTCCAGTTGCCTGCACCTGCGGACACGAACTAATGTTGATTACCCTCACCAGTTATGGGCCCAATCCAAAGGGGAGGCCCTCCAAGGAGGGTGGGTAATTAAAAGTCACTTATACACTGCAGTGAATTCAACTCACTACAGGAGGGACCAACAGCTATTCAGTACCACAGTAGCAGCAGTTGCTGAGTGTTAAGGATCTGCTCTTACTTTCACTCATTGGCAGCTCCATCCTTTCTTTCTGAAAAGGAGGAATGTAAGGCCAAATGCAAGAGGCAGTGCTGGAACTGAGGAGCACCGGCACCTTTGACTGGCACCTTAGACTGGGTGAGTTGCAGGTGAACTGAGGTGCTACCCACCTGGACAAAGCACGCCAAAAGTGCATGAAACTGGCATCTGCACAATGCTCCGTTTATGGGACTATAACTGTATCAATACTCCATAATGGAAACTCCAACTACTAATTTAGCATTATTGCCCACATCTGGCCTGTGGACAATAATAGCTGCTAGGTACCCTTCCCTCAGTTATGGGCATGAGCTGCAAGTGGGGAGGGAGTATCAAGGGGGTTAATTAATAGCTGTTATTATCCTCCATGTAGGGGCAATAAAGTTATTAGCACAGCCTCCAACCTAAAATAGGAAGTAAAGCATGAGAAGGAGCTGTCTCTCACTTGAAGCATGAGAGAAAAGAAACATCCCCTTTCTGTTTCTTCCACAAAAGCCGCTGTTTCAGAGCTGTTTCCCCCCCCCATTGCTTTGCTGAAGTAGTGTGTAAGCCCAGTTGCTACGCTACAGAGTTGTAAAAAAACCAAGCCAGTTTTTTTACATTTTCTACTTCTCTATTTTTTATCCCTGTGCTTCAAGTAATACCAGCTCCTGATCGCTCTGCAGTCCATATTTTACTCAGTGCTTGCACTTAGCCTTGGAATTTCTGTTGGAGGCAGGGACAGCCGACTGCACACCAAAGGATAGGAAGTTGGCAGTACAGAATGCTGCTTAAGCTAGCCTATAGTGGTATCTATGGCACAGAAAGGGAGCATTCCGATTGGCTCCCCAGCTCTCAATGCTCAATCCAGGCTTCTAAAAGGTATTATTTGTTCTGTAAGCCTTATACTGAATTGTTAAATATGACAAGGAATTTAAATACATTAGTAATATTTGCTTAAAAAGAATTGCATTTCCTTTCCCAGCTTGCTAATTAAATTAAGACTTTGAGCCGGTCACAATAAAGTGCACTTTCCTGTTATCTCTGATCTCACATTTATCGAAGAAAGAATCAAATGTGAAGATTAATGGAATTCACATTGGATACACCTAACTATGTTCACTCATCATCTATGGTGAAATATTTCTTCAGTGAGCGACCCCACTGCAATAAACATGTTGTCTGGCCAGATTATCACAAGTTACGCTCCTTTAAAAATATTGTTTTCTTGAAATTTTGCCTTATAACTTGAATAACATTTAACCGTGTTCCCATTACCACAACAACAGGTGGCAAGCAATTTGCGTATGCCATTGGCACCATTTTACATTTATCAACAATGATTTCTGGTCTAGTCTTTGTGACAAATCAAAGGTTTTTTGAGATGTCAAATTCTCTTTGTTCTCACTCTGTTCCTGTGTCTCTTTTTTCCTCTCCAGCATTTTCAGTTATCTCAAGTGTGTCTCCCAGTCCACAGTAGGTCATCCAACTGCCCCATATCTTATGGCATATGCATGGGCAACCTCTAGCTCCATATTCTTCCCCCTCTGCCCTCATATATAAATCTATTTCCTGTTGCCATTCCCTTTTCGTAGGGATTTGGTGGGATCCTCTATTTCTTGCCATGTCCCGTTTAGCAATTACTAGCCCCAACTTACAGAATATCTACTTAGATCATGGCAGATCAACAACACTGAAGATTCCCAAAATAACAAATTCGGGGTCACTAGGATAATACAGTCAAGTATTCAACTCAGTTCCCAAATTATACTTCTCCAGTATACCTCTACCTTGTTACATCCCTAGAGTGTGTGTAGGAATGTGCCCTCCTCAACGTTACATTTAAAGCACATTCGAGTAGGGGCTTTATAAAGCCTGCTCCTATTATAATACAATTGTTGTAGGCTCCTCAGTTGTATCAGCCAGCTTTAGTCTTGCCTTTATAGCAACCTCTCTTGGGTGCGTTAATGGCGCCTTCCAGTCTGTATCTTCCAATTCCCCTAATGCCTATACCAATCTTCCCCTTAGGCGCACTAGTTGGTCTGGAATCTTATTAAGGGCCCGATTCTGATGCGGGTTGGAAAAGCTTCCCGACCGAGGGCCTGATTCTGATGCGGTTAGGAAGGCCTCCTAACGGCATTTGCTCCTTCCAAATCGGATCGGGAACGTGTCTTCCCGACCGAGGGCCCAATTCTGATGCGGTTAGGAACAAATGTTCCCATTGAAGTCAATGGGAGTTCAACCAAATTGTATCTGGAAGCATCCGGATGCATCCTACTCCGCAGGTCGGACTTTCCCGATCCGAGTGGGTCGGACACCATTTCCCAACCGATTCGGTCGGGAAGCTTTTCCAACCCGCATCAGAATCGGCCCCTTAGTGTTTTGTACATGGGAGAGACCTCCCCCTTTTCCCATTTCTTAAATTAGCAAAGGGACATAATAAGGAATATCTGACTGAGTCAGTTCCTCTATTTGCAGGTTGAGTGGACTTGAATAGTTGACTTGAATATTTGCTGAATTTATGATGACCCTCTACCCAGATTGTACTTAAGTAAGTAATCTTTATTGTATATAGTTAATCTAAACCATTACAAAAATACATCTAAAACCAGTGTCCTCTTGTGCTTTTGCCCAAGGCAGTATTTTTAACTATTCCCAGGAGAGGCAGAGTTAGTTGATGGTTTCTTGCAGTATGTGTTCGTAGGTGAATGAACTTTGCTGTGCAAATAAGTCAAGTGGGGAGAGGATGTAGCCTTACCGCTAGAGCGGTCAACCTCAAAGTTGGGGAACCGGGTTCGAGTCTCGGCAACGACGCTCAACATCCTGTGATTCTGGGCAAATCACTTAATCTCCCCTTGCCTAACAAAAATGAATGTGTCCATCTGTAACGGAACTGGTGCTCATGTAAAGTTCTCTGATACCTGATATCTTCGGGTCTAGTCCGCGCTATATAAAACTCTAATAAAATAAAAATAAAAAGTGAGTCGCAGTTTAAAAAAAAAAAAAAAGAGGGCACCCCTGGAGAGCAGCAAAATAGTTTCTATCCAGTGATGTGGATGGATCAAACGATGGCAAGCTGTTGAAGGCCAAACCCTCAGCAGCACTGGTCTGGGTTTGAGATGTTTAGTTAACGTTGACCTTTGTTCCACGTCAGAAGAGTGGTTGTTTTTTTAGAAGTTAGGTAAGGGTGTCCTGAGGCACTCCAGAAGCCCTTTCTGCACTTGACAGTTTGTCTTCTATCAGTGCTAGAAATTTTACTAACTTGCAGTTTGTCTGTTCGAAACAGGCTATCACAGCCTGTCTCCTCGTGCATATCGCCCGCTGGCTGAACTGCTATTTGAGCAGACGAGACCTCTCCCCCTTCAGGCTAATGCATGTACAGATCAGGTGTGCCATGCCCTCGTTTCCGCTGCCGCACAGGCGGCAGTGTGATGGCGTTTGCCCCCTTGTCATGGTGGAATACACGGGATGGCTGGGAGTTTTCCCAGCCGATGTTTCAGGAATTTCTCCTTGGTTTTCCTGGAGTATCCCAGCCTGAAGTATGGCTGTGGACTGAGCAATGTGTAGCCATTGATTGTCATCCAAGCATGGCTTCTTGCTGAGAAGGTGGCCTTGTCTTCTACTAGGGAGAGGTTCCTTATTGCCTTCCGCACTATTTTCTGAAACTTGCATGTGTAGTTGGGACTTCCCAGAGCTGGGTGAGTCCAGTGTTTGTAAGGGAATCCTGTAGGAATTTTCTTGCTGGTGATGTCTTTCTATGCTGGAGCTCTTGCCAGAGTAGGTGGTTTAAACTGGTTGGGGAGGTATTCCTGATTTTGTACCAAGAGGTTATGTAGGCCCCCTGTCTTGCTAGCTGTTGTTTGGTGAGGCCGAACTCCAGCCAATTCTGTGCTGTGGAGGTATAACCTGGAATGTTGAACATGATTCTATAGGCCCTGATTAATGTGTTGTCCAGGGTTTTGCAGTCTCTTCTTCTTAGTGCTTCACTACCATATGTAACAGCCGGCAGAATTTTGGCTTGTGCAACCTGGAGGAGAGGAGAGAGCATGGGGCCAGTCAGCTTGGATTAATTTTTTTTTTTTAAAGATGTTTTGATTGTTTTAAAGAACATATCGGTCACAGATACATCAGCAGTCATTACATCACATCACAAAGAGTAAAATGAAGTAAATTATTCAACGAAGGCTTCACTCACATTCGGCCACTTATATTTGTCCGTTCCATCGCCGCTCTTTCAGCTCCATCTCACTAGTAGGAGAGGTACACAGCTCCCGCCGGTAAGTGTTCCATTTGCCCCACTTTTTGTCCCACTTTTTGGGACACACTCTGGATTTGAATACGTCTTTTTCCGCTATCATACATTTATCCAATTCCTTAGCCCATCCCCTCGAGATCGGCACCTCAGTTGCACCCCAGTGCATCGCTATTGTGCGTTTCACCAATGTGTAACCCAAAGTGACCCATTGCTGTTCCACTACAGTAAGGTCCGTTGCCTACCATATGTTGAGGAGCCCCAATTTTGGTGACATTTTAATATCTTTGCCAATGGCGCTAAGCATGTGTTGTGTAGCTCTTTCCCATAAGGCCCATATGATATGATAGTCAGCTTGGATTTTAAGTGCCTCAAAGTTATTGCTAGGGCCTTCCCTTTCCTTTTTATCATCTCAAGCTGGCCAGCAAATTGGCCTCCGTTATCAATAGTAACCCCTAGATATTTGTAGCTGGTTATATTCTGAATTTTGGTGTTACCCAGGTACCAGATATGGGTTTTTTCTCTTCTCCTTTTTATGGACATTGTTTTGGTTTTCTCGAAGTTTACTTTAAGGAAGTTGTCTGTTGTGTATCCATGCAGAGTATTTAGGAGGCATTGCATACCCACTTGCGTGTGGCTGACTAAGACTACGTCATCTGCATATAGGATACTGGATAGAGCCTTGCCACCGATTCTTGGGGCATGTGCATTGCATGAGTCAAGGGTCTGAGTCAAGGCTGCCATGTAGAGATTGAACAGGGTTAGGGCGAGCACACAACCTTGTTTGAGCCCTTTGGTGGTAGTGATGCACCTTGACAGGTGTGTGCTGTAGCCCAGTTTTACCTGCACCCAGGTGTCTTTGTGTAAACATATTAGCATGTCAAGCAGGGCTTGTTGAATTTTCCAGCGTGCCAACTTCCTCCAGAGTCTTGCTCGGTGTATGTTGTCGAAGGCTGCCCTAAAGCCTATAAAGCAGAGGTGGAGTGTCTGATTCGATGTCTTTGCCATGTCCATAATCAGCGACATAGTTAGGATGTTAGTTGTAGTCCCTGGATCTTTAGAGAAGCCAGTTTTATTGAATGGTATGGTTTTTTGCTCTGCTGCCCAGGCCTGAAGATCTGAAGTACTTTGCTTCATTATCGAGTAAGGCAACAAGGCGGTAGTATTTTGGAACAGATTTTTCTCTGCTCTTGTAGATAGGAGCAATGATGGAGCCTTTCCAGGAGGCCGGTAGTTGCCCAAGTTGTCTGACTTCCCGAAAAAGTGAATCTATGGACACTGCCCAGAAGTCTGAGTCTTGCTTAAAGAGGGCTGGCGGGATCCCATTTGGTCCTGGGGCTCCTTCTCTTCTGCCTTTAGCAATCTGATGTTTGGTTGCTGTGATGTGAGATGGTTTGTCCACTTCCTGATGGTTTGCAGTGATTTCGGAAGTGTGTTTTTTCTGGCGGCCCTCGATTGTACTTGAGCCGTATATTGCGGTTCCCAGCCTGCTCCCAGTTTGTTGATTGAAATAAATTGACAGGAAGTCTGACTATGTCTCCTCGATGATGTGTGGTGTCACTCCTCCATGGGATTGGCACATTATTTTGTTCACTGTGGCCCAGAACCTTGTGCTGTTTTTGGTTTTGGTGCCACATAAGAGTTTTTTCCAAAGCTCATCTTCCCTGGACCTTTTATTATCCCATTTTAGTTTTTTGAGCATGTTTCTCCGTTGTCGCAGTGACGATCTGAGATTCGGGTCCCATTGGGCGCTGGGAAGCCATCCTGTTTCCGTTAGATTGTGAGGCGGCCTGTATTTGACTGTTGTTGAAAAGACACTTAATAGATTTATAGTGAAATGTTCCCATTTGCTTATGGGGCTGACTGTAGGGTCATTTTGGTTCTGTAGTAAGGCCTTCGCAACTTGAAGCACCTCCTCTGTGTTTGCTTGAGAGGATTTGATTCTTTTAAGGTGGATTGTGTGACTGAAGTGAGTACCCCCTGGTGGAAGTTCATAGGTTGGAGTAGTTGCCAGAAAGGTTAGCTCCTGCGGTCGATGGTCACTATCCTCCTTGTCCGAGACGAAATGTGCTTTCTCAGTGAAAGAATGGAAGGGAGATCAATGTGTAGTCTAAAGTTGAGCATGCATTTTCAGAGTAGTATGAGGCTGCTGGTGAAGAATCTTCAGGAAATCTGCTATTAAGTGCCCTGAGGTTAATGTGCTCCAAGTCTTCCAGCAGGCGTCTAGCTATTGTGCTCACTCTGCATTGCGGATTTTTGTTTTGTTCAGGAATCTTCCAGGCCGAGGACTGGGCCAATGTTTCCTCGTCTGTTGAAGATCCTAGGAGATGAAGGTTTAGGTCCCCTGAGAGAATCAGATTGGGGGTATCGTGTTTCCCTATAGATGTCAAAAGACAGCTTTCAAGATGCCTTGAATCTTTGTTTTTTTGTTTTGGGTTTATGTAGGAATTTAAGATTAACACCTCCTCCTTCTTCCCCTTGAAACTGAGAGAGATCTTGATTGCGTTGACAGTTGTTGAGGAGGAGGATATTTCTTTGATAGTGGTTATACTCGTTATTGATACGTAGGTTGCCAGCCCGCCTGATAGATGCCCGTATTGTGATTTCTTGGCTGCTGGTGTGTGGAAGCATATGAAGCCATGCAGTTGGAGTGGTTCGGCCATCCACATTTCCTGCAGCAAAATTATGTCAAATGATTTGATGTACAAAAAAAAATATGGGTCCTCTATTTTGCTTTTTAGGCCATTAATGTTCAATGAGCAAAGACAAAGGAATGAGTTTCTCTGTCGAGGCAGCCCCTCTTTTTGTGTGTTTTGTCATTGGGTGCCCCCAAGCCAGTTGATGGTTCTAGTAATCCACTGAGTGTCATGGTGCCCGGGCAATTGCTGTGATGGGGGTTGAGTTTGACTATGGCGGCTGCTATTTCCCTGCTCCCTTGTAGATGATTGGCCCTGGGCTCTCCTGAGTAAAAAGACTGTGGTTTTCCTGTTGCTGCTAATTTTGTTACCTATGTTGGTAAGTAGTGGAAAAGGGTATCCTGCACTGCAGAAGAGCGATCTGCTTATGCCCCATGACTTGAATGTTTCATGTTTGTCTAGTACTTTGTTGGCCAGCGATGATGATTTCCATGTGGCCTTGGTGGTTTCTCTATCCAAGTGTGCGCCTGTCCTGATAAATTCTATTGAAAGCAGGTCGGTTGTTTTTATGTCTCTTAGAGTTGGAATAGTTGATATTAACTGCAAAATGTTGCCTCTTTTCAGGACTTTGCAGTTACCCTTTGACTTGAATTCTGGTTTCAGGAGCATGGTGCATTGGTCTATTTGCTGTCTGGTAGGACTGACCCTTGTGAGATCTTGTCCCCTTGGTTCACATCCTGGAGAATGCAGATTTGGTGTCCAGTCACCATAGTTGACTTGCGACAGCATGTATATAGGTAGGGAGGGAGTCTTGGTGGGGTGTGTTTGGAAGGTTTTTTTCTGGAAATGATCTTTGGGTCATATGGTAATTATGTATATATAAAACACTATTGGTGATATGTATGTTTTCATTTTCAGCCCTGACGAAGTCCCAAAGGGACGGAACGCGTTGGCTGGGCTGGATGGACTGCTTCTGTCAAATTTGCATTTGTTGAATAAAAGTGGATTCAAAGAAACTCGCAAGACTCCTGAATGACTACTATACACTGCATCATGACTTTTGATCTATTACTGGAGAAAAGTATAATCATCTGTGAATTTTGGAACAGATATTCTTTATAGAATTTAACGCTCTGTTTCATTTGTTGTTTTGACCTTGTGTTGAGGTGGCCTCTTGGCAGTGGGGCCACAAAAGTAGAGCAGAGCGTTGGAGGAAATAGAATTTGAATTAATCACACCAGTGCGCCTTTTTGAGACCATATTGCAAGTGTGCTGTTTTGTGGTGTTCTGGATGTAGTCCCTTGAGTTCTAAGAGGAGTGGCTTGTGCCCCATGGGGCGATTTGGATCTTCTCCTTGGGTGTCTCCAGTGGAGCTTTTGGAATCTGAGTTTGAGGTGCGCTGCGTGGTAGTCTCCATTTGATCTCTGATGATGGAATTGGCCCTCTGGCTGGAGGCTGCTCTGTTGCTTGATGTTTGAGAGGTTGCACTTGAGTGGGTTCCCGCCGTGTTCCGTTGTTTTGAGCGGAAAAGTTGGTATGTTGTTAATTGGGTTGTTTCTGGTCTTTTGTATCGGCCTTTTCTCCTGAGTTGTCATCTTTGTTTGGTGTTTTGGGCCGGGACGGCTTCAGGTTGGGGTGGTGTTGATCCGATGGCGCAAGCTTCCCTGGATGAGCTTCTCGTGTTTCCTGTATGTGGGATTTTGACAACTGCTCTCACCGGACTTTGTGTTTTAAAAACAGCTGATTTTGGATTTGGTGGCTTCTTGCAGCCAGTCATATCCTTTTTCAGGTCTTCAAGGAGATTGGACAGGATGGAGGGGAGGGAAGATAGTTTCTCAACAATTGGCCCACAGCCGCAGATCAAACTTGCTTCCAGTTGGGCTCGAGTTATTATTGCGTTAAGGTTCCCTAGTTTTTTGCTTATTCCTCTGACGTATAGAGCTAGGGTGTTGAGGAGCGTCAGTTGTATGTCCATCTTTTCTGACTGGTACTGAAGTGCTTCCACAGATCATTGCATAGTACTTAGAAGGGAAGCGCACTAGTTTGTCATTTGCGGCCGAACCCTGTTATTTGGAAGGGCTCTGCAATTGGGGTCTGTTTCTGAGTTACCTTTGCTGCATTTGTCAGAACTGTTTGGTGGAGATCTCTGTGCTGGCCCTGTTGGGGCGTCCAGCGAGTAAGATGCCACCATGTCGGCCCTTTCCTGGGTGCCAAGGTAGGAAAGGACTTCCAGCTCGTCCCCCTAAATCTTGTGGGACCCCGCCCCTCTGCAGATCTTAATATGGTCCCCTTGGGCTAACGATGTCAGCAACGGGTTAGGGGAGTCAAGGGGGGCCTTTGAGGGTCTTAAGGGCGGTGTAGTTGTTTCTTGTTCTTGTTCCATGGCTCTGCCCTGTGGCTCATTTTTGCTGGCATCCTCTTTTTACATGAAGTGAGTTTCTGGGCTGTGAGGGTAGAACTTTGTTTGGTGGGGCGAGTTTGTCTGTGCCGGTTCCCTCACTTGGGTAACTCCTGTGCATGGATGCTTGCAGGCCGTGATCAGGGGGGTGCGGCGGTGTTGTGGTGGTGCTTAGGGCCGGTATGCCCCTCCCTTCTTCGGTATTTTACCATGATATGCGAGCCGTGGGGTGCCTGTCAGTCTCATTGGCCTGCTCCGCTGCTGCTTGAGTTTGGGGTGAATGCACCTCTTGCATCAGTTGCCTGACTTGAGGTGATGTGGGCGTTAAATGAATGGGGTCCTGTATGCCTTGGGGATACAGGATGTAGTGGGATAACTACTAGATGAAAATATGGTGGATGCTGCATCCTTTAGGAAGAAGAACTCAGAGTAGGTTTTAGGTTGGGAGAGGTTGGTGGAAAAGGCCCTCCCTTGGCCCCCATGATCCATGGGGCTTCTAAGTGGTGTGCCCTGTATCGCTGAGTTGAGGGATTGGGTGTTTATCACAGAATCTTGGGATAAAGAAGCCTCTGGCCCAAACTGAGCTGATGCGATTCCATCAGAATACACAATCCTAAGACTAGATAGGACAGGCAGCCCAGAAGAAGGTCTGGCGATTTTATAAAGTTAAAGTACTAATGCATTTGAAAAGGATACAATATGTGAGTCCCAGCGATGCACTGAGTTTCACTGTTAAAATCACTGCCAACATCTCCTTTGCCGCAATTATTATCTATAGGCCTCCTGGACCTTGGATGATATTTGCTACGGAGGTGGCAAACTATATTGAGACATATTTAACAAAAGAGGAATTTATGGTCATGGGAGACTAGAACTTCCACCTAGAGACCTACAACAATAAAGACTCTAGTGTACTTAAAGAAATACTTGCCTGTTTGGGGTTGCATCAGCAGATCATGAGTTCTACTCATGTAGCCGGACATACCCTTGATGGAATTTTTACTAATGATGCCCGTCTAAAAGTACAGGAAGTATTTCCGCTTACCTGGTCAGATCATAGTGCAGTGTCTTTCTCTGTTAATCTTTCTTCCTCTTATAGGAGGGATAAAGCACCATGTAAAAAAATCCGCTCTAGGAACTGGAAGGAGTTTTCAGCTGATTCTTTTGCTGATACCCTTAACAGTATTTCATGCACCTTCCAGGAGGATGTGGACGATGGGGCGTAAAGTTTCTCAGTATGGCTGTGCTTGGTGGCTGATGTGGTAGCTCCCCTACGGGAAACGTCTCGGTGGAGGAAAGTGCCGACGGCCCCCTGGTTTACTGAGTGACTTAGGATCCTCAGGCAGGCATGTCACTCCCCTGGAACACACCTGGAGGTAACTATGGGGAGCAGGAGCGGATGTTATATAAGGTAGCTCTTAGGGACTATAAATCTGCCATTAAAGGAGAAAACTTGCTTTACTTGAGCAACAAATTTGAGGCAACCAATTCCCCTAAAAAGCTTTTTAATCTTCTCCAGCATATATCTGCACCCCCGCATCCCCAGGAATATAGGGCTCACAGGAATTATGTAACAAGCATGCTGATTTCTTTCCGAATAAAATTGCACATATCTATGGAGAGCTAGATGCCTATAATACAGTAGAGCAGTGATACTCAAAGTGCAGCCCCCGGGGCCACATGACGTCCTCCTGACCTTTACGTGCAGCCCCTGGTCAACAGCAGCACTAAGCTGCTGTTTACTGGACTAAGCACTAACATTAAAAAGATTTTAATTAAACAGGCATGACTTTATTTAAAGGTTAATTTAAGTTAAAGAAAGTGTTGATTAGACCTTAATTGAAGTAGAAAAACAAGCAAGAGTAAGTGATAAAGTATAAAGGTTTTATTTTACAGCGGCTGGGAGAGTGATGAACCCAGGTAGGATTGCCACCCTATTCTCTAATTGGCTACAGCAGGTAGCCCTTTATATAGTGTATTTTTGCTGAATCATACATACTAATCATGTGACCGACAATGGCCATATTTGAGCAACATTACACAACTGAAGCCAAGTCTCCCACCCTCCTTCATTCATTGGTGCAATCACTCCCACCCTCTTGACTACTTTTTCTAAGTGCTATCTGCCTACGTGTAATTTGGTTTGTGTAATCTACGTGTCCTAAAACTCAGCTCAAGCAGAACACGTGATCTGGCTGCATGTTATTTGATTTGTGCAATCTGACAATGTATTTATCTGACTACATGTCTATTTCTACAATCTCAGCATAAACAGAGCGCATGATCTTGCTCTTGTTGCAATGTATTCTGATCATCCCTGTGTCTTATCTTTCCCTACTAAATTGACCTCAAAGCTGATTGGTTTACTTGCATCACTCCCCTGGTACCACCTCCTCGCACGATCATTCTCTGTAGGAACTGTCAATACTGGTTTGTTTGATATACCAGGGACTTCTTGATTTGTTTGTTATATTGATTTCTTAGCTACCGTCAGTATGTTTCAAAGGTTGCAGCTGTTCTCTCTCTGAGCTCGTCCACTTGTAATTTATTAACTTGAAGCGTTGGGCACATACTGCTGTCTAATCACGTACATTCCTGTACTTCTAAAGGTGAGGATTTTTAGTAACATTTTCTCTGGGTCTCTGTCTATACTAACACATTCTATACTAACATCCCCCCCTTTAGTTGATTCTTCAACTATCTCAGAGTTTGTCCTGTCTTCGTTCATCTTGGACGTAAGGCTTGCAAACTGTTTGTTAACATACATTCCCTTTCCCAATTTTGTGACTGCGTTTTTACAGCAATGTAATATTAATTGGAAGATACCACACATAACAAGCAGCACCACTATTATTGGAAGTAAGGATTTAAATAGTCCAGATACCCAATTCGGAAGCCAACTAAACCAGTTCGAGAACCATTTATCTGTGGCACCTCCTTCTCCATGCATTGTCTGTTGTAGATCATGTAAAGTCTGTATGGCTTTAGTTAGAGAGCCATTTCGGCATCATTTCCTGGAATAAATGTACAGCATGCAGTTCCTATTTTTTTCCACAAACTCCACCGTCAATAGCAGTGAGCAAATTCAACACATATCTGTTTTGGGTTACCATCATTATCATGGCTCTTAGTTCTTCTTTAATTGCATTAAAGCCGTCTTCAGTATCGTTCATCATTTTTAAAAGTTCCCACCTTGTGATCTGCAACCACCTTGCATTTGCTTTTATTTGCAAGGTGAAGAAAGGTATTGACCCTCCTGCAAGTCGGAAGTCTTGTGGGATATCCATCCAAAATACTCCGTTTCTCTTCTTGTTCTTTTCTGGTGTAGAAGGGTAATCTTTTTGCTCATTGGGTGTTTGTGCAATACTGAAACATCCTCCCCTGGGATTATTAGCACTGGGGTATGCAGAGTCACCAGGGAACAGACGCCGTGCCATCCAGGTGGCAGTTGGGCATAGACCTTTTCTTTGCACTGCCAGTAGTAATCCATTAGCCCGGAGGTGCCTTGTTGTAAACATCCTAGATTTTTTTTAATAAATCTTTTTTTATTGAAAACAAGGCATGATCAATGAGAAAATCACGTGACATGTACATTGGCAATACTGTTACACTACAAAAGTTACTTAAGACATAGCGATCACAAAGCACTAATTTCGATCCCCCTAGAGACATATTCAGATCCCATTTATAATATCTTCTCTCGATCTTGGAGGTTCACATATCTCTCCTCTATGGATGTTCCATTGTCCCCAAACTTGCGTCCATTTATTCGGGCACCCCCTGGCTTCATAGATGGACTTTTCCGTGATCATACACCAGTCCATATCTTTGCCCCAGTCCTCGATATCCGGTGGGCTCTGAGTCCTCCACAATCTCGCAATATTGCGTTTTGCCACCATCAGCACCAAGGTTATCCACGTGCGCTCCCTGGAGTTTAGGTCGATAGGGCCCCAGATGTTTAGGAGGGCCAATTTAATGTTGCAGTCTATCTTCTGCCCCAGCACTTCTTCCATAAGGTTCGCTACAGCCTCCCACTATCTCTGGATAGTCGTGCATTCCCAAAGTGTATGGACAAAGGTTCCCTCCTGCCCACACCGCCTTACACAGTAACCGTCTGAGCCATATCTCATACGAACCAACACTGACCCAGACAAATAGGATCTATGGAGAAGTTTCAACTGCACCAGGCGGAGCCTGGAGGAGATGGCCACCTCCCGGGGGGAGGCCACTGCCGCCAGCCACTCGTCGTCATCTAATTCCGCTATGTCGTGGTCCCATTTAACCCTCAGGCGAGTCAAGGGATTTGCCATGTTGTTAACCAGTTTTTTGTAAATGAGTGATACGGCCTTCTCCGGCAGGTCGCCATCTAGCACTCTATCCTCAAGCGGGGAGGACTCGGGGAGTTCACTACCCCTAGGGAGAACCGCAAGTAGGGCATGCCTAATTTGGAGATATCTGAAATGTTCCGACTGCGCTAACTCGTATTCCTGCTACAGCCAAGGAAAAGGGACCACCTCACCTGACTTCCACAAATCACCCACCTTGGATATACCAATAAGGTCCCAACGATCAAACCCCTTCGAGCGAATCAGCCTGCCCAATCGCTCGCTATACCAGAGTGGTATGGCCTGTGTAAGTTTCCTCTCCCATCCCAAACTTTTGGTAGCCGCCTTCCACACCTGTACCGCATGTCCAGTTGGGCCAGTCAGGGCAGGTTTCAACGACCGTACATAACGGGTCCCTTCAAAGGTGCCTCCCGGGAGGAGCCATCTGTCGATCTGGAAGGCTGGATCGCCCTGTGGCCGATACATACATTGGTTAATTGCTGCTAGGTGTGATGCCCAATAGTACTTCCGTATGTCTGGAAGTCCGATACCCCCATCGAACCATCCCAGCGTGAGCTTGTGTGTCACGATACGAGGTGGCTTACCCTCCCACAGCAGGTCCCGTATGATACAATCGATTTCTTTAAAGTACGAGGGTGCAACGGGGTGTGGAGTATTATGCAGAGCATATACGAACCTGGGGAGGGACATCATTTTGAACAGGGCAGCACGCCCCAAGAGAGATAACGGAAGCGATTTCCAATGTAGGACGTCAGCTTTAAGACGCACGAGAGGCGGCAGGAGATTGCGTTCATAAAATCTGGACAGATCTTTAGAGACCCAGATCCCCAAGTATTTGAAGCCGTCAGAAGCTTCCGCCAGTTGATATCCCCGAGGGAGCGAAGGTCTCTTTCCATAAAGGGCATATAGCACTGATTTGGTCCAGTTTATAGAATAGCCAGCATATCTACCAAACACGTGAAATATGTCCAGGACCACATTGAGAGATGCAGCCGGGGACGCCAGATAGAGCAATATGTCGTCCGCATACAGCGATATACGGTCTTCCCATCCAGACGTCCATTTGAGGCCCCTTATGGCGGGGTGGTTGCGGACCCACATTGCCAGAGGCTCAAGGGCCAGGGCAAAGAGAAGCGGGGACAAGGGGCATCCCTGCCTGGTGCCCCTACTAAGAGTGAAAACAGGAGATTTCCTGTTATTAACCACTACTTGGGCGAGCGACTGTTGGTAGAGAAGTTGAACCCAACTCGTAAACTCGGGCCCAAAGCCCAATTTGCGAAGGACAGGAAACATATACGGCCACTCGATGGTATCAATGGCTGAAGCAGCGTCAAGGGAGACCACGACAGCATCCTCTCTAATTGTGTCGGCACAGTACTCCGTGGAGCCTACGCAAGTTGAGGGAGGTGTTCCTAGCGGGCATAAATTCCGACTGGTCCGGGTGGACCAGACGGGTAATGACCCCGAGCAGACGGGAGGCAAGGACCTTCGCAAGGATTTTCGCTTCGCAGTTGAGCAGCGAGATGGGTCTATAGGAGGAACATTTGTTACTCGGCTTGCCCACTTTATGAATGACCACGATATTGGCCAGCCGCTGATCCGCGGGCAGAATCCCCCCCTTCTTGCTGTCACGAAACATTTCGGTGAGGTAGGGCGCTGTCTTGCCCGCAGTGATCTTAAACAATTCAATGGGCAAGCCGTTGGGGCCCGATGCCTTCCCACCGCGCAGGTCGTGGATGGCTTTTTCGACCTCTGTGACTGTGATGTCCAGGTCAAGCTCGGAACGCTCCTCGTCAGTGAGCGAGGGCAAAGAAATATCCCACAAAAGCGAGGAAGCCTCCTCCTCCGTGTGCAGAGATTGAGACGTATAGAGTGACTGGTAATATTGGCCGAATGCATCCGCTATGTCCTGGGGGGCAGTGAGGCGGGAGTGAGAATCCGTCTCTATTTCAACCACAACTCGACGGGCCCGATCTCTACGATCTAGCCAAGCTAACAATTTGCCAGCCTTGTCGCCGACGTCATAGATTCTGCTGAGTGTGGCCCTATAGTGCGACTTGGCAGCCTCAGTCGCCAAGTCGGTATATTCCTTGACTTTAATGAGCTGTCAGGCTCCTCAGTTCTGAATCCTCGGGGTCGTGTTGATGCTCAAAGGGGGCCCACCTCTGAACCGCCCCAAGTCTGGAATGTAAATGTACACAGACTATTGGGGCAATTGAGCGGGGGAAGGAAAGGATGGGAACTGCTGGGAGGGAGATCTGCGAAAGATACAATAAAACAACGTGAAATCTATATTGTATATTCTCCCTTATAACTGTAACATATATCAACACATATCGCGCCTCTATACATCAACCCCTACCTGAAATATATAAAGGTAAAAAGGAGGTATCAGAAGAGAGGAGAGGGCAGTGGCACTGTCCGAACAACACTCAAGGTTATATGTCATTACCCCGTGCTGTGCCAGGCTGTACCTTAAGAACCCTCTCTAAGCGACCTATCTCCTGTGATTTAAAGAAAATAGAAGAAAAAAAACGTGTAAGAGAGTTTCCTTTGTACCCTGGAATAAGGCAAGTTTTTTCCTGAAGCTTAAGAGGGAATAGCCAGGAATTGTTATACATCACAATGACCCCAGCATCCTCTAAACTTATAGCTCAAGTCTCGGTATCGAATTATGTCTCATTCAACATAGCCCGGTCTTGGCACGTCGATAGTTTCGTAATTTCCCCCAAAGAACACACAGAAGCAAAGTATCTCTCAAGGTATTCCAGAGGTATTACTAAATGAAACCAAAATCTTTCGCGGGTGCTTTACTTCTCCCTGCATGAAACCTGAAAGGTGTCCTTCGGTTTCCCCAACAGAGAGAGAGCAATCCCAAGCGCCCCAACGGGCACCTAAGCTCCTCTGCAAAGAGACCGTAGATATTACGCGTCTCGTCCAACAGAGGAGTCTCGAGGAGTCGGTGAACCCGTCACCATTTATTAGCAGGAATGGCGGTACGGGAGGGTTGTGCTTACGCACTCTTACCGCCCAAAGCTAGTAGGTTGCCAGAGAAGTCCGACTTTAGCAACGCAGGTCGAATAATCGGCGGTGTTCTCCAGCTTCCGTCGCCCTTATCTCCGTCTCCGGCTTCGCGTCCGGGTTACGTGCTGCGTGACTCGCTATGCACGCCGGTATGTGTAGTTCTGGCATGGTCTCTTGTAAGCTGGGTTCGCGCAAGGAGGGCAGATAGTACACAACCGGCATACCGATCCTGACAGCACATCCCCCTTCCCAGGGAACGCTATCTGCCAGACGGCTTCTCAGGGTGTAAACGATGGAACCTGGCCACCAATCTAGGCGCGTGCACCGCCCTAACCGGTTCCCAGGAGTTTTCCTCTGGACCATAACCTTTCCAGGCCACCAAGTACCACAGTTTCCCCCGTACCCTCTTGGCATCCAGAACATCCCGAACCTCATACTCTTGTTCTCCCTGAACCCAAATAGGAGGGGGGTCCTTCTTCACAGGGCCATGAGAGGGTTTCAGGAGGGATACGTGAAACACCGGATGTATCTGAAAATGAGCTGGCAGCTTCAATTTAACTGCCACTGGATTAACGTGTTTAATCACCCGGTAAGGGCCAATAAATTTGGGATTAAACACGCTGTATTTCTTGAATCTTATGTGTTTAGTTGATAACCAAACCCAATCCCCACTCCTGTACGAAGGACCAAGTCTTCGATGCTTATCAGCCTGGGCTTTGTACCTTTCTTTGGCCTTGAGTAGATTGTTACGTGTTGTGAACAGTGTTTTGCGCAAAAGCATCAGTTTTTCGCGTAGAACCGGAAATTTAGTGTTAGTGCTAGGGATGATTAAGTGAGTGAACCGGGGGTGAAACCCATAGATGCTGAAAAAAGGGGTGTGCAGCATGGAGGAGTGTTTTGCGTTGTTGTATGCAATCTCCGCCACCCACAACCAATCCACCCATGCGTCAGTATTAGTATCGACATAGCACCTAAGGAACTGTTTGAGGGTCTGATTAAGTCTCTCAGTTTGACCATCGGTCTGAGGGTGGAAGCTCGTAGAAAGAGAAGAAGTGATCCGTAGCTCAGAGCACCAGGTTCTCCAGAAGCCAGCTGTGAATTGGGCTCCTCTGTCTGACACGATGACTTTAGGAAGGCCGTGGAGCCGGACAATGTTAACCAACAGCAGTTTGGCCAACTGACTTGCCGAGGGTGCTTGTTTGCACGCGATAAAATGGCCCATTTTGGAAAAATAGTCAATGACCACTATGATGGCTGTGTTCCCCTGATCCTTGGGTAAACCTACGATGAAATCCACCGAAAACCGTTCCCACGGGGTCTCAGGGGTGGGCATGGTCTGTAGGAGTCCCTGCGATTGTTGATGGTCGGTTTTCATTTGGGCACACGTGGAACATTCCCGTACCCACGATAAGACGTCCGGGCGAACTGACGGCCACCAGAACTGCCGCAGCACTTTCTCCAGGGTTTTTGTGCCTCCTAGGTGTCCTGCACACGGGATGTCATGACACCATGAAAACACAGTTCTACGTAGGTTGTTATTGGGGACCAACACTTGGCCTTTCATGGGGAGGCCTTGCCGCATCTGCCAGACCGGATGTCCTTTGAGCCAGTTTCTCCAGGTAAACGTTTGTATCCCTTGTCGAATCTTCTGCAAGAAATCGTCGGTTTGAATAGCACACAATACCCTGCTAGGATCTATGATGGAGTGTTCTGGAGTGAAGGAGCGAAACGGGATGGTGTCTTGTCTTGTAAGAGCGTCAGCCTTCTTGTTGTCCACACCAGGTCGGAAGGTCACCACGAAATGGTATTCTGCGAAGAACAACATCCATCGGAGCTGACGTGCAGTGAGGTGGCGAGCGGCCCGCATAAACTGGAGATTACGATGGTCCGAGTAGACCGTTACCTGATGTACGGCCCCCATCAGCCAATGTCTCCACTCCAGAAAGGCGTCTCTGATAGCTAAGAGCTCCTTTTCTGCGATCGTATAATTCTGCTCCACCGTGTTCAACTTCCGGGACATAAATGCTATGGGGTGTAGGCAACTGGTGGTTTCATTCCGTTGATAAAGCACCGCCCCGACAGCTACTTCGGAGGCATCGGCCTCCACAATAAACGGTAAATCCGGGTTGGCATGGATGAGAACCGGGGCTGTCATGAAAGATCGCTTTAGAAGATCGAACGCCTTCTGTGTTTCTTCGGTCCATAGGAACGGGGTCTTTTTCCTTGTCAATTTGGTTAGGAGTGCCACCATGTCCGAAAACTGTTGTATAAATCTTCTGTAGAAGTTCGCAAAACCCAATAGACTCTGGATCTCCTTTACGTTGCGGGGACAAGGCCAATCAACGATGGCCTTCACCTTCCTCTCTGCCATGACTTGACCAGAGGGGGTGAGCATAACTCCTAGGAACTCCACTGTGGTCACGTGGAACTCGCATTTCGTAATTTTGCAAAACAATTGGTGTTTACGCAGTGCTTGCAATACCAGGCTTACATGAACAACATGTTCTTCCTCTGTTTTGGAGTATATGAGGATGTCGTCGATATAGACAACAACGAAGAGGTCCAAGTATTCCCTTAGGACCTCATTGAGAAAGAATTGAAACGCCGCAGGGGCATTACATAGTCCAAAGGGCATAACAAGGTATTCAAAGAGCCCATACCGCGTTTTAAATGCAGTTTTCCATTCATCACCCTTGTGTATTCGGACCAAATGGTATGCCCCTCTTAGGTCTAGTTTAGTGTAGATGACAGCTGCCCGTACCTGCTCCAATAATACAGGGATCAAGGGAAGTGGATACTGGTTCTTAATGGTAAGGGCGTTCAACGCTCTGTAGTCGATGCAACACCTCAGGTCTCCGTTAGCTTTCGGGATGAAAAAGAGGGGAGAGGCTGCCGGGGATCTGGACGGACGAATAAATCCCAATTCCAGATGTTTATCCAAATACTTACGTAGATACTCATTTTCGGGTACCGTAAGTGCGTATATCCTCCCACAAGGGACTACTGACCCTGGGACCAGGTCTATTCGACAATCGTAGTCTCTGTGAGGTGGCAGTACCTCCGCCTTGGTATCGCTAAAGACGTCGTCGTATTCTGCATAACACTTGGGCAAGACCACTTTCTTTTCTGCTGCAGTTGCAATGTGGTGACTGGTTGCTAGGATTCTCGATGGCCTGGTTGTCCCTAGGTTACAGTGATTCTGGCAATAGATGGAGTCCAGCTGTAAGGTTTTGTTGGCCCATTGAACGGTAGGCTCGTGTTTCTGTAGCCAGGGAAGACCCAGTATAACCCCATACTGCGGGGCATGAATAATGTTAAAGGATAACCGCTCCCTATGGTATTCTTCATAGATGAGCTCATACTCCAGAGTACTATATCTGATGGGTCCGGACTCGAGTACCTTGCCATCGACGGCGTACACCTTTTCTGGGTTAGTCTTGTGGATTAGTTGCACTCCTAAACGTAATGCCTCTCCTTGGTCCATAAAGCAGCCGGTGGCTCCTGAGTCTACCATGGCTCGGATTTGTTTGATTTCTTGGTTGATGTTTATGATCAGTGTAATAAAAAAATGATTCGCTTCCGTGAAGGTAAATGTATCCACCGAAGGGATGGCACAACCGCTTGAGGGTATCCCTTCCTGAGTCCTCAAGCGTTGCAGTCTTCCTTCCCTTTTTCGGCCGTCACCGTGGCCACTTGCCCCGATCGAGACCGGCCGTATTTCGGTTTAACCGGACATTCACGAAGGAAATGTCCCTTTTTTCCGCAGTACAGGCATAGACCCTGTTTGCGGCGATGGTCTCTTTCACTGAGAGTCAACGAGGCTCTCACCGTTCCAATCTCCATTGGTTCAGTTTTCGGGGCTGCTTTCTCGGAACAAGCGGTTCGGTCATTGTATGGGACGTTTTTCTCTTTTCGCTTGTGTTCTCCTTTGCGCTCCCGCATCCTATGATCTAATCGGAGGGTGAGTTCTATGAGAGCCGCACAGGTGCGGGGTTGGGTTCGATTTGAGCTAAAACGTCCTTGAGCTCTTCTGTGAGCCCCTGATAGAAAATAGCCGACTGTTTGGCTTCCGGCCAGTCTGTTTCTGCCACCAGTCTCCTAAAGTTATTTAGGTAACTAACTAAATCAGAGGTCCCCTGTCGTAGCTCCAGTAGGTCTCTATCCGCAGAGAAAGTCTCGGCCCGCCGATCAAAGGTCTTCTCAAAGTTCTCCCTGAATTCGTCCCAGTCATACAGTAGTGGGTCGTCTCTCTGCACAATGGGGACTGCCCATTGAGCCGCCTCTCCACCCAGGTAAGAGATCAGAAAAGCCACTCTGGCTTGGTTGGTGGCAAACATCTTTGGTTTGCATGTAAAGTGAAGTAGCACTTGTGTTATGAAGACCTGTACCTTCTTAATGTCCCCATAGACTCTTTCCGGAGGGGCCAATGGAATCTGAGCCGGCATCTCCACTATTACTGACGTTGGGTGGGGGGTTCCCCCTACATCAAACGGGTTCCTTTGCAACCTGTCTACTCGGGATTGCAAGGCCGCTGTCTCCTGGCGCGAGGCAGCCAGTTCTACCTGAACAAGCGCCAGAGCCGCCATCACATCCTCTTAAGGTGGCCATCCCTGAACCCAGCACAACCAGGAGGAGTTAAATTCTTAGGCCGATTATTCTGTCAGGCTCCTCAGTTCTGAATCCTCGGGGTCGTGCTGATGCTCAAAGGGGGCCCACCTCTGAACCGCCCCAAGTCTGGAATGTAAATGTACACAGACTATTGGGGCAATTGAGCGGGGGAAGGAAAGGATGGGAACTGCTGGGAGGGAGATCTGCGAAAGATACAATAAAACAACGTGAAATCTATATTGTATATTCTCCCTTATAACTGTAACATATATCAACACATATCGCGCCTCTATACATCAACCCCTACCTGAAATATATAAAGGTAAAAAGGAGGTATCAGAAGAGAGGAGAGGGCAGTGGCACTGTCCGAACAACACTCAAGGTTATATGTCATTACCCCGTGCTGTGCCAGGCTGTACCTTAAGTACCCTCTCTAAGCGACCTCTCTCCTGTGATTTAAAGAAAATAGAAGAAAAAAACGTGTAAGAGAGTTTCCTTTGTACCCTGGAATAAGGCAAGTTTTTTCCTGAAGCTTAAGAGGGAATAGCCAGGAATTGTTATACATCACAATGACCCCAGCATCCTCTAAACTTATAGCTCAAGTCTCGGTATCGAATTATGTCTCATTCAACATAGCCCGGTCTTGGCACGTCGATAGTTTCGTAATTTCCCCCAAAGAACTCACAGAAGCAAAGTATCTCTCAAAGTATTCCAGAGGTATTACTAAATGAAACCAAAATCTTTCGCGGGTGCTTTACTTCTCCCTGCATGAAACCGGAAAGGTGTCCTTCAGTTTCCCCAACAGAGAGAGAGCAATCCCAAGCGCCCCAACGGGCACCTAAGCTCCTCTGCAAAGAGACCGTAGATATTACGCGTCTCGTCCAACAGAGGAGTCTCGAGGAGTCGGTGAACCCGTCACCATTTATTAGCAGGAATGGCGGTACGGAAGGGTTGTGCTTACGCACTCTTACCGCCCAAAGCTAGTAGGTTGCCAGAGAAGTCCGACTTCAGCAACGCAGGTCGAATAATCGACGGTGTTCTCCAGCTTCCGTCGCCCTTATCTCCGTCTTCGGCTTCGCGTCCGGGTTACGTGCTGCGTGACTCACTATGCACGCCGGTATGTGTAGTTCTGGCATGGTCTCTTGTAAGCTGGGTTCGCGCAAGGAGGGCAGATAGTGTACAACCGGCATACCGATCCTGACATGCGCAATCTCTGCCGTACCTCCGCTGAGTTGTCAAGCCGGAGAGCTTCCTCTAAAGATAGGATTTCTCTCTCTAAGCGAGTCATTTCTGCACACTTCTCCTTTCGCTGTCCCGAGATCTGGGCCAGAGCCACCCCGTATGACAGCCTTGTAGGCTTCCCATAGTGTTGTCGCCGAGTCTACCGTCCCGTCGTTCTCCTGGAAATAATGGTCTGACTCACTTAAGATCACTGATTGGGGGGTCGTAATGTACCAGGAGTTGATCGGGGCTGTACGGCCAACTGTGGGCTCCCCCACCTCCAGGCGACATAGGATAGGGGAGTGGTCGGAAATCCCCCTGGCCAAGTGCTGTATTTCCGTCACGCAGTCAAGTTGGTGTGCGAGCGTCAATACATAGGGGCATATCCTCAAGGAACTATCGCCGAGTTAACAGCACTTTATATCAGCCAAAGTCATGATAAAGTCATCGTCCCATTCACAAGCTGGTGCAAACAGCCGATATCACCAGTTTACCTGCGATAGCAGCCGCAAAAAACATCGCCACAGATGACCCCGGCAACTAACGCTAATGATATGCAGAGTAGGCGTTCCCGTGCAAAAATCCGCGACAACACCACAACGCAACGACCAGCCAGATCGGCGATAAGATCACAAAACATGCGATAAGGCGCGTTAGCAGCAGGAAATTAACACCTGCTCTGACCTGGTGCAAAGTCGGACGACAACCTGCACCAGAAAAGGGAGCCCAGCCCACAGCCACACCTGAAGAACAACAGATGCCATGGAGCTACTCATCATGCAGCTCGGAGCCCCAACAGGGCCACAACACCCACCGCCACCACACCCAGGCCCGCCACCCCCCCCGCACACCCCCTCCTCCCCCAGGACCACCACGGAGGCAGCGCAGACAAAGACAGCGGACCTTCAGGAAACGCACCAGCCTCACAGACTTGACACCAGAGAATGTCATTGCCCACTACAGACTCAAAAGGTCAACCATCCTCCGCCTCCTGACCATCATTGCCCACAGGCTGACGGTACCAACACAGCGGACAACCAACATCCCACCTCAGACAAAGCTGCTGGCCGTGCTGCACCTGTTGCCCTCTGGGACATTCCAACCAACAACTGCCAGAGTCGGAAGAGTCTCACAGCCAGCCCTATCAAAGTTCCTCACACCTGTCCTGGATGCCATCACCAGCTTGGTACCCCAGTACCTATACTTCCCCCACACTGCGCAGGAACAACTGGAGACCAAGCAAGGCTTCTACGCCATAGAAGGCTTCCCGCACGTGTTGGGGGCAATTGACTGCACACATGTCCTACTTGTGCCCCCTGCCGACACTGCACACAATTACTGCAACAGAAAGCACACGCATTCCATCAATGTGCAGGCAATAGTCGACCACCGGGGACTCTTCACCAATGTCGTCGCAAACTACCCAGGCAGTGTGCATTATTCATACATCTTCCGACAGTCCATCATCAACCGGCGCTTCCAGGATGGCACCTACGGAAATGCAGTGCTCGTTGGTAAGTACCAAATGAACACACCACACACCTCAAATCCACAATCATGCAAATCACAACCCTGGGAATGCACACGCTACAAACACACATACAACATGCCCACCCACCAGACACGACTGCACAACGTACTGCGGAAACCTGGGCTAGCCATGTACATGAGCCATCCCCGGCATGGCACCTCAGCCACACAATAGCAGTATGCGGGGAGAGGTAGGAAGCAGGCATGTGCGAAGGAGACAAGTGACCCATGAATGAGAATGCACACAATGCCAAGTGTGGCGTGGAAGTGCTGGACAGACTGCAGTATGCAGACCACAGACATATCCATGTCGACATATACTGCTGGTGGTGGTAGTGTTGTGGACAGTGGACGCAACCATGTCACCCCAGCCAGTGGGGAAGGTCTCGGAAATGTAGCCTGTGACGTCCCCCCCCTGCAAGCGTGTGCGGAGTGGGCTGGCCCGGCGTATGCCATGCCAGCGTAGGGGTGTGAATAAAAAGCACGTAGCTCTGGGCATGGTTCTCTTCCGGAATGCCCAACGTGTCTGCCAGGGCGGCGCCTCCCACCCCGCCACGAGGCCGACGCCGTCACCGAGAGCGGTGTGGCCGCGATCCTGTGCGTCCGCCGCAGCCCGGGCCGCTGGACCCCGAACCAGTCCCGCCCGGCCGTGCGCATCCAGGCCTCACTGCTCACCTGCCGACACCGGCGTGTCCCCAAGAGGGCCCACCATGTGCCTGCGCTCGCACCAAGCCAGAGGCCCTCGAGCTTGGCAGCCTCCTCAGACCACCACGGCCTCCGCAGGCAAGGCTCGCAGTACTCCTCTGTCGTTGACGTACTCCACCGGCCTACACAGCGGACAAGTAGGCCACATATTTGGAACTGAGTCTTGATTACACAATGGCAGAGTACACACGTTAATGCAGAGTCTAAATCAGTATACTCCCTTCGCGGTGGTGCCACCAACTCTGTGCATAGCATTCCGACCACACGTGTCTGTGGGCCCTTGCTGACCGCTGCCTCCGGCCTACACTGCGGTCGAGTAGGACACACATTTGGAACTGGGTCTTGATTTGTCAATTGCAGACTTCATGTCATTGTACAGGCCTCATCGCAGACTGCATCCCCTTCCGGCTCTGGTGCCACTGACTCTGTGCCACGAGAGTCATGGACACTCTCTGGTGGAACTCTGGTGGCGTCAGAGTCTATGGCCTGGGGGTTGTCTCCATCATCATGTAGCTGATACTGACATCGTGGGGAAAAGGAGACTGTAGCATTCAACTCCTCCATATTGCCTGTTTCTGCTTGCTTCTGCCCTCTGCATCATGCCCTGGATGGACACCTTCCACTGTCCCCCGTAACACTCTGCGACACTCTCATTGGACATGAATGTGCGCCCTCTCAGCTCACCTGGCCCTACCTCAGTGCATCGCAAGTCACCGTCCCGTGGTGGTGTGCCTGTGCCGGCCGTTATGCATCCGGGGCCACCAACTCTGTGCAGATCAAGTCCTGGAACCTTGCTGTTTGTACTTTGAACTTCTGATTGTCTGATCACTGTTGTAGTTGTTGCCAGCACCAATCAACCCCTGAGGGGTGGCGTACACTACCCAACTCCCATCCAGCACAGGCGTCACTGGACGTGTGGCCCTGGCAATAAAAGGTGCCAGTTCCACGGATAATCTCAGTGTGTCAGTGTGGTCATTATGTATGCATGTGGGCCCCGGGCCATACCAATCAATCAATCAATCAATCATGTCACTTATAAAGCGCACTACATACCCGCGAGGGTCTCAAGGCGCTGGGGGAAAAGGGGGGTGGTGCTGCTACTGATCGAAGAGCCAGGTCTTGAGGAGTCTTCTGAAGACCAGTAGGTCTTGGGTCTGTCGGAGGTTGGTGGGGAGGGTGTTCCAGGTCTTGGCGGCGAGGTGGGAGAAGGATCTGCCGCCGGCGGTCGTTTTCCGGATGCGGGGACTGTGGCGAGGGCGAGGCTGGTCGAGCGGAGCTGGCAGGTGGGGGTGTAGAAGCTGAGTCGTCTGTTGAGGTAGGCTGGTCCGGAGTTGTGGAGTGCTTTGTGTGCGTGGGTGAGGAGCTTGAAGGTTATCCTCTTGTTGACAGGGAGCCAGTGCAGGTCTCTCAGGTGGGGTGTGATGTGGCTGCGTCGGGGGATGTCGAGGATAAGACGTGCAGAGGCGTTCTGGATGCGTTGCAGCCGTCTCAGGAGCTTAGCCGTCGTTCCTGCGTAGAGGGCGTTTCCGTAGTCCAGCCTGCTGGTGACGAGGGCCTGGGTGACTGTTTTTCTTGTTTCGGTGGGGATCCACTTGAAGATCCTGCGGAGCATTCGGAGGATGTTGAAGCAGGATGAGGAAACGGCGTTGACCTGCTTAGTCATGGAGAGGGTGGGGTCGAGGATGACCCCTAGGTTGCGTACGTGGTCGGTGGGTGGCGGGGCTGTTCCCAGTGATGTTGGCCACCAGGAGTCGTCCCAGGCTGAAGGGTTGGAACCAAGGATGAGGACCTCCGTCTTGTCCGAGTTCAGCTTCAGGCGGCTGGTCCTCATCCATTCGGCGACGGCCTTCATTCCTTCGTGGAGGTGGGCTTTGGCGGTGTGAGGGTCTTTGGTGAGGGAGAGGATCAGCTGGGTGTCGTCGGCGTAGGAGATGATGTTGAGGTTGTGCTGTCGGGCGACGTGGGCGAGGGGTGCCATGTAGATGTTGAACAGCGTTGGGCTGAGGGAGGAGCCTTGGGGTACGCCGCAGATGATCTTGGTGGCCTTGGATCGGAAGGGGGCGAGGCGGACGCTTTGTGTTCTGCCGGAAAGGAAGGATGTGGTCCAGTCCAGGGCCTTCTCTTGGATCCCGGCGTCGTGAAGGCGTGTTCGTAGTGTGTGGTGGCAGACAGTGTCGAAGGCGGCTGATAGGTCCAGGAGGATGAGGGCTGCTGTTTCTCCGTTGTCTAGCAGGGTCCTGATGTCATCGGTGGCGGCGATGAGGGCGGTTTCGGTGCTGTGGTTGCTGCGGAAGCCGGACTGGGAAGGGTCCAGGATGTTGTTCTCCTCGAGGTAGCGGGTCAGTTGTTTGTTGACGATTTTCTCGGTGACCTTCGCGGGGAACGGGAGCAGAGAGATGGGTCGGAAGTTCTTGAGGTCCTTGGGGTCTGCCTTGGGTTTCTTGAGTAAGGCGGTGATCTCGGCGTGCTTCCAGCTTTCCGGGAAGGTTGCTGTCTCGAAGGAGATGTTGATTATTTTCCGGAGATGGGGCGCGATGGCTGTACTGGCTTTGTTGAAGATGTGGTGAGGGCACGGGTCTAGCGGTGAACCGGAGTGGATGGTGTTCATGATCTCGCTGGTGTCCTCGTCGTTGATGTTGGTCCAGGAGAGCAGGCGGTTGGTGGTTGTGGGGGCAGTGGTCTCGGTGGTTGCCGGGGCGGTCGTGGTGTTGAAGCTGTCGTGGATGTTGGCGATTTTGCGGTGGAAGAAGGTGGCCAGTGAGTCGCACAGGTCTCGCGACGGCTGGATGACGTTGGTGTTGGAGCTGGGGTTGGAGAGTTCCTTCACGATGTTGAAGAGCTCTTTGCGGTTGTGTGCGTTGTTGTCTAGGCGGTCTTTGAGTGAGGCCCTTTTGGCGGATCTGATGAGGTGATGGTGACTGCGGGTGGCGCTCTTGTGGGCGGCGTAGCTGTCCGCTGTCCGTTCGTGGAGCCAGATCTTCTCCAGTTTTCGGCATGTTTGTTTGGAGGCCTGGAGGTCTTCGGTGAACCAGGTGGCTTTCTTGCTGGTGTGGCTGTTGGGCGGATTCTTGAGCGGGGCGAGGGTGTTGGCGCAGTCGTCGATCCACTGTCTGAGGTTGCGGGCGGCGGTGTCGGGGTCGGAGGGTTCGGCGGGTGGGCTCAGGGCGAGGGTTGTGGTTAGCTGGTCTTCCGTGACTCTGCTCCAGCAGCGGCGAGGCATTTGTTCGGTGCGGTGGTGCGTGGTGGGCTTCCTGTAGGTGAAGTGGATGCAGTGGTGGTCAGTCCAGTGGGGTTCGGAGGTGTGGTTGAAGGAGACGTGTGGGCTAGCGGAAAAGATGGAGTCTAGCGTGTGGCCGGCGGCGTGGGTGGGTGTAGTCATGAGCTGTCTGAGTCCGAGGGTGGCGAGGTTGTCGATCAGGGTGGTGGAGTTGGTGTCCTTGTTGTTCTCGAGGTGGAAGTTCAGGTCCCCGAGGAGGATGTAGTCCGTGGAGGCGATGGCGTGTGTGTTGACGAAGTCAGCGATGGAATCGCTGAACTGTGGTCGGGGTCCGGGGGGTCTGTAGATGAGGGTTCCTCTGAGGGTGGTGTTGGGATCGGTGTGGATCTGGAAGTGCATGTGTTCGGCGGTGCTGAGGGTGTCGTCGGTGTTGGTTGAGACTCTGAGGGTGTTCCTGTGGACGATGGCGATGCCTCCTCCGACTCCGTTGGTGCGGTCCCTACGGGTGATCTTGTATCCGTCCGGGATGGCAATGGCGATGTCGGGGGCTGAAGCGGGATTCAGCCAGGTCTCCGTCAGGAATGCGACGTCTGGGGAGGTTGAGTCGAGAAGGTCCCAGAGTTCGATGGCGTGTTTGCGGGCGGAGCGGGTGTTGAGGAGGATGCATCTGAGGTAGTTGGGTTCTTTCCTGGGCGGTGGTTTGGCGGGGCGGGTGCTGGCGAAGCTGCAGTTCCGGCAGGTGAAGGGCCCTTGGGTGCGCTTCGGGTGGCCTGGTAGCAGGCGTGATCTTTTCCGGGGTTGAGTGCGTGGAGGGTGCTGGCGCCGTATCGGCGTCTGTTGATGTGGCGGGTGCGGGGGATGCCCGGACCAGGGGGTCTGGCGCTGGGCGCGGTCACGGCGCGGACGGGCGCAGACGGGCTTGCCTTAGGCGCGCCTTTGGCGCGCCAGCGGCGCGCCCGCTGAGCGCGGCCGCCATAAATGGGGAGGTGGGAGGGAGGAGCAGGGAATGGGGCAGCGAATGGGCAGTCAGGGGCGGGGCCGCAGAGCGCAGCGGCGGGAAACAGGCACAGAAGGGAAAACGAGCACAATCAGGGCATCAAGGGGGCACAGAAAGGAAAAAAAACGAGCACAATCAGGGGCAGCAAGGGGGCACAGAAAGGAAAAAACTAGCACAATCAGGGGCAGCAAGGGGGCACAGAAAGGAAAAACTAGCACAATCAGGGGCAGCAAGGGGGCACAGAAAGGAAAAACGAGCACAATCAGGGGCAGCAAGGGGGCACAGAAAGGAAAAACGAGCACAATCAGGGGCAGCAAGGGGGCACAGAAAGGAAAAAACGAGCACAATCAGGGGCAGCAAGGGGGGCACAGAAAGGAAAAAACGAGCACAATCAGGGGCAGCAAGGGGGCACAGAAAGGAAAAACGAGCACAATCAGGGGCAGCAGCAGGGCACACAGACGGAGCTGTGTGGTGGGGGAGCCGACCTACCAGTCAAGGTCAGGGGTCGCTCTCTTCACCACGCAGCGGCCGCCATAAATGGGGAGGTGGGAGGGAGGAGCAGGGAATGGGGCAGCGAATGGGCAGTGAGGGGGCGGGGCCGCAGGGCGCAGCGGCGGGAAACAGGCACAGAAGGGAAAACGTGCACAATCAGGGCATCAAGGGGGCACAGAAAGGAAAAAAAAAACGAGCACAATCAGGGGCAGCAAGGGGGCACAGAAAAGAAAAAACTAGCACAATCAGGGGCAGCAAGGGGGCACAGAAAGGAAAAACGAGCACAATCAGGGGCAGCAAGGGGGCACAGAAAGGAAAAACGAGCACAATCAGAGGCAGCAAGGGGGCACAGAAAGGAAAAACGAGCACAATCAGGGGCAGCAAGGGGGCACAGAAAGGAAAAAACGAGCACAATCAGTGGCAGCAAGGGGGGGCACAGAAAGGAAAAACGAGCACAATCAGGGGCAGCAGCAGGGCACACAGACGGAGCTGTGTGGTGGGGGAGCGACCTACCAGTCAAGGTCAGGGGTCGCTCTCTTCACCACGCAGCGGCCGCCATAAATGGGGAGGTGGGAGGGAGGAGCAGGGAATGGGGCAGCGAATGGGCAGTGAGGGGGCGGGGCCGCAGGCGCAGCGGCGGGAAACGGGCACAGAAGGGAAAACGAGCACAATCAGGGCATCAAGGGGCACAGAAAGGGGAAAAAAACGAGCACAATCAGGGGCAGCAAGGGGGCACAGAAAGGAAAAAACTAGCACAATCAGGTGCAGCAAGGGGGCACAGAAAGGAAAAACGAGCACAATCGGGGCAGCAAGGGGGCACAGAAAGGAAAAACGAGCACAATCAGGGGCAGCAAGGGCGACAGAAAGGAAAAACGAGCACAATCAGGGGCAGCAAGGGGGCACAGAAAGGAAAAACGAGCACAATCAGGGGCAGCAAGGGGGACACAGAAAGGAAAAAACGAGCACAATCAGGGGCAGCAAGGGGGCACAGAAAGGAAAAACGAGCACAATCAGGGGCAGCAGCAGGGCACACAGACGGAGCTGTGTGGTGGGGGAGCGACCTACCAGTCAAGGTCAGGGGTCGCACATTGCATTGTGCCATGTACAGCGGGCGCAACCTAGTCACCTCAGGCAGTGGGGTAGACCTGGGACATGTGGCTGTGTCAGACCACCCTGTGAGCGTGAGGGAGTGGACCGGCGTACGGCAGTACGGCGTAGGGGTGTGGTCATTCCACAGGTGGCTCTGGGCGTGGTTAAGTTTAGGCCTTGCCAGGGAAGTAACTAATGCGTGTGACTCAGGTGTAGTGTCGGCACCACACGTCACGCAATATTCAATGTTGCCATGTAGCATGCGCCCGGAGTACGGGCTCAGCCGAGGGGTAGATGAGGGTGCGCAGGCCCGCTGGGGGTCAGGGATCAGACATGCCAACTGTTGTGTGTGTCGCTATTTCCGCAGCATAAGCCAAAGGTCTACCCTCGGCCGCATGGCGAGTTCAGCCAGGCATGAACTCTACATCTGTGTCCGCCCTGTCTTTACCATTGCCCTACACACACGTGTCCGTCCACCTTCAGCGCAGGACATCACTGTGTCGTTGTCAGGCTTTCGGACATGCGCAGACAGGCATGACAATAGTGTGCCGTAGGGGTGCAAGTGATGCAACCGCGCTGCGCACTCTGGTGAATATGCTCGGGGGGGAGGGAGAAGTGGCATTGAGGCTACGTAATCCACATTGATGCCGCTCATTTGCAACAAGCAGTACATGTCATGCAGGAATCACAAAGTCACACATATCACACACCAATGAACCAGTGAGCCTGCCAACACATCATGCCAAACCAACTATTGACTCATGTCTCTCTGCACTGTCACAGGTTACCAAGGATATGCACTCTGCGCTTGGATGATGACACCCCTCCGAGCCCCGAACACACAGGCCCAGAGGCAGTACAATGCGGCCCACAAACGCACCAGGGGCATCGTGGAACGCACATTTGGCGTGTTGAAGTCACGTTTCAGGTGCCTGGACGTCACAGGTGGAAGGCTCCTGTATAGCC
Source organism: Calotriton arnoldi (assembly GCA_963921515.1). Taxonomy (NCBI): domain Eukaryota; kingdom Metazoa; phylum Chordata; class Amphibia; order Caudata; family Salamandridae; genus Calotriton; species Calotriton arnoldi. The sequence continues at coordinate 737,673 of CAWUFW010006598.1, read as the reverse complement.
CAGACATCGTGTGCAAGATGATCGTTGCATGTTGTGTGTTGCACAACATATGTGTACGCAGCAGGGCACCATGGATACATGTGCCAGATGCACCGGACGATGATGATGGGGATGAGGCAGGTGGACCACAGCCCACTGCAGCCGCAGCAGGAATAGCCCGTAGGAACACCATCATTGACAATTTCTTCACATGAGCACGTCACATTGTGGCAGTCCTTGGCAGTATTGGGACAGTACATAATGACCACAGGCAAAGCATGTGCAAATAAATGCATTCGTAGAACACTATCCCTGAGTGCATGTCTCTCATCTGTACAGGCACATCACTCAGACAAGTGTGAGTGCGACATGTATTGCTGACATTTTTGTTATGTTATGTTATGCTAAAAAAGATTTGTAAAGCGCTCGTACACCGGTTGGTTTCTTGGCGCTGAGTACTAGGGGGTTGCCGACCCGGAAACAGTTCATTCGTTTGCTTCGGTGAATAGCCAGGTTTTGAGAGATTTTCTGAAACTCAGTAGGTCAGCGCTTGACTTAATTTCCAGGGGGATGGAGTTCCACAGACGGGGGGCCAGAGTTGCAAACCTGCATCCCCCTTGGCGCTTCAGCTTGAAGGTAGGGACAGTCAGAAGTTGGAGCTGGGCCGAGCAGTTGTTTCGTGAAGGAGTGTAGCGAGAAATGAGGTTATCTATGAATTTAGGGCTCCGGCCATTCAGGGATTTAAACAACAGGCAGCCAACTTTGAAAGCGCAGCGCTGGGGGATGGGGAGCCAGTGCAGCTTCCTAAGAAGGGGGGAAGCGTGTTGCCACATGGGCTGTTTGTATATCAGTCTGGCCGCTTGGTTCTGTACCATCTGTAGCCGTTTTGTAAGGCCAAGTGGTAGACCAAGGTATGTTGCATTGGCATAGTCTAGACGTGATAGGACCATGGCTATCAGGACCTGTACCAGAGCTGCTTGGGTCAGTAGCCTGCTTATCTTTCTAATTTTTTTGCAGCTGAAGGAAGCAGGTGGAAATCACCGAGCCTACATGTGATTTTAGGGAGAGGTCGTTGCCTATGGTGACCCCTAAACTTTTTACTGAGGGGGAGGGAACAGGGGGGGGGGACCTAATTCGCTTGGCCAGTACTGTGGGCCCCACTGATTGTGGCCACCACCTGTCAGAACCAGTTCGGTTTTGCCTGGGTTTAGTTGTAAGTGATTGTGGTCCATCCATTGACGGATGAATGTCATGGTGGACTGACAGTCAGATATTGACTGGGGGGAGTTATCAATTGTGAACATTAGTTGGAGGTCGTCGGCATAGTTGAAAGTGACCACTCTTCTTTCCTTCAAGGATCTGATCAGTGGGAGAAGGTAGAGGTTAAACAGGTGCGGGGAGAGCGAGGAAACCTGTTGGAACCCGCATGTGGTTTTGAGTTTGGGGGCTGAGAACTGGCCAATACGGACTGCCTGAGTGCGGTTTTTCAGGAAGGAGTTGATCCATCTAAGGGCTGGGCCCTGGATGCCTGCCTCACTGACACGGTCTGCCAATATATTATGGTCGACCGTGTCAAATGCAGCCGAGAGATCTAACAGCACCAGGGCCTGGGGAGTGCCTCTGTCCGCCTTTTCTCGTAAGGAGTCCAGTACCGCCAGTATCACCGTTTCCGTGGAGTGGGCTGGACGAAAACCCGATTGGCGTGGGTCAAGGAACTCAGTCTGTTCCATGAAATTGGACAGGCATTTTGCAACATGGGCTTCTAACACCTTGGCCAGATAAGGGAGCAAGGAGATGGGGCGGTAGTTAGCCAGCGTCTGGGGATCGGCACTAGGTTTCTTTAAGAGGGGGACCACTATAGCCTCCTTGAAGGCATTAGGGACACAGCCCTGGGACAGGGAGTTGTTTAGGAGGGCGAGAACAGGGTCAGGGGAGGCGGTGAAGGCTGCTTTCAAGACATAAGGGGGGCAGTGGTCCATAGGGGAGCCAGATCTGACCTTTGCCAGTAGGTCACGCAAGGTCTCTGTGTCAATGGGCGAAAAAGAGTCAAGGGTGTGGGGATTCCTGGGCGTGGGAGGGACGGTTTCTAGAGACGTAAGGGAGGGAATACTGGCTTTAATGACGACAATTTTATCAATGAAGAAATTGTTCAGAGAGTCGCAGAGGGCCTGTGACGGCGTGGGTTTACTTAGTACTCTCTCTGGATTGGACAGTTCGTCTACAATTGCAAACTTTTCTTTGGCTTGGTTGTTTGAGGTTAGGATTCTCGAGGAGAAGTGAGCTGCCTTAGCTGTGGAGATTGCCTTTTTATATTCCTTCAAGGCCAATAGGTAGGTAATTTTACCTGCATGTGAATAATCTTGCCTCCACTTCCTTTCTGATTGGCGGAGAGTGAGTTTTTGTTGTTTTATTTCGGGGGAGAACCATCTCTGCGCCTCATGACGGCGGGTTAATCTAATTTATTTGAGTGGGGCATGTTCATTGCTGGACGCTAAAAGCCAAGCCGAGATAGTCTCCTCATGGATGTTGACATCGGGTGTGGGATGGGGAGCTGTGTTGACCAGTGTGGCGATAAAGTCGTTATTGTCAATGGTGTTCCATTTTCTCGCCATTCCCCCCCTATAAGTAGGAATTTTTCCAGTAGTCGGGTGCTTTAAAGTGAATTTCACCAGGTAATGGTCAGACCATACACAGGGTGTGATGGATAGAGCGGATACCACCAAGTTGATGGCCCAAAGTTGGTCCAGAAGGTGACCTTTTAAGTGGGTTGCTGAAGAGATCTGTTGGGTAAAGTTCATGTTTTTTAGCGATTCGGTCAGCTCGATGGAATGTGGCCCTCCCTGAGGGTCGTTTGCCCAGTAGTTGAAGTCGCCTATCAGGAGGATTCTGGCGTGATTTGTTACTAGGTGTGCGATTTGTTCTCCCATTGAGTGGGGGAACAGGGGCATGTGCTGAGGGGGCCTATAGAGTAATACACATATAAGCGGGCCGAGTCGGACTCAAGTTTTATCACGGCGTTATCTACTGTGGGGAGGCAGAGTGGGGTAAGAGCAGTGAATTTCAAATCCTTGTGGATGATAGCCGCTACTCCGCCGCCCATCTTGCCTGGAGGGCGGTTTGTTTGTAGAATATAGTATTCATTTGGTAGAGCAGCTAAGATGTCGGGCGAGGATTCAGGAGTGAGCCAAGTTTCGGTGAGCAGAAGAATGTCAGGTTTTTCTGAATCTAGGAGAGTAAAGATTTCTAGCTGGTGTCTAACTAGGGATCGAGTGTTAAGATAGAATATTAATATAGCCTTGCGCTCATTTATTTTTTCCTGTTGCTGATGGGGATGGGTTGTGAGCTGGTTGACCTCAGGGAACAAATGTTGAGTCTGAAGTATATTGTTGTAAAGCAAACATGCAGTAATCTTAGGGTTGGGCGTGAGTGAGGCAGAATGAAGCATTCTGAGTTCTTGGGAGGAGTACTTATAGAATTGGGCATAGTAACTAGGCCCTGGGCCCGTATGGGCGTGGACGGGCGCAGACGGGCTTTCCTTTGGCTCGCCCGCTGCGCGAGTCCGCTGCGCTCCCGCGCTGCAGCCGGCATTTATGCCAGCTGATTACCTAAGCCCCTCCTATTGGCCCACGTGATCGGACACCGGGGAAGGTGGCAGGAAGTTGCTGGAGCGCTCTAGACTATGAGTGCTCAAACGCGGTTAGTTTTTCTTTAGTATTTTTAAAAACACAATCAAATTCATACAGTTTTAAAGGTTTTAAAAAGCGAAGCACGTTGCAGTTAAAATCACTGTTACCGGGTGGCGGCCTCTTACCTCGAGTGCCCGCTTCCGCACTGCAGCCGGCATTTATGCCAGCTGATTACCTAAGCCCCTCCTATTGGCCCACGTGATTTGACACCGGGGAACGTGGCAGGAAGTTGCTGGAGCGCTCTAGACTATGAGTGCTCAAACGCGGTTAGTTTTCCTTTAGTATTTTTAAAAACACAATCAAATTCATACAGTTTTAAAGGTTTTAAAAAGCGAAGCACGTTGCAGTTAAAATCACTGTTACCGGGTGGCGGCCTCTTACGTAGAGTGCCCGCTTCCGCGCTGCAGCTGGCATTTATGCCAGCTGATTACCTAAGCCCCTCCTATTGGCCCACGTGATCTGACACCGGGGAACGTGGCAGGAAGTTGCTGGAGCGCTCTAGACTATGAGTGCTCAAACGCGGTTAGTTTTCCTTTAGTATTTTTAAAAACACAATCAAATTCATACAGTTTTAAAGGTTTTAAAAAGCGAAGCACGATGCAGTTAAAATCACTGTTACCGGGTGGCGGCCTCTTACCTAGAGTGCCCGCTCCCGTGCTGCGGCTGGCATTTATGCCAGCTGATTACCTAAGCCCCTCCTATTGGCCCACGTGATCGGACACCGGGGAAGGTGGCAGGAAGTTGCTGGAGCGCTCTAGACTTTGAGTGCTCAAACGCGGTTAGTTTTCCTTTAGTATTTTTAAAAACACAATAAAATTCATACAGTTTTAAAGGTTTTAAAAAGCGAAGCACGTTGCAGTTAAAATCACTGTTACCGGGTGGCGGCCTCTTACCTGGAGTGCCCGCTCCCGCGCTGCAGCCGGCATTTATGCCAGCTGATTACCTAAGCCCCTCCTATTGGCCCACGTGATCGGACACCGGGCAACGTGGCAGGAAGTTGCTGGAGCGCTCTAGACTATAAGTGCTCAAACGCGGTTAGTTTTCCTTTAGTATTTTTAAAAACACAATCAAATTCATACAGTTTTAAAGGTTTTAAAAAGCGAAGCACGTTGCAGTTAAAATCACTGTTACCGGGTGGCGGCCTCTTACCTAGAGTGCCCGCTCCCGCGCTGCAGCCGGCATTTATGCCAGCTGATTACCTAAGCCCCTCCTATTGGCCCACGTGATCGGACACCGGGGAAGGTGGCAGGAAGTTGCTGGAGCGCTCTAGACTTTGAGTGCTCAAACGCGGTTAGTTTTCCTTCTGTATTTTTAAAAACACAATCAAATTCATACAGTTTTAAAGGTTTTATAAAGCGAAGCACATTGCAGTTAAAATCACTGTTACCGGGTGGCGGCCTCTTACCTAGAGTGCCCGCTCCTGCGCTGCAGCCGGCATTTATGCCAGCTGATTACCTAAGCCCCTCCTATTGGCCCACGTGATCGGACACCGGGGAAGGTGGCAGGAAGTTGCTGGAGCGCTCTAGACTATGAGTGCTCAAACACGGTTAGTTTTCCTTTAGTATTTTTAAAAACACAATCAAATTCATACAGTTTTAAAGGTTTTAAAAAGCGAAGCACGTTGCAGTTAAAATCACTGTTACCGGGTGACGGCCTCTTACCTAGAGTGCCCGCGCTGCAGCCGGCATTTATGCCAGCTGATTACCTAAGTCCCTCCTATTGGCCCACGTGATCGGACACCGGGGAAGGTGGCAGGAAGTTGCTGGAGCGCTCTAGACTTTGAGTGCTCAAACGCGGTTAAATTCATACAGTTTTAAAGGTTTTAAAAAGCGAAGCACGTTGCAGTTAAAATCACTGTTACCGGGTGGCGGCCTCTTACCTAGAGTGCCCGCTCCCGCGCTGCAGCTGGCATTTATGCCAGCTGATTACCTAAGCCCCTCCTATTGGCCCATGTGATCGGACACCGGGGAAGGTGGCAGGAAGTTGCTGGAGCGCTCTAGACTATGAGTGCTCAAACGCGGTTAGTTTTCCTTTAGTATTTTTAAAAACACAATCAAATTCATACAGTTTTAAAGGTTTTAAAAAGCGAAGCACGTTGCAGTTAAAATCACTGTTGCCGGGTGGCGGCCTCTTACCTAGAGTGCCCGCTCCCGCGCTGCAGCCAGCATTTATGCCAGCTGATTACCTAAGCCCCTCCTATTGGCCCACGTGATCGGACACCGGGGAAGGTGGCAGGAAGTTGCTGGAGCGCTCTAGACTTTGAGTGCTCAAACGCGGTTAGTTTTCCTTTAGTATTTTTAAAAACACAATCAAATTCATACAGTTTTAAAGGTTTTAAAAAGCGAAGCACGTTGCAGTTAAAATCACTGTTACCGGGTGGCGGCCTCTTACCTAGAGTGCCCGCTCCCGCGCTGCAGCCGGCATTTATGCCAGCTGATTACCTAAGCCCCTCCTATTGGCCCACGTGATCGGACACCGGGGAAGGTGGCAGGAAGTTGCTGGAGCGCTCTAGACTATGAGTGCTCAAACGCGGTTAGTTTTCCTTAGTATTTTTAAAAACACAATCAAATTCATACAGTTTTAAAGGTTTTAAAAAGGTTTTTGTGATTTGTTCATGCGTGGTGGATGTGTCACCTCTGTGCAGAGAGGCTGTTTAGGGTGTCACGTGTTCGAACTGCCAGTTCTGTGTGTCGCAGTTAGTAGGGAATCCCACTCTTCGGCGTTTCACATGTGTTCAGATTCATTCCATTTTGGCTGCCATTTGTGTCCTGCAGGTGACAACAGGGCTCCTTTTGGGGTCAGATATGTACCACCATGATGCAGGGATGCCCCCTGTGACTCAGGTCCCACAACATGGGCCACATGTACGTAAGCGGGAGTCACTGCCCCTACATTCGTCCACGCTTTTGTGATTTGTTGGTCATGGTCATGACACGTCTGTGTGCAGGAGGGGTTGCTTGTCCCTCTGCAATGTGAGGGGGAGATGCGGTTTCACTGTGTGTTACATGCATGTTTCAGCATTTGCGCAGTCTACATGCAGACTGCATGTCAATGTACATTGTGACTGTGGGGAGATGCCTATTTGATGCGGGACGATGCTCATTTGTTCTACGTCACGGATGTGGGGTTGTGCTCGTACATTGTCATCTCACCGTTTTTTTACTCTGCTTTTATTGTGCATTTACCCGCATGATGCGTGGGTATTGCAGGGCTCTCACTGGTTATCGCTGATTTTTGTATCGCGATTGGCCTCATCGCTACTATTTTCGCGTTCGTGTTTCGCGTTTTTTCTGCGTCGCGTTAGTTTTAACACGTTCATTTGACGCGTTATCTTGTGTCTATCGCATGGTGCCGCCGTGTTGTGAATACCACGTTAACACGGAGTTGTTTTCCCGCGATAGACTGCGATGTGAAGGGTTGCGTTAAGCTACACTTGCGGTAGTTATCACACGTTCTTGTGAATATGCCCCATAGTCTATACGGGACATACTACGGTGAGCACCTGAGTAGAAAGTGTATTGCTGTTCGGCCGGGTGCAGACTCCTCCAGACGTCTTCCAGGCCCATCGCCCCAAGAAAGCTGTGGATCCGCGGCAAGGCCTTCTGGGGCCACCAGTCAAGAGAGTCAGAGACAATAGAATTGAAGTCGCCCCCAATCAATACTCTGCCTACCGGCAAGGCTAATAGGAGGTCCCCAAGGTCTGCGAAGGCTTGGGAGTATAATCCCGGTGGCACGTAGACAGAAAGGAGATTGAGTATGCCCCTTCCCAGGTCCCAGATGCGGCAACGAATCTACCTAGGGCGTCGGTGCGAACGAGATCAATTGTCATGTGGAATGATTTCCGGACCATTATGCCCACTCCCCGGGAGCCAGAACCAAAAGCAGAGTGTGCCACTAGCTGGAAACCCCATCGCGACATGGCCTTACAAGCATTCCCAAGCAAGTGCGTTTCTTGTAAGAGGACTACATCAGGGGAGTGTCTTTTAAAAAATTGGAGCACTATACCCCGCTTGATCTTGTCTCCCAACCCGTTGACGTTCCACGACAACAGCTTGAGCCCCGGTCTAGTTGCCGTGCCCATCGCGTTCCATTGCGTGGCCATTCAGTTGCAGGGGGAGCCTCCAGTGACCGCCACCTGGGGGGGACACATTAGTAGACCACTTAATCGTCATAGACAGAAATACTAAAAGCATGTAATCAGTAATTGTCTTTCCTTGAAGCCAGTCATATTTGTCATACCCAAAGAACAATACACACTAAAACAACCGCCCCCTCCCCATCCTTCGCAAGAAAAAATCCTTCGTGCGAAACACAGGATAGGATGCATGACGGAGAAGTACTGCGAACAGGATGTCCACCCCCCCATCTCACAAATGACCCAACAAAAGGAAATAAAAATGAACAAAAACCCCCCACCCCCAAAAGACCCCCATCCACCCCCCTCCCTGCCTCCCTGCTTGGCGGGCAAGAAACAACCCGCCTCCCCAAACTTGCAGAGTGCCTTTCGCCCACCCTAGGAAACTTGTAGGAGCGTGTACCAACCCCACTCCCCATAACAGCGTTTTGTAGCAAACTTATGCCCCCAGCACTTGTCCCCAGAGAAGAGGCAGGGCCGTGAAATAATATCAGTCAATAAGAAGCCCCAGCTCCCCACTTTGTATACATAGTTATGTCTCTGTTGTCTTCTGCATCCGCAGCAGGCGAACCCAGGCAATCGACACATGGCAGGCGCAGCCCCCAGAGTACAGTGTCCACAATAGATTCTCCAGTGTGGATCACAGCTGAAAAAGTTCCAGGGTCTCACCGCTCCTCCGTTTGACTCTGACCCGGCGAGGCATCTGCAACACCAATATCAGGCTTTGTGAGTCTTTGACGATCGTCCGGCCATGACTGACGACCCGTCCCTCGGCGATCCTTGTTAGTCCGCTTCTCGACCGTGCGCCATCCCTCAAGCCAATCCCATGCGTCCTCAGGGCTGGAAAAGAACCAGGTTTTTCCTTCCGCTTCGACACGTAGCTTTGCAGGGAACAGCATCGCATACTTAATCTCTCGCCCACGCAGAGCTCGTTTTACCTCTAGAAAGCTGCGGCGTTGTTTCTGCACCCGTAGTGTAAAATCAGGAAAGAAAGTGATCATGCTGTTGTCAATTGTGACTGGCGGGCCTACCCTTGCTGAGTGTAGTATGACATCCCGATCTCTAAAGTTGAACACCTGCGCCAGGAGAGGACGTGGCGGAGCTCCTGGTTTCGGTCTGCCACCTGGCACCCTTTCAATCGAAAAGTAGTTTGATAGCCCCTTAGGTTGGAGGTGTTGTAACACCAGCTTCTCAACAAAGAGATCGGCAGCTGTCCCTCCGCCCGTTCAGGCACACCCAAAATGCGCACGTTGTTGCGGCGCATACGGCCCTCGTAGTTGTCGAGCTGATGCGATAACAGTTCCTGGTTGGCCTGCAGATCCGCAACCTGGCGTTTGAGCAGATCAGAGTCAGCCACCAGGTCCTTGGTAGTGGAATCCACCCCAGAGAGACGCTCATTCGTCTTGCGCATATCCGCCCTGATCAGGGAGACCTCAGTCGCGACGGTGTCGATGCGGCCCTCTAGGGATGTACGCACCGTGGTGATGGCCGCCAGGATATCCTGCAACGTAGGTTCTGGTGGGCTTTTTGCTTTTGTGGGAGAGGCCTGTGCGTCTCCCTGCCCCTTTTGCCAAGCATATTTTTCCAGCTTCGTCTGGAGCGCGTTGCGGCCGCCACGGCCACTCGCCATGTTGTTGTCGGTGCTTCAAGCGCAGCCAGGCGTGACGGAGGAGTCCCGCTAGCTACTCACCGCCGCCTGCGTCTGGAACCAACTCCAAACCGTCCTGTCGGGTTTCGCCAGCCAGGTTGCGCCGGGGATAGTAGTGACCGAAGCGTGCCATCCAGAGAGGAGGTGTAGGGCTGCAGTACGGCCCCTGTGTCCCAGGTGCACAAATCAGTTATGTCCTGAGCGCTCACTGTGATACTAGTAGCAACAGTAGCCCTTGGCGGTAGCGCCGATGCTGCGTCACTGTGGCTACCCGCGGAGGGAGAATCTTGCAAGCATGTCCCAGCTACTGAGCACGTCGGCCGGGAGGCAAGCAAGAGGCGCAGGCCGTCATCTGTTAAGGCCGGGAGACAGCGATGAGTGCTACATGCACCAGGCGCAGTAAAGACATGGATCTTCACTCCCCCTCACCATAGATCATACCTGGTAGACGGTGAGGGGGCAGCAGGTTGCAGTTGTCCGCTCCGCGGGCGTCCGGTCACGCAAAGCAGGAGGAGGAGCAGTCGGGGGCTGGGTCAAAGCGGCCCCCACAGGCGCCACGCAGTGGTCAGGGCTGCCGCAGCCTCAGAGCCGTCACAGCAGGGAATCCGCTTCAGCAAACCGCATCCAGCTGCGCGGTATTTATTTCGAGGGCCAGCGCCGGCTGGGAGTTGATCGGGGCAGCGGGTAGTCTTCCGCGCACTCCCCACAAGGCCCCTTCAGGCCGTCAGCATAGCAGGCCAGCTGCCGATATGCCCACAGACGCGCCGCCGGCCCGGCCCCCAATTCACCGGGGACTTCACTATCGCTGATCCGGCAGGAGCAGGACCAGCTCCAATTGCACCAAAGCGGCACCCCAGGAAGCAGCAGACGGGGGCCGCACCGCAGCCGCAGAGCGGCGGAGTCGGGCGGCGCGCGCCCTCCAGGCCACACCTCGGTCCTTAGCAGCAGCACTCGGGTCCAGCTCCGGATCGGCGGCTGTACGTATCGGACCCGGTCCAAACGCGGCTGGGCGACCCTCCTGCCCTCCGGGGACACTCGACGGACATCACAGGTATTTTAATGTGGGGAAACACTGGAATGTGCGGATGTTTAGGGAGTGTCGTGAGGGAGCCCCGCTAGTGAGTGGCCATTTCCCCCGGCAGTTGGCCATGCCCCCCCAACATCCTAGATTTTAAGTGGTGCTGCAGTTATGGTCGATCTCCATTGGAACTGTACCATTGCCCTTAAAACTTAAAGAAAAATATGTTACTTTAATCACTTTTATATTTTTAGGAGTAGGGCTAACAGTGATGTAACTAGAGGCATAAGTGTTCCAAATGGGCTTACACCCTTTTGTGTGTGTACCGTTTAGCCCCTCCTCCCACAGAGACCTCCCTTGGCAAGAAATAATGAGATCGTGACTCCACCCCTCCTGTGAGTAAATGGATCCATTTATTAGCATTGTTGGCCTTATTTCACACCCGTCTAGGGGAGTCTCATGAATATTTGTGTAATTATTACATCTAAGATTGGGATTGTATACTGCTAGCTTTCCCTGCTCTATCATATATTCTTTCAGGAATTCATGTATTTTGTAACTTCCTAAAACCTGTCCTGTTCTTCCCATATCTTCTAGTGCTTCATGTATCATGGATCTGTCTGTTATGATTTTGGTTAAACTATTACTTGTTTCATAGGCAGAGGCGTTTGTGAATCTGTTTGTTGCTTGGAATGAATAGGGCTGTATTTGAGCTCTTACTCTACAGGCAAGCAAATGTATCAAACAGAGGGTGATGTTTGCGTCTACCTCCTTTGTTAAGTATAGAATTGGGACAGATGTTGAGTAAGGTATTAATGAACACACATAACATGATGTATTTGTGGTTTGTTCTCCAATGCTTTTCATATGTGCATACCATGTCTTATCTTTTAATCCTGTATGAATCTTGTCGTCCATTGTGTAAGTGTTTGAGTGTACGCTATTTGTTTCTCTAGTTTCCCTACGTGTATGCTTGCTTATTCTATCAATGTCACTACTGCTATTATTACCCCTATCATTGTTGCTCATTAACTCTTTCGGTGAATCATTATGATATATATACATACATAACCCAGCCGTGCATAACAGAAAAATTGACAAAATACATATCTCATATTTCTTTGTGGTGAAACATAGTCCAAATGCCATGTTGGAGGGGAGGATGTCTCCGGTTGCTTCTTCTTTCTTCGGCCTCCCCCCTTTTATTTTCTTCGCATCTCCTGGTATTAAGCTTTGTTTGTCCGTTGTATGTGGGTCAGGTGAGTCCATGGTGTTCTGTCTTGCACTTTCAGCGCTGTATCCGTTGATTCAGGGACTGTGTAAGGTCCTTCAAACTTAGGGTCTTTCCACTTCCTGATGACTTTCTTGATGTACACTGTGTCTCCTGGTTGTTGGACTGGGTCTGCCTCTGCAGGATCGTTGGAGCTCTTTTGTTGGTACCATAAAACCTGTTTAGAAAACAATTCTGCTACCTGTGTTAGTTGAGACAAATAGTCATACATTTCTTTTCCTAGTACCTCACTATTTGTTTCAGCATCCTTTTTTTCTTCTGGATGGAGGATGCTGCATTTTAATAGTCCTCCCTGTCACTATCTGATGGGGTGTGAGGTGATGATCAGTACTTGGTGTGTTTCGTAGTGAGAATAATGCAATGAGAAGGCAGTGTAACCATTTTTTGTTCAAAGTTGCTGATATTTTGCTAATTTTGTTCTTTAGAAGGCCATTAATGTGTTCGACTTCCATTACTTTGTGGGTGATAAGCTGAAGTCAGTTTATGCTTTATTCCTAACATTTCTGTTATATGCTTGAAAATATCATTTGAGAAATGAGTTCCGTTATCTGATCTTATTGCTTCTGGGACTCCCCATCTCGGTATAACCTCTCTTACTAGGAAGTTAGCAGCTGATTTTGCAACACAATGTACACATGGGCCTTCCTCTATCCATCTTGAGAATGGACAGACTCCAACTAATAGATACCTGTAGTTGTTGCATTTATCTAACATATCTACAAAGTCAATGTGCAAAGCTCGGTAAGGACCCTGTGGACGTGGTATTGTTGATGTGATCACTTTTAGAGTTGGTTTTGGGGAATATTTAAGACAGGTTTGGCACTCACTTAAATACATAGTCACCATCTCATGTAAGTTTGGTGTGAACCACTCCGATTGCAACTCATTGCATATAGGAGTAATGGCGGTGTGTGCAGGGTGATGTATTTGATCTAAAGCGATGATCAATAGCTGTTGGGGCATCATTGGTTTGCCTGTAGTGCTTTGTCTGAATATCCAGTCAGTACTAGATTGTTGACATCCTCTCTGTTTCCAGAGATCTTTCTCAAACTCAGGTACTGCCTCTTGCAGTTCTCTGAGATAGCTGGGAAGTCTCAACATATGGTGTTGTTCTAGATATGTTTGTCTCATCTGTCTTATTTTCTTAATTCTCCTTTTTTTGTCCTGCATATAGAATTTGGTGTGTTGGTTGTGTGCCTCTACCTGATTCTTTTGCTGCTTGCTCTGCTAACTCATTTCTTCTGGACATAAAGTCCTGCGCTCCTGTGTGTGCTGAACATTTCACTACTGCCACTACAGTGGGTAATTCTAGTGCTTCAATGATGAGTTCTAAAATATCTCTATGTGCTACTGGTGTACCATCACTTTTGAGGAATCCCCTTCTTTTTCACCTAGAGATACTAGAATGCACTGTGGTGGTGACATAAGCTGAATCTGAATACACTGTAATATTATCTCCCTTCCCATGTTCCAGAGCAGCCAGCAGAGTTATGAGTTCCGCTGCCTGTGCCGAATAATGGGAGGGCAGTGTTATTTGCTCTGTTATCAAGAACATACCACTGTGTATTTTACCTTCCACTACTGCTGTATGTCGTATTCCTGTTTCTTGGTCAATTGTGGATGAACCATCAACAAAGTATATTGTACTGTGGGGTATTGGTTCTTCTTCTGCCTTTATTGCCTCATCTGGTGTAAATGTGTAGTAGTGTGACATCTCACTATTTTCAATTAAGGTAAAGATAATATTATTTCATAACCTGAAACTCGTTGTGTGGTTAATGTGCCTTTCAATCAATCAATCAATCAGGGAGATTATAAGCACGCTACTCACCCGTGAGGGTTTCAACGCGCTGGGTGGGGGGGAGGCAGCTCCGGTCAGTCGAAGAGCCAGGTCTTGAGGGTCTTCCTGAAGATGTGCAGGGTGGGGGCGCGCCTGATGTTGATCGGCAGCTCATTGAAAGTCTTGGTCGCGATGTAGGAGAAGATTCTTCCACCTGTTCTTGCTCTGTGGATGCGCGGGGGTTCAGCGAGATTGGCGGATCGGAGGTTCCTCTTGGGTAGGTGGAAGGAGATTCTGTCATTGAGATATTGGGGGCCAGTGTTGTGGAGGCATTTGTAGGCGTGGGTGAGTATCTTGAATGTTACTCTTTTCTGGACGGGGAGCCAGTGGAGGTTACGCTGGTGCTGGGTGATGTGTTTGTGTCGGGGATGCCAAGGACTAGTCTGGCTGCGGTGTTCTATATGGTCTGGAGTTTACGGAGCAGAGATTTGTTGATCCCGGCGTAGAGGGCGTTTCTGTAGTCCAGTTTGCTGGTTATGCGTGCGTGGGTGACGGTCTTCCTTGATTCGGGGGGGATTCATTTGAAGGTCTTTCGGAGGATGCGGAGGGTGTTGAAGCAGGTGGAGGCTACGGCGTTGACCTGTCGGGTCATGGAGAGGGAGGAGTCTAGTACGATGCCGAGGTTTCGGGCGTGGTCCGTGGGGGTGGGAGGGCTGCCGAGGGCGGTGGGCCAGCAGGAGTTGTCCCATGCGGAGGGGGAGGGTCCGAGGACGGGGACCTCTGTCTTATCTGAGTTGAGCTTCAGGCAGCTGCTGCTCATCCAGGATGCGACGTCTTTCATTCCTTCCTGGAAGTTGAGTCTGGTAGTGGGGTCCTTGGTGAGGGAGAGGATGAGCTGGGTGTCATCGGCGTAGGATACTATGCTGAGTCTGTGCTGTCTCATGATGGCGGCAAGGGGGGCCATGTAGACGTTGAAGAGCGTGGGGCTGAGCGACGATCCTTGGGGTACTCCACAGTTGATTTCCGTGGGTTCGGAGAGGAAGGGTGGAAGTCTGATTCTTTGGGTTCTGCTGGCGAGGAAGGAGCGGAGCCAGTTGAGGGCGGATCACTGAATGCCGGCTTCGTGGAGTCTGGCAGTGAGTGTGCGGTGGGAGACGGTGTCGAAGGCTGCATAGAGGTCGAGTAGGATCAGGGCTGCGGTGTGTCCTTGGTCGAGGAGGGTGCGGATGTCGTCTGTGGCGGCAAGTAGAGCGGTCTCCGTGCTGTGGTTGCTACGGACTCCGGACTGGGAGGGGTCGAGGATGGAGTTTTCTTCGTTGAATTTCGTTAGTTGGATGTTGACGGTCTTCTCTGTGACTTTTGCCGCAAAGGGGAGGAGGGAGATGGGTCGGTAGTTCTTGAGGCCCGTGGTATCTGCTGATGGCTTCTTGAGTGTCGGGAAAGATGCCGGTTTGGAAGGTGGCATTGATGGTGCGTCGCAGTTCTGGAGCGATGGCGGCGGCTCTGTGGAAGATGTGCGGGGGGCAGGGGTCTGTGGGGGCTCCAGAGTGGATGCTTTTCATGGTCGATGCGGTGTTTTCGGTGGTGACTGGGGTCCAGGCGGAGATGGTGGACTGGCTGGTGTTGCTGGAGGATGGAGTGGTTTCGGAGTCAGGTGTCTGGTCGTTGAAGTTGTCGTAGAGGCCCTTGATCTTCAGAT
This sequence comes from Calotriton arnoldi, assembly GCA_963921515.1. NCBI lineage: Eukaryota > Metazoa > Chordata > Amphibia > Caudata > Salamandridae > Calotriton > Calotriton arnoldi. The sequence goes on along the minus strand of CAWUFW010006598.1, from coordinate 722,437 downwards.
GGAAGTAGGTAGCTTGTTGCAGAGGTCCTGGGATGGGGTGATGTCTGTAGTTTCGCTGGGGGGTTTGGTGAATTCCTTGATGATGCTGAAGAGTTCTTTGGAGTTGCTGGAGTTGGTGAGAATCTTGTTCTGGGTGAATGGCCTTTTGGTGGATCTGATGCGTTGGTGGTATTCTGTCATGGTGTTCTTGTAGGTGTTCCGGTCTTCCGAGTATTTTCTGTTTCTCCAGTTCTTCTCGAGACATCTGCAGGTGCGCCTGGATTGTTGGAGTTCGACTGTGAACCAGGTAGCCTTCCTGGGGCGCTGTCTGTCGGTGTTACGTAGGGGTGCGAGCTCGTCTGCGCAGTTGGAGATCCATCTGTGGAGTTCTTTGGCTGCATTGTTGGCGTCAGTCGAGGTGGCGGGGGCCTCGCGGTTGAGGGCGGAGTTGAGCTGCTCCTCAGTGATCTTGCTCCAGTTTCTTCGTGGGGGGCGGGGTGCAGGTTTGGGTGCTGTGGGTTTGTCGATGTGGAAGTGTACGCAGTGGTGGTCCGTCCATGGGGGTTGCGTGGTGTGGCTGAAGTCAATGTTGCTACCTCCAGCGAAGATGGCGTTGAGGGTATGTCCTGCCTTGTGGGTGGGGGTGGTGACGAGTTGTTTCAGTCCGAGGTTGTCGAGGTTGTCCAGGAGGGTGGTGGAGTTGGGGTCGTTGAGGTTGTGAAGGTGGAAGTTGAGGTCTCCGATGAGTAGGTAGTCCATGGATGCGATGGGGTGGGGTGCGATGAGGTCGGTGATGGAGGTGGTGAACGCAGTTCGAGGTCCGGGAGTCTGTAGGCGAGGGTGCCTCTTAGGGTCGTTCAGGGGGCTGGTCTGGATCTGGAAGTGGAGGTGTCTTGTGGAGGGCAGGTTGTCGCTCGAGCTGGGGGTCACGAGTCGGAGGGAGCTCTTGTGTGCGATGGCAAGTCCTCCTCCTGGGCGGTTGGGGCAGTCCTTCCTCTTGATCTTGTACCCATCGGGGATGGCGGTGGCAATGTCGGGGGCGAAGGTGGAGTTGGTCCAGGTTTCTGTGAAGAAGGCGACATCTGGTGAGAGGGTGTCGAGGAGGTCCCAGATCTCTACAACATGTCTGTGCAGGGAGCGAACGTTGAGGAGGATGCACCCCAGGGCTTCGGAGGTGTTGGCATTCGGCGTGGGGGTGGTGGCCATGGCAGTGCGAACGGTGGTGAAGGTCAGGCGGCAGTGACGGCAGGAGAATTGTCCGTGGGTGGTGCTCGGCGTGGACAGCTGGCAGTTGTTCCTTCTGGGGTTGAGTGCGAGGAGGGCAGCTGAGTCGTAGTGGTGGGGGGTCGGAGATCCAGGGTCTCTGGCGTTGGTTGCGGTCAGGTCGCGGACGGTCGCAGATTGGCTCGCCTTTGGCGTGCCAGCAGCGCGCTCGGCCGCGCAGCGGCCACCATTAAATAGGGAAGGGGGAGGGAAGTGCAGCTGGGAGGCGGGGGCGGGAACCGGCAGGGGCAGCAGTGGCGGGAAAGGGCGGCGAGCTGACACGGAGAACACAACAGTAGGCACAAAATGGATTAACGGGCACAAATAAGGCAAAATAAGGCAGAAGATCAAAAAATACAGGACTACCAAAACAAGGCAGCACAAGAACAGAACGGGCACAAATAAGGCAGAAACTACAAATACAGGGATACCAGAACAAGGCAGGCGCAAGAACGGAAACGGGGACAAATAAGGCAAAAATAAGGCAGACAACGACAAGTACAGGGATACCAAGCAAGGCAGGCACAAGAACAGAAACAGGCACAATCACGGAGACTGACTCAGGGACAGAGTCGAACCTCCGACGGGACTCGAACCTGCGAGCGGCGGTGAGGGGGGATCAGCGGCACAACAGTGGAGCTGCGGGGGAGAGAGCAGGTCCCTGACCAGGAGGTCAGAGGTCTTGCTCGCACTCCCTCGCAGCGGCCGCCATTAAATACGAAAGGGGGAGGGAAGCGCAGCTGGGAGGCGGGGATGCGAACCGGCAGGGGGAGGGGCCGCGGGAGCAGCAGCGGCAGGAAAGGGCGGCGAGCGGGCACGGAGAACACAACAGTAGGTACAAAATGGATTAACTGGCACAAATAAGGCAAAAAAGGCAGAAAATCACAAATACAGGCCTACCAATACAAGGCAGGCACAAGAACAGAATGGGCACAAATAAGGCAAAAATAAGGCAGACAACCACAAATACAGGGATACCAAGCAAGGCAGGCACAAGAACAGAAACAGGCACAATCACGGAGACTGACTCAGGGACAGAGTCGAACCTGCGACGGGACTCGAACCTGCGAGCGGCGGTGAGGCGGGGTCAGCGGCACAACTGCAGAGCTGCGGGGGAGAGAGCAGGTCCCTGACCAGAAGGTCAGAGGTCTTGCTCACACTCCTGAATATAGTGCTCCTTGCTGCACCAAAGCCTTAATAGTAGGTGATATCCCCTCATCTGCTTCTTTTGACAAAGGATACTGCTTAATCCTGGGTAAAGTGCGCCTGCCTTTATGGTAATTTTTACTGGTGTTGCTGTCTGTATAAAACCTACATCATATGGTCCTGTTGTCCACAACTGTGGTGGTACCTTTGCTAAATCTTGGTCTTTCATAGAGTTGGGATTTGGTTTGGGTGTGGATGTTCCTATCTCTAATTCTACCCGAATCATAACTGTATTTTCAAACACCACAGTGGTAGTTGTTGGCTTACTGTCTCCAAACAGTTGTTCATCAAGTAGGTCTCGTAATCTTAGTCCGGGGTTCATCAATATTACACATGCCCATGCTGTTTGGTGCTTATCACTGGCCAATAGTACACCATGTGTGGGAGTTATTTCAATTTCATCTATGGTCATCCAGAGTGGTGTGTCCTGCAATTTCTGTGATTGGGGTGTTCCTTGGCTTCTGAACAGGAATTCTTTGGTATTTCTACTAATCTTCCCTTCAGTTGGGGTGCATTTGCTATCATAGCATATACTGCCCTTAGAAACCCTTTTTCATCAGTGGGCCTGGCTCGGTATTGTTTATTGATCTCTGCTCTCATAAGTAACATCATTGTTCTTTTTTCTGAAACCCCTGGAGTTGTACAGTCCATAGTGCCATCTGAGCCAAAATGTATTGTCATATTTAGTTTGGACATCAAATCTCTTCCTGAAAGTGAGTATAACAGTTTTCCATCTACTAAAGCTCCTCCTATTTCCATCTCAGCTGTTTCTGTAAATGGAACCCTATTTACTGCCCCAGAGAATCCTTGTGTGTCCATAGCTGTATTTGACAATTGTATTTTTTCTTCTTTGATGCATGATTTTGTTGCCCCTGTATCTACTAGGAAGGTATATGGAATTGTGTTTATGGCACCTGTCACAGTGGGTTCCTCATCCGATATGTGCGTCACCGATAATACTGGACACATTTGAATGCTCTGTGGGCCCCTTCATTGTATGTATTGTTGTTGCTGACCATTGTCTTCCATATTCCCATAGAATGGATTTGTTCCTGCCGTCAAAACCATTCCTCCTTGTCTTTGCTGTCTTAAGGGGTTGCTTTGTTGCTGCTGGATTTGTGGATTCTGATAACCTTGGAAGGTATTTTGCCAGGATAAACTCAGAATTTGTTGTCCTTGTATCAAGTTATTTTGCAGGGGTGTGTTCTACATCTGCTGTCCCTGCCCCTGTATCGCCATTGCTTGTGCCCGCATGTCTGCTTTCTTGTATCTGCATTCTCTTGTCATGTGGCCTATTTTATGACAGTAGAAGCATTCTGTCACCTTTCAGTTGCCCATATTTCCTCAAAAACTTCCTCTTCCCCTTCACCTACTTGACTGGTTCCCTCTATAATATTGCTGCTGTGGTTGCGACGTTATTTTTTGAGGTGCCGTTGCAGCCAATACTGCCTCTTCTGTTGCTGTCCTTTTGAATTTATGTTGTACTAGTCTAGCAGCTGCTCTTTCATTTTCAGTTTGTTTTTCTTTCTCCTTTTCTACTTTCTTTTTGTAAAAGTGAACAATATGCGCCAGAATTTCCATCCAGGGCTTTGTTTCCAACACAACTATATTCTCTAAATTGGCCTGTACATCTGCTGGTAGCCATCTTTTAATTATGTTATAGAAGAATATGGTGTTACTTCCTTTATTCTCCCATGCTTTCTCTGTCTCTTGACTCTACCTTTCTGTCATTCTATTTACATAATCAGTTACATTTTCATCTGGCCTCATTGTCTCTGCTATCATGCCTCCTATATCTGGTTTATTGGGATAGTTTTTCCTTAGTGCTTCCCATATTTCTGTTCTGTAATTGTTAAATTGAGATCCATCAAAATTATTCTCTGTAAGTGTTACTCCTGGAATTCTTGCTGTTTTGAAAATGTTGTCAGTTTGGCTCCCAATTAACCCACTCAATAGACTTTTTATATCTCCTATAGCTAAGGTCAACCATGCAGTATGTCTCTCAAAGCTACTGATCCACTTACCTGCCCCATCTGACAGTGGCGATAACTTGTTTTTTAGTCCTTCTTTGTCCATTTGTAGCCATGGGAGATAATTTAACTGGCCTGCTCCTTTCTGAATTAGTGGTAACTGCATTATTCTATTATTTGTTGCATAGGTGTCCATGTCATTATATCCTTCCCTACCACGGATTCCTTGCTGAATTTGTCTTCTATATTGTTGTATTGAATACTTTTCCCAAACTGTTAGACATTTTTGCTTGTAATCATAATCCCTGTCTGGGTCCCCCTCCTCACCCCTGATGCACCGTTCTGCTATTGCCATGTCATCTGGTCAAATGGTCCTTCCCTGGGCCATGGTCTCCTCTGTGGGGCCTGTCCTTCTGTCCATCCAGCTAAATAATCGCAGAAGGGGTTCGCATATATATCTCCTTCTTTCTCAGATATTATCTGTTTAGGTATGAGATCTCTACTTCTTACTCTATCATTATTTCTCACAATATATGCAGCTTAGGCAGCTGTGCTCATACTTCTAGTGGTCATTCCTGGTGTTCTTATTTGTTCTCCTAACTGTGCCCGTAACCTGTCTGCCATTTTATTGAATTTTGCAGTTCTTATCCTTGGTGCTGTATTGTCTCTATCTCTGTTTTCTGCATGTGATATTTGTGTTGGTGATGGTGTGGGTGGTATATTGTTATTATTATATATATTCCCTGACATTAGTGGGTGTGGGAATGTGGGCATTGAGGAATATTGTGTTGGTGTTTGTATTAGGTCTCCTAATTCTTCCTCTTCTTCATCTGTGTCCCAATCTTCTTCTGAGGCCTCACCTGTTTGCTCTTCATAATAAACCCAATTATGTGCTGCACCTTTTAATTTATCATGCCCTTTTTTGTTTATTTTAAATAAAAGGTGCCTTGTTCTATACTTTCCACTTTTACGCCCAGTCTCCAGATTTCTTTGAGCTAACCCTGTTTCTTGTCTGTATCCCCTTTGGGCATTGTTTAATAGTTGTAGGATTTCGTACTTCTGGTGGGTTTTTATAACCTGCTGCTGGGTGCAAAAGATTTGGGTATATTCCTACATATGCAGGAGTTGTCGGGGTGTAGGGGGTGTTGTGGGCTCTGCCTCTGTGTCTTTATTCTTATCTTCAAGGGGGCTTTTAAATGGCAACTCCTCTTTATTTCAGAGGTGTTTTTAAATATAGACCATAAGCTACGAATTAACTCTTTTTTGTTTAAATTCTTTCCTTTATATTTAGCCCTGATAAATGTTAATGTGTGCGCTACAAGGTCTTTGTCAAATGAACCATCTTTTGGCCATGAGTGCGAATTTTTTGCTGTTCCCCCTGTGCGATTCTTGGTTATATTTGTTTATTCTTTTCTTGTCACTTGGAAATGCCTTTAGCATGTGTTCTAGTGGAGAGCCTTTTTTAACTTCTGAATGTACATCCTTTTTAGTAGATTTGCAGGAATCATACATTTTCCTATTCATCTTGCATGCCTGTAATATGTGTTGCATTCTACCTGCAGTGTGTCTAAGCTTTTTATCTAGTATTTGGTAGCTGAATGTCCTTCTTTCTTTTTGGACTATTTTAGTTCTCTTTAGAGCCTTTATTTATGTATTTCAATATACTTGCTTATTTATTCTAAACTACATCTGATATGATCCATATCTGCAGAGTGGTATCATGAGTTTTCCGGTCCTCAATCAACTCACTCTTTTAGATTTACGTTCTCTTCAGATCTTTCAGACCAGGTCTGGGGTTGACTCTCTAACCTTCGAATGAGATTTTGGTCTACACCTTTAGACCTATTTCTCTTCTCTCAGATCTGCTTTCCTTACCAGCCTGTGGTGTGGAGCTCACTTATGCATACCCTAGATGCCTTGTGCACATTTATCATAACAAAATAAATATTTTTTTTTGTACTTTATGCGAACCTTACTTCAATTCTTATAAATTCAAGAGGTCAGCATGGGCCTCACCGTATGACAGCCGCCACCTCAGGGGGAGAACTACCCATGGGAAGAGACAGACTTTTGATCAAACAGGCGTCTGCTTACCTTCTTAGAGAAATGCACAGTCTTATTCCCAATGGGCGATGACCCCTGTGATCTCCTAGCTGGCTCGCCAGAATGTTGGTTAGACCTTAATTGAAGTAGAGAAACAAGCAAGAGTAAGTGATAAAGTATAAAGGTTTTATTTGACAGCGGCTGGGAGAGTGATGAACCCAGGTAGGATTGCCACCCAACTCTCAAATTGGCTACAGCAGGTAGCCCTTTATATAGTGTATTTTTGCTGAATCATACATAATAATTATGTGACCGACAATGGCCATATTTTAGCAACATTACGCAGCTGAAGCCAAGCCTCCCACCCTCCTTCATTCATTGGTGCAATCACTCCCACCCTCCTGACTATGTGTTCTAAGTGTTATCTGCCTATGTGTTATTTGGTTTGTGTAATCTACGTGTCCTAAAACTCAGCTCAAGCAGAACACGTGATCTGGCTGCGTGTTATTTGATTTGTGCAATCTGACTATGTGTTTATCTGACTACATGTCTATTTCTACAACCTCAGCATAAACAGAGCGCATGATCTTGCTCTTGTTGCAATGTATTCTGATCATCGCTGTGCCTTATCTTTCCCTACTAAATTGACCTCCAAGTTGATTGGTTTACTTGCATCACTCCCCTGGTACCACCTCCTTGCACGATCTTTCTCTGGAGGAACTGCCAATACTGGTTTGTTTGATGTACCAGGGACTTTTTGATTTGTTTGTTATATTGATTTCTTAGCTACCGTCAGTATGTATCAAAGGTTGCAGCTGTTCTCTCTCTGAGCTCGTCCACTTGTAATTTATTAACTTGAAGCGTTGGGCACATACTGCTGTCTAATCGCGTACATTCCTGTACTTCTAAAGGTGAGGCTTTTTAGTGACATTTTTCTGAGTCCTCAATGTCAATACTAACACTTTCTATACTAACAAGAGGAAGTATCTAGGTTTCCTGCACCGCTTAACTTTAGGAGCACCTTCAATTTTAAAGCCATTTTGCAGCAAAAGTGTAAAACTATGATGAGGTCACTTCAAAATTCAAAAGTGTATTTCATTAACATGCAGAACCGTTTCACTTTAGTATATTAGATTATATCAGTACATTGAGAAGTATTTTTATTTATAAAGTGATAGTTTCCAAACATGAATTCAGAAACATTCATTCTTCTCCCCCAGCCTGACAACAATGCCAATAGTGAACTAGGAGGCAAGTCAATTGCTTTGTGCACTCTTTGGGTGGCCTGGGTTACTATTATACATGAACAACATTATAGTTTATTAAATCAAACACAGGAGAAGATTTTGTACGCTGCACACCCTGAAGCCATGCATTTTGAGGTCCTCTTATATGAAATAATGAAGAAAACGGAGGGAAAGTGAAGGAAAACAATTGCTTAGGATCACACAATTTGGTAAAGTGGGGAAGCCGGGAATAATCCCAAGTTTTCTGGTTTCACATTGTGCACCTCAGCCACTAGATGTATATGCTTCGCTTCTCCTATACCCACATTACCGCAACCCCGAAATCAGGGACCCCCCAGGTGACTCCCCTTCTGACCGGCCCCCGGCTGGCATCAATGCGGCCCTCGGTCACATAACAGATCAAACTTTGTGGCCCCTGGTAAAAGGTTTGTGATTACCCATGCAGTAGAGGAAGGTTTCCCTAGACTCAATATGGAATTGTAGCAGAGTTCGCTAGCATTTAAAGAGGATAAGAAGCAGGTTGTGCGGACACTGGAGGCCTTTGCGCCTCTGACGCAAGATCTAACTGCATCACTTCTCCCTAACATCAAATCGGGGTCCCCTAAGGAGCCCAGCTATACAAATATTTTGCATCTGGTGGCCAGTAGGGTCTCTCGCCCTTTAACGGTAATTATGAAAGTGGGCATTAAGACAGAGCGCTGTCCTTGGCTGTGGAAACAGGCCGTAATATGGCCTCTACTCAAGAAGCCGAATGATGATTCTAGTGACATGAAGAACTATCGGCCTATGTCTCTGCTTCTGGTCCCTTGAAAATCCTGGAAAAACACCTTAATCAAACCCTGATGGGATATGCAGAGGAGCAGGGTCAGTTGGATGGGTTGCAACATGGCTTCCGTAGGAACCATGGATCTGAAACGGATCTGATAGTTGCTACTGACAGCATCAGACACCTTGTTGATGCAGGGCAGGCCATGGTACTGATCTTGTTTGATCTGTCTGCGGCCTTCGATACCATCTCCCCAGGCATGCTGATGAAGCGCCTGCAGGAATTGGGAATTAAAAACACAGCTCTGAATCGGTTGTCCTTTTTCCTTACTGAGAGATCCCAAAGGGTGGCAATGAACCAGTTCCACTCAGAGCCATTCTCGCTGCCATGAGGGGTCCCTCATGGCTCATCTTTGAGCCCCACGTTATTCAATCCTTACGTGTCCCAACTGGCTAATCTTGTTCGCTCCTTTGGGCTAAAAGCAGTGTCATTTGCCAATGATACCCAGATCATTGTGTCCATCTCGAAATATACTAAAGACACTGCAGCCAATTTTAACTTAAAGGCTGTAGCATTTTGGATGACCAAGAACTATTTGAGGCTGAATGGAGAGAGGACAGAGGTACTGCTCTGTGGAGGTCTTACCTCGATTTAGAACAGCAACTGGTGGCCGGACACGCTAGGTACACTTCCGACTCCGGTGGACACTGCTAAAAATCTAGGTGTCTTTCTGGATAGTGAGCTGCCTCTGGACCATCAGGTTAATCGTATAGTTGCAACCTGTTTCTGGACGATTAGAATGTTGAAGAAGATATTCCCGTTTATGGCCTTCCCAGCTCGTAAGCACGTTGCTCGTGCTCTGGTCTCCTAAAGGATAGATTATTGTAATGTGATCTACCTTGAGACCAACAAGTGAACCCTTGCAAAGTTGCAGCTTGTGCAGAATGCAATGGCAAGGCTTACGGTGGACATTCCCAAGCGGCATTCGGTGTCAAAAGGACTCCGAGCACTGTACTAGCTTCCGGTAGAGAAACATGTCCGGTATAAGACCTTATGCACGGTACATAAAGCACTCTATGCGGAAAGCGCAGCTGATATCAAAGCCATGTTTAAATGTTATGTACTCACCAAAAATCTCCATCCAGCACACCAAAATTGGGTAACTGTCCCTAGAGTCCGGAAGAAGAAATGGGGAGGCAGAGCTTTTACAGCTGAAGCAGCAAGGCTCTGGAATACTCTTCCACTCTATCGTACACCCCTGAAGATGCATCTCCCTTATAGAAAAGCCTTAAAAACTTGGCTGTTTACTCTATAAAATAGGCACGTCAGTTCACTATGCAGCTTTGCAATACAACAGCACGTAGACGCCCATGGGCCATTGTGCGCTTAATAAATCTTGGTCATTCATTCATTTACTATTAGCTAACTTCAGTTCTTGCTGTTGACTCGAAAAGCATTGAATCATGTCCTCCTTAAGAAGATCTCCCACTTTTGATATTTCAATGTTGTCCCAAGCCTAAATACTCCCCTCCCAATATAGGGACCTCTTTGAGCATTTCACCTTCCCATAGCAGTGTTTCATTTGTGATTGTGGTTGCCCAGCTGTGGCATCCAGTAGCTTTTTTCCCAGACCACCAGCATCACCGGTATTGCTGTCAAAAGACGTGCCCTTTCCCTGCCACCATAGGAACGTGGCCTGACCAACTTCATTCTTTCCAACTAACATGCTGGATCATCTCCTGGGGCATATATCCAGTGATTCATGCTGATAAGTTGTACCGCCCAGTAATAGGCTCTAATGTCAGGAAGGGTAATCCTGCCCTTATAGGGGTTCCAATTTAGGGCCCTCAGTGCTGTTCTTGGAGTGCCTCTATCTGAAAGCAGAATTCTCAGTTTCCTATCTATCCTGTCGATTGCTGCATCTGATATTAGACATGGTGTATTTTGCATCCTATACAAATATTTTGAGAGAGTGATTATCTTATGGATCGCTGCCAGGCCCATTAAAGTAAGAGGGAGGGTCCACCAGTGGGCTACATCTAACCCACATGCTCCTATACTATTTTCTATGTTCCTTGACAGAAATAGTTAAAGGTTTGGTGTCACAAAAATTCCTAAATATTTAATGCCCTCTCTGGATATCACAGTCCCTGGAGGTAACTCCCTATACAGAGTCCAGTCAATAATCTTGTATATGGTAGATTTTTACAGCTTCAATTATACTCTGAGTATGTTCTATACTTCCCGAATATAATATCTTGAATATCTTTGGCATAGTGGTGTCAGTTGTGTTACATTTAGGAGGATATCATCCAAATATAGGAAGATTTTTTCTTCTGTAGAGCTTGTACCTTCCCAAAATCCTCTAATCTTTTCATGTGCTCTCACCCAGCAAGCCAGGAGTTCGAAACTTATGGCAAACAGAAGTGGGGATGAGGCCATCCCTGTCTAGTTCTTCTTTCTAGTGGAAAACTGTTTGATGTCACTTCATGAAGTTTAACCACTGCCATTGGGCCGTTATACAACTGGGCCACCCAGCTACAGAACAATAGTCAATACCAAAATCTTCAAAGCATCAGAAACAGGAAGGGCCAGTGAACTAAAGTAAAAGCCTTTTTAGCATCTAATGACAGGATAGTGTGAGGCTTGTCACTTCAGTTATATATTCCAACTAATTGTGTAATCTCCTAATGCTGAGTTTTGTGCAAGTGGCAGATTGATCTTTCTGAATAAGGAGAGTAATAACCTCGACACAATCTTGAGGCCAGAATAGTTGCCAAAATTTTGATTTCCACCTTTAGCGTTGTGATTTGACCTGGTGAACATTTAACCTTTAGTTTTTCTTTCTTGTGTGTTACTGTGATATGTGCATGCCTGAAGTCTAGGGGTAGCATCTCTTGAACTCTAGTTAATTTATATACATTCAGGAAATGAGGACTCAGTATTGAAGAGAGCATTTTGTATAACTCTGTCAGTATCCCATTATGGTCTGGAGTTTTACCGACTTTCAGTTGCTTATTTGCTTCCGTCACCTCCTCTACTGTGACTTCTTTGTCTCTGTGATCTCTGTCTTCACTGCTTAATGTTGGCATGTTTAGACCCTCTAGAAATTGTTCAATCTCTTCCTTTTCTGCCAGTGCTTTGGCTACGTAGAATTTCCCAAAAGTTTGTGCAAACGCGCAACCTATGCCTGTGTCAGTGTCGTGTGTTACCCCTTCTCCATCCACTATTGCTTACACCCATCTGGTTTATTCTTCTCTTTTATTGAGCCGGACCAGCAGACGTCCGACGTTGTTGTCTGCTTCATATAATTTGTGCAGTGTTCCCAGTTTTTTTTGCTGAACCGCATTGTGTTTTATCTGCGTAGTCTTTATATCATTACATCTATTTGTCTCCGTAGCGCTGAAGATGGCTGAGAAAGTATTGATCGCTCTAATGCTGAATTTAGCCACTATCTCGATATCTTCCATTTTCCAATTTTTCTTTCAAGCTTTTATATTTTTTGTTTTGTCTCTTAGTACTACTTTGTACGCCTTCCATATTATTCCAAGGGAGTCAAAAATTCCCACATTTTCTTTAAAATACAAGACTATCAATTTTTATCTCCCTTATTATTGTTGGATCTTTCAGGTCCCAGGCAGTTAGTTTCCAGTTCTGTTTTCCTGTTTTGTGTGGTCTGAAAGTCTGCTTATTCTGTTGTTGGAATCTCTCCATTTTGGATGAATACACAGTCTAATCTTGAAAAACCATTGTGCCCCCTGGAGTAGTGAGTATTATCTGTCCCCAGGACGTTTCAATTTCCATGTGTCTATAAGTCCCGTTGTCCACACAGAGTTTGCGAAGTGTGGCTGGAGGTCTGTGCCATATCACAAAGCACGCTCAGTTACCAATGCTGGTAGGATTTTCCACACAGCACAAAGAAAACCTCAATATAGTTGGAAGAGGATTCAATATTAAGGGTCTAATTTAGAACTCGGCGGACGGGTTACTCCGTCACAACGGTGACGGATATCCCGTTCCCCAAAATATAAATCCCATAAGATGTAATGGAATTTATATTTTGGCGGATGGGATATCCGTCACCGGTGTGGCGGAGTAACCCGTCCGCTGAGTTCTAAACCAGGCCCCAAGTCTTGAATGCTCCAGTCTGTCTGTTAAGCTAGGACATTTCCTAAGAGAAATACCGGAATGGAATAGGAAAAGCGGTCAGATAGGTAACAAAAGGGTTATTTTAAAGATTAAGCTATAAGAGGAAACCCTCACAAGGGACATTGATATGTACTCATCGCAATTCGAGCTGGCGTGGCCTAGATTTCTTAATCCAACCTCTTACAGACACTGTGTATATAGATTCTTGTTTTCATCTCAGACCATCATTTTGTGTAGCTATTTAAACTTTTTTGTGTTCCTACAGAAAGTTACATTTTTACTGACATCCAAGAACTTGTACAGAGAGAGCTGCTGTAGCATAATGGAAACAGACACAACTGAGAGAAGAAGTCAGAAATTGTCTGTTCATTCTCTGAGGTCATCAATGAAAGAATGAGGCACAGAGACAGGGTACCTTTAGAAATTCTAGACCTTTTAAAACAATGCTTGTAGAATTATGGTAGCTCAGTCAAGGGCAATGTTTGTACCAGTACGAAGCAAGTGGAACTTCAGTGTTAGTTGTTGCAATTGTAATTTCTTTGGATTATCTTTACTGTTGCTCATCGCCCCCCCCCCACGCTCCCAGTTGCAAGTGAAACTAGATAAAGAGAGCAATGTTTATAGCATCTTTTAATACAACAGCTGTAATTTGTTGGGCACCAGCAGGGCATCTGATTGTTCTAAAAGTAGAGGTTGATATAGCCATATTTGGACTGGGATAGCTCAAAGCTCTATTTTATAGCCCTGGATTATGTAGATAATCCATGCTTCTGATGAAATGTTAAAGCATTGTTTTGAAAAGAGTTTTATCATGACCCCTATTTCTTATGGAAAGTAGTTAATTGCACTTACTTTTGAACTAGTTACAGTGGGTTTGCCGGAGGACTATCGGGAGACCCTCGGTGCCTCTATCTCGGTGGGGGAAATACGCAGTGCTATTAAGGAACTTGCCCGTAACAAGACACCGGGCTCCGACGGGATCCCCATTCAATTCTACTCCACATACAGTACACAATTGGTACCTCAGCTAGAAAAATTAAATAATTACTCCCTGAAGAATGGCTTCATCCCTCCCTCCACAAGCGAGGCATTAGTGACCTCATTATTGAAACTCGGCACACTGCCCATGGAGCTCACTACCTACCTACCTACCTATTGTTGCTCAATACTGAATACAAAATCTTGAGCAAAGTCCTAGGGCGCAGGCTACTCCTGTTGCTCCCAGGGTTATTACACACTGATCAGTGCGGCTTTGTCCCCATCCGTAGCACCTCCCTAAACATCCGTCGTCTGTTCCAGGTTATGGATGCCACGCGCTGGTTATGCCCATTGTCTGGCTGTGTGTCAGTAGATATCCTTTGATGCCTTGGGATGGGATTTCATGTTAGCGTTGTTAGTCAGATATGCATAGCCTCTGCGTATATCCGCTGGGTGCAACTGCTATATGCAGCCCCCACGGCTAAGGCCCGAAGCAGACCTTGCATCTCCGATTCTTACCCAATATTATGCGGGACCCGGCAGGGCTGCCCCCTCTCACAACTCCTATTTGTACTGGCAATTGAGCCTATAGCACAGCGGATCCGTCAGGAGGCGGGCGAGTGGGGGATCCCATTGGGCCGCACGGTGCATTCGGTATCCTTGTATGCCAACGATTTGAACCTGTACCTTAAAGATCTCCATTGGGGTCTTGGTGAGATGGCCCGGCTGTTGGCTGACTTCGGTGAACTGTCGGGATTCCAGGTGAATGCCGGTAAGTTATGTGCCTTCTCCTTTGCATCTACATATGGCAACCCCACACTTCCGCTTGGGACAACAGTTATACAGGTGGAACCACATGTTTCATTACCTGGGTATCCAAATCTATCACGATACACAGGATCTCCTAGAGGGCAACCTTGTCCGCACGATCAACTCATTGCGCTCCCAAGTCGGTTTTTGTACTACACTACCTTTATCGTTAGCGTGTCTGCTGGCCCTGGCAAAATGGTCATGCCGTCGTGTCTACTGTATCATTTCGTGAATCTCCTCATGGTGGTGCTATTATAGAACTCGCCTGGGAGGGGAGGACGTAGGAGAGTAAGCCTTGCTAAAGCTGCCGACAGATGGTGCTGGCCTGGGAGCTCCTGATTTTAAAGCATATTGCCTGGCTGGGCAACTGCAGTGGTTGTCCTACTGGTTGGCCGGATATAACCTGGAGGAAATAGACTATACGGTGGACCGGATTGGCCGGGGTCACCTCCATTGTTTGATATGCCCGGGTGTGGCTGCACCCCCCATGGGCTCCCGGTTACTGCGGGTAGCCTTGGATTATTGGAGGATGGCTCGCAAATACATGGGCTCCATGACGCAATATGCACCAAATATATCCCTATACGGTCTCCCTTTGTCTTCTGGTACTCAGACATTCCTCAGGCTAAGCCCCTGGGAGTACTAGGGTCCAAGTTTTATGGTGGCTAGTTGCTATCATATGCCGATTTTGTTCGTGTGCATGGGTTACCGGAAGACCATTTTATGACGCATGCTAGTATTCTCCATTACGTCCAACAGCACTGGCCACTGGTTGGGAGGGAACCGGAGACACATGAACTACTTCAAGCGTTGCACAACATGGGACAGGGCAGACACTTGGTGCTCTTGCTTTACCCTGGGCTTTGCGCTCACCACATGATATCCCTGGGTTCCTTGAAGACCAGGTGGGAGGCTGACCTATCCAGGGAGTTCTCAGACATGGAGTGGGCTTCCCTGTTAGCATACCCCAAGAAGGTCTTATGTAATTCAATGTTCAAAATAATCTAATTCTCTATCTTGCATAGGGCTTACCTGACCCCGCATCGGCTTAACCGAATGTTCCAGATGGCCTTTTCGGCGTGCCCCGCTGATCTTCTACACATGTTGTGGGTATGCCCCTCACTGACTGCTTATTGGACGGAGATCTCGGCTACCCTGTCGGTACACTGGGAGAGGAATGAGGACTGTCGATGTCCTCCTTCCGTCCACTGTAGACACTTCCCCACAACATATCCCTTCAATTCATTATAGGTGGGGCAGTTAGGCTTAGCACTACCATATCCTCTCCGTTCCATCGGGACCTACACCCTCACCTCCCCTTGCCTCCGCCGCCCCTGCAACTGGGACCCTTTCCCTTCCCTTTGCGCTGTGGAAATCTATAAGCTTTCACACACGCTCCCACATAAGCTGCTCCGTATCCGCGCTCATACAGTTAGGTGACACAGATCGTTGTTTGGGGGGAGGGTTGCGCTAGGATTTACAATTGCCTTACCCAATGACACAGTTCTCAATTGTCTACGCTGTCCATATCATTATATATACTCTGCATGTACTACCCGATACTACGTTCTGTATTACGGTACTGTGTGTACACACTCTGATTCACATTTTGTGAATGTATAATGTGTAAAAGCAATAAAAGCAATAAAGTTTGTGTTTTTTAAAGTTTGTGTTTTAAAAATGTATAGATAGCCCCAGCTTGCGTAGCATGTACAATAACTCACTTCACTCTAGATGAGCAACGAAAGAGATGGGAGGGTTATTCTGGGTCTCAGTGATCAATTAAAACAGGTGTTGAAGATGTGAAAGGCATATTAAGGGATATACATTCTTTGGAGTGAGTGGACTTAGGAAGTTAGGATAGTCAGTATTCTTGTAGCTTCCCAAAGATCTTGTGACTGAGGTTCAACATTCTACAGCAGGTTGTAGGAGGACGTATTAAATGGATCCCCATCTGGTTTTGGCACCACAACAACATTCAGCTCTTTTGCAGATGGGGCAAGTGTCCTGGTTAAGTTGGTCTGTTTGTGCCACTCGCCAAATGTGGGTGTCAGTCACCTTTTGTCACAGAACTTTTATCAGAGCCTGTAGTCTTTGCTCTATGTAGCAAGGATATGACAGCGTAATGGTATCTGACATTTACTGGGGCTTCCAGATTATCCCTTTGCTTAGTTGTCAGATGCAAAAGGCTCACTTCAGTCAAGAACTCAATGATCTCATCTGGGTGTGGATAGTCAGGGAAATTAGGGCTAGATGTAGAAAAACTTTTTTAACAGTTGTAAACCCTCTGATTTGCTAAATTAGAGGGATTGTGACTGCTGAAAAGGCATTTTTGGATTTACTAAATCTATTTACTGATTCAGAAAAATCTTTCTGAATGGTAAGTGAGTTTTGAAAAGGATTACCAATTGCGGTTTGGAATGGGCATGTTGTGGCTGTCCCCTCAAAATTGTGATTTGTACCCTGATGCATCAATGGTTTGTGATCGTAACTCTGGTTGCAAACCATTGCAAAGTTAACGAATCCCAAGTTGGGGTAGTGACATATTTGCAAAAGGGAAGGGGTCCCGTTTAGACACCTTCTGTTTTGTGAGTTGAAGTACAAGTTTAATGGGAGTAGGCAGTGGCCCAAGGGACTACTGCCAACTCTCACTGAAACTTTGAAAAAAAAAGCTTTTAAAGCTTTAAAAACGTTCTTTTTGAAAAGCAATCACAGGGATGGTGACCTACTGACACTTGCTGGCCACCATCCTCGTGATTGTGACCAATCGTAGTGAATCACAAATTACGACTAATGATTATTTATTAGGCAGGACGGACTGCGATTCATTTATACTCTTTATTTTGCAGCGGAACCTTTAGTACGTATGTCGGTTTGCAAAATCGGGTTTCATTTTCCCAAAACGGTCAGAGCCCAATGTGTAAATGGTATCTTTGTACATCAGACCCTTGTTTGATAGATTGTCGTATTCAGGACACATGGCACCATACAGATTTGATGAACTTTCTGTACAATTCCTGGGATTCCAGGATCTGATTGACAGCACTCCCTTTAAGCCAATGTGATAAATGCCACCATTACTTTGGAATCCAGGAAAAGTCAGACCTTTCAATAGATCGCTCCTAAAAGAATCTATAAACGATATTGTTTGTTGCTATCAAGCTTCTATACCAAAAAGCTGTGCCTGCCCCCTGTATATCATCAGTAGCAACAGTTTAAATATTGGTGGGCAGAGCCTGCAGGACAGTATAAAGCTCTATGGGCCACATGCATCATTATTGGGAATAGCGATGACCTAATTGCGATTATCTGTGAATCGCAATTAGGTAATCACTATTCTTAATGTATGAAACTCCATGAGTTTAATTTAGCCTTTCCTAGTGGGATGCCAATTAACCTACCTCATGAATATTAATGAGGTAGGTCGCAATTTGCGACCCGTTAGGAATCACCCAAATCACAGGGATGGTGGCCTGCTGCGGTCAGCAGTCCACCATGTCCGTGATTGCTTTGAAATAAAGCAATAATTATTTTTTAAATGCAGCCCATTTTTCTAAAAGGAAAACGGGTTGCGTTTAAAAAAAGTTTTCTTTTCATTTTTTAAGAGCAGGCAGTGGTCCGCTGGACCACTGCCTGCTCTGACATTTTTTTTTCACTACCATTCCCAAAGGGGAAGGGGTTCTTTGGGGACCCCTTCCAATTTACGAATGGGTTACCACCTACTTTGAGTAGGTGGTAAAATGCGAATGTTTTGCGACTGCATTTCGGTTGCAAATCATTCTTACATACCGCTGCGATTTGGTATTAGGAAGTACGCCCTAAACACAAAACTGTGAATCGGGCCATTTGCGACTGGTTATATCTTGTTTGCCAACTATACAAATTGTAAATCCATAACTGATTATATCATAACAGATTTCTATTAAATTTCTGTGATAAATGTGAATTGTTAACTAGAGGGAAAACATCCATGACACACTTCTAGCCTGATGCAAACTGGTCAATGGTACCGTATCCAAAGTCAAACATGTTCTTGAGCTTATCTGATGATAAACCCAAAAAGGGCGCTTGTCAGACAAATTTCCTTCGTTCCCAGCAATTTGACAAAATATATTGCCTACCATGAAATTATCAACCGCTTGGCAATTGTTACGAATATGAATTACATGGCTGTGACAGTGCTTGCAGTTTTTGGGACCATAATTTTATGAACCTGTTTTAGTAAGTGCTCTATCTGGCCTTACTTGGGGAACTCAAAACAAGATTTGATAGCTCAAGGTCACTCAGTGTGGTTTGAATCTGAATGCTTAAGGGCTAAATACGAGCTAAAGTGCAAGTTGAAACACCAGGAAGACCTAAGATCGGTAGAGCAAAAATACTATACTGTACTATACTATACTATACTATACTATACTATACTATACTATACTATACTATACTATATAAAAAGTTCTGAAACCAAAAAAAGTCCAATGCAATTTATTGATGTGGGAAGCAAGTGGACAGAAATGATAAGACGCATAGAGAGACAATAGGACAATATGTGTCTGTGTTCGAGACATACAAGACATGTTCCCTTAAGCTTACGTAGGTCTTTTATTGGTTGTTACTCCTCTGTTCTCTATCTTCTATGATGTGGCCCTCATACAAGAAAAACATTCCATTTAATCTCCTGTTACAGTGCCAGTCTAAGTTTAGGAGTTCTTGAATTGTTGAAATCTTTGATACCTATGTAAACCCAAGATGCCCAAGGCATATAAAAGTTTATATTTGCACCTTCCTCGGGAGCCACAGAGCCACTATCACAGGGCAATGGGTTCCACCCTTTTAGAAATTAGGCATTACAATGCCAATCTATACGCAAGGAAGCAAAGGTGACCCAGAATTACTCAGGCCTATAGACATTACATGGCACAAACAATGCATTCCATTTAAACTCCAGTTACAGTCCCAGTCTTAGTTGAGTAATTTTTTGGTTGGTAAAATCTTTTATATCCAGCAAAACAATCTATAAAAGGGAAGGAAATGGAAACAAAAGTGATTCGAGCTTGCTTGGACCTATACTCCTAGACATCACATATAAACTTAACCCTGAATGGACTTTGAGCATCATCCAGGCTGGATGACACCTACCAATATTTTCCATTGAATTAAGTTGACTTTGTTTCTGTTTCCTCTTCTATATCATCGGAGCTCAAAGTATTGAAAAAGGGTTTATCATCCCTTCTTCAAGAGCCAGTTCAAACCTGCAACCACCTCGCTGGGCTTTGCAAACTCTTAAATCATTTAGGGTGCCCATGCCACTACTAATTGGAACTGCTCTGTTAGCTCCATATAATCTTACAGCACACCAAAAATATCTTGCTCGAAAAGATGCAGTTTTTGCCTTCTCTCTGCTCAACTAATGAAAGGAACACATTCATCTCCAGCTGATGACTCCAGTTTAAATTTTTTAATATATGAAACTTGTTCCCTACCTATTACTGCTCATCGTTTTTATTGCATCTATCGGATGGTATAAACCTATTCCTAATACCTATCTATTATACTGATGTGTCTTCTTTTTCAATATCATTGTTTACTCAATGAAAATTCTGTAATTGTTAATGCATCTTTATGGACAAATTCTTTTGACCAGTCTTATTGTGTGACTCTAATCAGTGCTTGGTCCTTCTGATTTTTTGTAGCCTGGCCTCGCTTATCAGTTGCTGGCTGCACCTGTATCTGTCATTCCTTCATACCATACTTTTCTCGACAATGGTAGCTATGTTTTCAGAACAAATACTTAATGTTCTGGTTTGGATAAAGGTCATGATTATCTGCTTACTGTTCAGAAAACTGTCAAATGTATTATACTGCATCCTCCTCCTGTTAGCACTTCTGATACCCATTTTTGGCCAAAGGTTACTCTTCTCCCATTGCAAAGTGAATAAGGTTGTCTCGGTTATAACACAAAAAAAAGATTCTAAAACTTCAGCAGCTCACTCTTTTGACCTCGAGACAGTGCATTGTGCAATGGTCTCTTGAAAGAGCAATTCTTGACTTGTTGCTAATCTCCTTGGCACTATCGTCTATGCTTCTAATACAACATGTGTCACCAACATTTTAAGGAAATATGCCCTGGAATTCTGATTGCCTATAGAACTGTGTTTGGTGCTTTTCCATTTTTTTGGACTTACCTTCAGTTTATATATTGAATTCCTATCTGTTCTTGTCATTGCAGGTGTTGTCATATTGTTCATGTTTCTAAGGTTCTTAACTCAGTTTATCCTTCAGAACAGCACTGTTGTCATCTTACCTGGGAGTGGTAACTTCACTGTAGTAGTGGTGCTTCCCACATACATTTCCTGCAAATGTTCTCAAATACATACACCACATGGTCTGTCACACAGGTAATCCATTCCTCTCTTTATGTATTTCATATTATGTTTGATTTACACCATGTAGGCATTTCTTGCACTTCCCACATTCCCAAAATTCCTTCTCAGTTTCAAGCCGGCTACTTGTTCTGGGGCCCTACTCTGGTCTTATGTACTTTCTGGTTAATAGGTCACCCAGGATGCCACCTCTCTATAAGTTTTTATGTGGTTGTGGATGAAGGTTTTTTGTTACCTTTTCATCCATCAGGATGTGTAGTATTTGTTTAAACCCCTGTGTGAGGTGCTAAAATCTATGAGGAATTCGAAGGTCCCATCATATCCGGTTCCCAGATTCCTTTTTCTTATGACTGCACATGCAATCAAATCCTCTCTGTTTTTTGGTTGTGACCGGATTAGGGTGTCTTGTAATGCTGATTCCAAGTATACCTGCCATGAAATTGGTTAATCATCTGAATGGCTTGATTCTTAAAATCCTCAGGGCTTATTTACAGACCCATTGCACCGCCAGTGCGTCACTTCTTTTGATGCACCAGGGGCGCAGTGTGCCTGCCCATATTTACAAGGCCACCCTGCGAGGACCATGAGTGTGTGCTCCAAGTAACTAACTGATCTAGCACTTAGAAAATATCTACAGCATTGATGCCTTACGAATGCTGGCAGAACGTGCACAGGTACACAACATCTAAATTTGCCATGAAGTTTGTTGATTTTTATGGTAAATTGCTGATGTTCATCAAGAAATCAAACTTGTCTTTCAGGTGTTGCGGTAGGGTTACAACATGCTCAAGCAGGAATAAGTCCAAAAGTCTTGAAGTATTTCCCAGGAAAGATACTGTTGAGCGGACTGCGGGTCTCCGGGGTGGGTTGGTCAAGCATTTGTGGACATTAGATAGAAAGTATATTGGTGGTGTTACTGGATT
Organism: Calotriton arnoldi; assembly: GCA_963921515.1. Classification (NCBI taxonomy): domain Eukaryota; kingdom Metazoa; phylum Chordata; class Amphibia; order Caudata; family Salamandridae; genus Calotriton; species Calotriton arnoldi. Next base: position 700,726 of record CAWUFW010006598.1, on the reverse strand, counting down.
TCTTTTTTCAGATATTTTTATTCTTCTTGTCCAACAATCCATCTTCACTCCATTTCATCACCATTGAAAAATATTCTTCCGGTATTTCATATGTGGAGTCAGATTAAAGTTTTTTTGTAGCAGGTGATTCAAAATGCTGCCACTTGTGTCATTTTAGACATTCCTAAACATAATCTGATTTCTGACTCATTGAAAACTTTATATTGACTTTCCATTCACAAACATTTGCTGTTCAAGGCTCTGTGTTTGGCCCACAAAGCTGTTAATGAGGGAGACGCTGGTTTCATCACAGGTAAATTCACCTAGTATATCCCTAGACATAATTTTAGATCTGGGCACCTGCATGATGCAAGTATTCCCAGAATTAGGAGTAGTAGACTTGCGGACAGATGTTTGTCATTTCTAGCAGCCAAGATTTGAAATTTCCTTCTTTTGTACATAAAAAAAAAAGATATCATCTCCTATTTAGGAAACAAATTAAAACGTGTGTGTGTGCATATGCATTTGTGAGTGTTGGTCTTCTCTTTAGAATAGAGGCGAGAAGGCACAGAAATGTGCTGTTGTATGGGTTAGAAGGCACAGAAATGTGCTGTTGTCATGACACATTTAACAGAGCAGTATTCTCACTAACAAAAACACCTTTTCGAACTGAATGCCTTCTACTTTTGAAAAATGAATGCTGGTGGAGCTATGTAGAGTGTGTGTATGCGACTGTGGTGTCATAAATATGATGTATATCCACGGGTAGAGACTAGAGCTCCTATGTACAAACACAGAAATTTGCAATTCTGTATTTAAATAATCACAAATACTGAGTTTTAAATCCAAATATATAGTATGGATGCCGACTCAAACTCGTGCCTCCCTTAAGCCTGTGTCCAAGTACTTTATTATAAACAAACACTGTGCAAAACACTTGGAAGTGGGGTCGGGGGAAACACTGGAGCAGCCTTGCGGACTTCAGAGGGACCACCACATTCTCAGTGCTTGTCCATCACCTTTGGTGAGGCAGAGTAGATATTAAATACAGAGATATCAGGGGAACCACAGTGTATAATTGTTGCAAAGTCATCCTGTGCCCTGGGCACCCCCCAACTTTTTGCTGACTGGTACTGGGGGTAACTGACTCTGACTGACCCTGGGCTCTGCCTCACCAGGCCCAGGGCCAGTGCTATGCTGAAAGAGACACATTTAGAATACAGTGAAAACACCTACATACACTAGGGTACACTATGGTATGGGGCACCCCTGTGATTGGCATGACCTACCCTATCAGCCCCTAGTAAATAATAGGGCAGGGGGATTGAAACTACCTAGAAGCCCCTAGTACACAATAGGGCATGGCAGTTTAGAGGCCAGCAGCTTTTTCTGCACTTGCATGTGTGCACTGCTGAAGCCTGAGGTCAGTTTAAAAGCAGCCCTGGGTGTCAGGACTGCTTTTAAAAAGTAAATTGTGCCCAAACTCGACTTTGGTGTTTGAGGCACTTAAAAATGGATAGCCTGCAACGTTTTGTCATATTAGGAACCCCCAGGGTCTCCCCCAGGTGTCCTAGGGGTGGGGGGTCAGGTATTTATAAGGTGGACCCTTATAAAATGAGTTTTATATGCCCTGGGTTAAGTGAAATTTCACATTTCACTCCCCACATTGTGATAAAGTGCTGCCCAAATTCGACTTTGATGCTAGGAGCACTGTGGAGGGAGGATCTGCAATATTTCTACAGATTCAGAACCCCTAAAGTCTCCTCTAGTTGTGCCATGGTGTGGGGTCCTGTAGATATAAGCGGAGCCCTTTTGTTGGAAAAATGGCCCAAGTCATTTTTCCCATTGCAAATCCCATGCCACATAGGTTAACTTGGCAAGAGGTTATTAACTAATAACTCCTGATAGGAGAAGGCTAGAAATCCCATTCAAAGACTTCTTTTAATGGTATTAATAAACTCAACAATATGATATTGTTGAATTTCTCCTAAAATGTATAGACAAGAAGTTATAAGACTTTCTTGTTTGTAGGTCCAGATTCAGCCTTCCAGTAGTCTGTCCTGATTGGTCAGAGTTAAGTGGATTAGCCAGGCTGCTTTGAAGAGGTGATAAAGACCCCCTGGGGTTAACCAGCTCTTCTGGGAGGGCAGTGTGCTGCTACACAGGAATGCCAGAGCAGGGGGAGGAGTCGTAAACCATGGTCTTCAAAGGAAAGGGGAAGGCCTCAGTGTCATTTACAACTCTACTCTTTTAACCCCAAGCCAGAGCTAGGCTTAAGGAAGGAATGAGCAGATGCAAGGGGGAGAGTCTATGGAAATTAGCCATCCTAGGGGTGTGTTTAGCCAGCTCTTAACTCCCTGCTGGAAAATCAGCCATTATGAATTTGGAGGATTTGGTGCACTCTGGGACAAAATAATGCCACACTCTGCAGGACGTGGTCATACCCTTGGGGAGTTACCCTGCTCCCATTGGTCAGGAGTGACCTCCTGCTTGACCCAGAGAACTTGGAATAAGTATCTGAGAGGGGCAGAGTCTCTCAGATCTGCTGCTTGAAACTTAAGAAAGCAAGACGTTGCCATGCTGAGAAGTTTGCTGTGCAATTTCTAAGGCCTGCCCTCTGAAGACTGCACCATCTGAAACTACAGCCCTGTGGACTACCTTGCTGTAAAAGAACTACAAAGTGGACTCCCTGCAAGCTACAGGTTAACAGAGCTCACCTGGAACATCTCCACCAAGGATCCTCAACCTGGAGAACTACCAGCGGATTTGTAAGGGTTTTGTCCAAGTGGATTGTGGGAACTGAAGTCCTCAACTTTCAAGTACCATCTTGGAACTTCCAGACCCTTGGAGGTAGTTTGAGACACTTTGGGACCCTTTGGGGAACTTCAGGAAGAAGTTCCAGAAGTTTGGAGAACTTTGGAGCAACTTTGAAAAAAGCTCCATAAGGGGACCGACTCAACCTGGCCAGCCAAGCCGCCTGCCTTCAACCGCGAGCCGGCCAAGCCATCCAGGTTCGTCCCGCTGAAAGCTCCGTAGGTCCGACTTCCAGAGTTTGACCGGGAGTAGAAGAAATCCGAGGCCGGCGAACCCTCACCGAATCCGGCCTGGTGAAGAGCATCGAGGGACCCCGCGAGAAAAAGCTCCAGAAAAGTTTCTAAGTCAGAAGGTAAAACTTTGACCGGGACCTACCGCGAGGTGTAGCCGCTCAGGGCTCCATCGCGGTCGGCCTGAAACTTTGATTTGGACCCGGTCTACCGCGACCAGATGTCCCAATATGGCGCTATAGGTTTCTATGTGCTATATAATGGTAAATCTTTGAAAATTCATATCTCCGGTTCCCTACATTGGATTTTTGTCGTTTTGGTGTCATTTTAAAGATAAAAATATTTCCTATGTTTATAAATTGGTGTTGGATTTTTATTATGTGTTGTGTCTTAATTATTTACTGAATTGGTGTTTTTAAATGCTTTACATACCTGTCTTTGAAGTTAAGCCTGCCTGCTCGCAGCCACGTTACCAAGGGTTGAGCATAGGAATAATTTTCTAAGACCTATTCTGTGCCCTATACTGTGTCAGTGGCCTTATTGCCAGTGGCAGACCTACATTTGCCCCTACCAATAATCCACTTTCCAACATTTTGTGCTCAGCGGTGTGGATGAGGACTTGTGTTTAAAAAGTACACCTTTCAGTAAAGTGAATTAAGATTATAAAAATCCTCTAAATTGCCTTAGAACAAAACTTTTGAGTTTGATTTTTGGAATTTGGACTTAACTGTTTTTAATCCATTGTTTTGATTTTTCCAAATTGTTGTAAGTCTGTTGCGCCTAGTTCTTGTGACCCAAAACTAGGGAACCATGGAGCTGGACCTGGCTAAACTGTCCCAGTTCAGGATGGCTGATCTTAGGGTACTGTGTAGGCTTAGGAGGCTGCCTGCTTCCAACAAGATTAGGAAGGCAGGGTTGCTTAAGTCCCTAAAGGCCTGGGCTGGGGTAGCTGAGGAGATTCAAGGGGGGGTGAAGGGTGTTCCCCCCAACCTCACCCCAGAAGAGGGTGAGGATGGTGCCTCTTCCATTTTTTCTAGTGTTAGCCATATGATTCCAGATGGTGGGAGGGGGGAAGGGTCCCTTACTCAGGAACCACCACTGTCCCTTGCAGAGAGACAGCTTAAGGCTCAAATAGCTTTGATAGCTTTGGAGCAGAGGAAACTGGAATTGGCTGAGAAGAGATGGGAGAGGGAGGAGGCGTTGAAAAGAAATGGTGGAAGTGAAAATGATGAAGATTTTGAAATGTCCAGGGGTGGTGGTCTTGATCACAAACTTCCCAAGGGTATAGTGCCCAAGTACACAGAGGGGGATGACATCGACAGGTGGCTAGCAGCTTTTGAGAGGGCCCTTCGAATAAGTAGGGTCCACTCTATCTAAGTATTGGGGTGCACTCCTGTGGGAGTTGATTCCAGTAGCTGGGAGGGATAGGCTCCTGACCCTGAAGGGAGAGGATGCAGAATCATACCAGCAGATGAAGGCATGCTTAGTCAAGAGATTTGGTCTGACTCCAGAGCAGTACAGGGTGAAGTTTAGAGGCACCCAGAAATTGAGTTCAAAGTCTTGGGTAGACTTTGTGGACGTTTCAGTGAAGGCACTGGAAGGCTGGACTGTTGGTAACAAAGTTGACACATATGAGGGATTGTATAATTTGTTTTTGAAAGAACATATTTTGACTCATTGTGCGGAAGCCAGTATCTAGTGGACTCTAAGCTGACAGACCCCAGAGAGCTGGGGGAAGCAGTTGATGAGTGGGTGAGAACCCGGGTTTCCATTCAGCACCAGGGGGGTGACCAGAAGAAAGGAGGATAGGTCCCTTACCAAGGGAAAGCCCAGGGAAATGAAGGTCAAAAACCTAAGGAGTCCTCCAAAGACCCACAAAAACCTACACAAGGAGGGGGGCCCCAAGCCAACCCAAATTCAAAGGGAGGGGGTATCAGGGAAAGAATGGTAGGTTCTTTGATCCCTCAAAGGTGGGTAAGTGCTTTGACTGTAACCAGCCAGGGCACAAGCAGGGAGATGCTGTCTGCGCCAAGAAGCTCCCCTCTAAGGGGCCATCCACAGGGATTGCCAGTGTAAGTGTTGGGGTGGAGAGTGGTTCCCCAGAGAGGGTAGTTAGGTGGTGGAAGCAACCTTAGTGTCCCTGGGTGGGGTGAATATTGCAACCCTTGCTGCCTTACCTCCAAACATGGACAAGTATAGGCAGAGGCCTAAAGTGAATGGGACTGAGGTTGAGGCTATCAGAGACACAGGGGCTAGTGTGACTATGGTCCTGGATGAGCTGGTGCCTCCAGGGAGGTTGTGATCCAGCGCTAACAATAAAATTATTCTCCTATATACTTCGGTCATCCAGGTGCAATTACTCCTTCAACACACACACTATATCCATATGACGGTGGGGCCCATAACACCGCATATACATTCCCTTACTCATTTATTCCCTGGATTTCCTCCGTCAATAACCTAGGAGAAAAACGATTCGCTGGAAGGGGACGGCATACCTCTTTTAACATGACATAATGTTTCTCATTTGCTTTAAGGTATTCCGCTCATTGGTCGATGGACCAACTAGTAGGAATCAGTTGATGGTGATTAAGACCAGCTCAATCACAATAAACTCTTTAACATTTCATTTTAATCATTGAGCTAAAGAATCACTGAGTCATTTGTTTAAAGAATAATAAAGTTTATATAAAGTTTTGATGCAAGAAATGAGGTTAAGCTTATTATTCAGATCATTACATTTATCATCAATATAAGAATAAATTGAAATTGCAATACATATCTATTAGACGGAAAAATAAGGCTATCATATTAGAACTCTAAAAGATCAATCTATCTGTCTTGGAAAAACTCTAATAGTTCTAAATGAAAAATCTATCAGGAAAATTCTCCTAAAGCAGCATCTTATACTCAACTGGAAAATAAAAATAGCAGCAGCAGCATCAGCTCATCAGCAACCGCAACTTCTCCCATCTACAGCATCTAACTTCTCCAGCATCACTCTCCAGCAACTACTCTCCAGCAACTCGCTTTCCAGCATCTAACCCCTCCCACCAAGAGTAGGTCTTCTTATACCCTAATTCTAGCTTACTGAATAAAAATGTTGCATCTTCATGGCGTGATTCTTTCTCATTGGTCAAAACTCAGGCCCATATACATTTTAATCAAACTTCCTGGTCTTAACTAGTTCCTTGTGGAATGTCCATGCTTGCATCGTTTCCCACAGTTTATGTCATTGCTCATCCGTTTCGATCAGTCCAATTTGTATCTTTTTCTGCTACATTTCAGATTCAACAGTTCCGTCCATTGATTCAGTTGGACTTCTCACGCTTCTTGCTGATCATCTTGGCACACATCTGCTCAGAAAGGTCACAATAGCCTTGACCATACTTCCATCTTAGCCTCTCAGCACCAGCACGTGATCATCCCTTTCCACAGCCTCTCTCCTCTATCACATGGTTTCCTGCTCATGCGTGCTCTAGCAACTGGCGGCCATTTTATATCGCTGCTCGACAGGCCTAAGCGCACTATTTTTAAAGATAAACAAAATATTGTTAAAACAAAGAAATATAAACCCTTTCGTTTCCCTCCCGTCTTTCTACGTACCCCAATTAGGTATTACCTAGCAAAAAGCAACATATAAAGCTGTCCCTTACTTACCATCGCTTTATTTTGCAACTACACGTTTTATTTAAAAGCACGGATCATGCATTTATTATTTAATTAATACGCAAATATTATGTTATGTTAGACACGTAAACAATTATAAGTTGATTATTTTGCACACGGAATAGCGTGTTACCTTTAACCCTTAACATGTAACATACATTGTTGGTTATTTACTTAAATGAACATGTTTATTAATTATTTAACGAAAATTATTAGGAGGTTAAAATTTTTTCATTTACCCTGCTCCATCAACTCCCCCTTTGGTGATTTTTAATATCACCACAAAACCCAAGTTATACAATTTTCTCAGACAGCATATATCTTTTATCCGTTTGCTTTTGTTAATTTACACAACTGTATCCCTTTCAACTTGTCTCTTCGTTTTCTTGTACATGTTCTCTTTTATTTCTTCTAATTCTATTTCACCCATTTCTCTCTCTCTCTCCTTGTTTATCATGTTTTCTTTTTCTATTTTATTCTGTCTTCTTCTTCTCTTTATACATGTTATTGCAAGCTTCAGTACTAATATTATTATTATTATCATGGTTGCTATTATTATAACTTTCCCTATTATTAATCCACTCATTCTTGTTAACCAATTTATTACTGAAGAAAACCCTTTACCAAGTTTTCCAAAAGCAGTTTCAACCTCCAGTGGAACAAGTTCTTTGTGCAAACTTGTAATATTTGTTATATACTTCTGTATATTTTCGCTTTTATCTGGAATGTAAGTGCAACAATGTTGGACTTTCAGCATTCCACAGACTCCGCCCTCTTTTGCCAGAAGAATGTCAAGGGCAAGTCGATTTTGCATCACCATAGCTCTCATGGCAACCATCTCGGTATTTACCATCAAGAATCCTCCAGCAGTATCTGTAGATAAACGATCTACCACTGTGGATAATTTCCGAATTCTAAATGCATTCAAAGATATTCCCACTGCTGGTATCAATGCACCAAAAATATCACCTACTATTTCTGAAAAACTTTCCCTTTTTCTACGTGTTAAGGTATTTATCATTTTGTGTGTTCCTTTTTCTTTTCTATCCTTATGAAAAATCTTTGGAAAGACCAGGCCTAAATAACATGACCCATACCAATGGTCCGGCAACCTATAATAAGCCCTATTTCCGCAAACATAATAGATCCCTGGAAATATTGGATCTTTTCCCCCTTTGAATCCCCATCCGCCTAAAATTTGATAATTGTCATGGCAAATACTGGAACCCACAAAATAATTGTCATATCTTGTCTTATTTCTTCTAATGCACAACCTTCCCTGTTGGGGCCAATCCAGAGTCATAGCTGCATTTGTCTTTTTCTTGTCATGATTGTCTTCCTCAAATGCCCAAAGAGGTGTTTTTGTCTCTTCTATCACTTTTCTTTGAAATTTCACTCTTCTCTCTTCAACCATCTCTAAAAATACCTTTTCTTCCTTCTTTAACTCACAGGTAAGGTTGTACCTAATTATATTATCTAATGTTAAAATCTTATCCTCTAGAAAATATTCACCAAACATTTTTCCCTCTTTTATTTTGTTTAGCTCGGGAACTACAGAAACTTTCGCAAAAATCTTATTTATGTCAGTGTAATAATATTCTAATCTACCTGTTTTATAAAATAAACTTGCTAAGACACTACATGTTATTCCATACGTCAAAGGGAGGTGATGATAAGTCACACCCTCTGCTACAGATGCAGGCAACTGCATACAAACATAGCAATCTCTTACATCCATTGTTTCTACATACTCATACAATAATTTAGTAAAAACATTTTTAGAAAAATCTGTTATTGATTTGTCCTTGTGTAATTCTGCACTACTCTTTAATATAACTGGTTCTTGAGTGTTAGCTCCTTTTTCTTTCTCAGTGTTATTAGACGTTTCTACTACAGCTAAACTAATTGGAATAGTGATTGCTAGAACCACCCATACTGTCATTAATAATCCTGTACAAAAGCAGCACATCTTGCACCATCTACTTAAAAACTCACATTTACATTTTCTATCTCTAGTATTCTCCATTTTGTTTTATAACCTTATTTATTTGTTTTCCAGAAAATTGTGTCACTACACCTCAGGAATGACTTATTTGCCACTCTGTACTCCAATGTTTTGTCTTTGCTTGGTACTTTCTTTTAATTCTTTCTCAGAATTCTTTCTTTGTCACATCCGGTAAAATTCGTCAGATCCAGTGTTTTGTCAAATCCGGTAGAAACTATTTAAATTTCTTCAGGTTTGTTGCACCTCACCTTCTCCCATTAGGTTTCTTTGTTCTGGGTTCTCGTGAGTGTTCTTTTCTTCTTTGTTACTAGTCAAAGCAAGATACAACCATTCAGGCGATCTATACTTCGGATTTACCTTCTTTACTCTTTTTGTTTTCTGCAAGTGTTTTCCACCTTGTTTTTCTTGCTCTCTCTGACTTGTTATTTCATTCACTTGTTCAGCACTTTTCCCATCCAACCTTATGATTCTGTATCTTAATTTTCTTACTTCGTTGGGCCAATTGTCTCCTTTTCTTGGCCTTTTTGCCTCACTTCCTTTTTCCTCTCTTTCTGTTTTCCAATTTCTTTTTCTTGACTCTAGTTTTTGGTTTCTTTCTTCTCCACTTTCTTCAGACTCTGTTTCAATTCTTTCGTTATTGCCTCTTATTTTGAAACTTATAATGTCATTTTCTTCCTCTACTTGTGGTTCTTTTCTTATCTTCCTTCGTTCACCTATTTCTGTCCCTCCTCGAGGTTCTTCCGAATTTGTGTCAGTTTTCCTATCTGCTTCTAAATTTCCCTGTTCTCGTGTTTGACTATTTGTCCCTATTGCTCCTCGGGGATCTTCCGATTTTTCTAGCTTTTTGTTTGAAACTCTCCCTTCTTCATCTATTAATATTATCTCCGAAGGATTTTCACCACAACTTGTACTTGGTTGCTCACTGTCACTATCTTCTGGCTCAGTTTCTTCTCTTATGCTTTCAAAATTCCAATTTCTTTTTAGGATTTCTTCACAATCCGAATGATCTGTATCAGATTCTGAACTGGTATCTGATATTTCCAGATGTCGACTTACAGGTCGATCTTCAAGTTCTGGAACTTCAGCTATTTCCTCTACTTCTTCTGTCGTTGCACTTGTAGTTGGGTCTTCCAGATGTCGACTTACAGGTCGATCTTCAAGTTCTGGCACCCTGTTTGTTTCCTCTTCTGCTTCTGATGCTGAACTGTTATCCAATACTTCCAGATGTCGACTCACTTGTCGATCTTCAGGTTCTGGAACTCTGATGGTGTGACTGGCATGCACCCAGTGTTTCACTCCTGCACACTTGACTGCAGTGGTTGTCACCAGGATCACTTGTCGTGGTTCGTCCCAGCGAGGAACCAAACAGTTTCTTCTCCTGTGGACTTTTATGCGGACCCAATCTCCTGGATTCAAGTCGTGAGCTGGTTTTCTTTCAAGAGTGGTCGCATCCGGTCCAACCTGATGAAACACAGAACGCACCACATCAGCCAATCCTTTGCAATAATCCAGCACTAGATCATCAGTTATAGTCAGTAGTTTGTTGACAGGTACTTGTGCTTGTCTCATTGCTCGTCCCATAATTATTTCATGGGGACTGAGTCCAGTTTTCCTTTCCGGAATACTTCTGATTGTCATTAAAACTAATGGCAAGGCATCTGGCCATTTGAGTCCTGTAGCTTGACACATTTTTCCTAACCTGTTCTTGATTGTTCCATTCACTTGCTCTACGATTCCAGAAGCCTCTGGTCTGTATGCACAATGCAGTTTCTGTTTAATACTAAGTGCTTCACAAATTAGTTTAACTAATTCATTTTGGAAATGTGTTCCTCTATCTGTTTCAATCGTGACTGGAAAACCATACCTCGGAATGAATTCTCGCAGCATAAGTTTTGCTACCGTTATTCCATCATTCCTTCTTGTTGGGTATGCTTCCACCCAACGGGAAAACAAACAGACGACCACTAGGACATACCTTAGTCTGTTGCAAGGTGGCATCTCAATAAAATCCATTTGCATTCTAGTGAAAGGACCTCCTTCTCGTCCTATTGTTCCTAGACTCACTACTGTTCTCCTTCCTGGATTTAACTGTTGACAAATAAGACATCTCTGACAAAGACTCTCAGCTATGGCTCTGAATTTTGGATTATACCATGTTTGTCTAAAAAGTCTGATCATTGAATCTCTCCCAATATGGGCTTGTCCATGGTACATCCGTGCCATGTCAGAAATCATGCTATCAGGCATAACTGGTCTCTCATCTCTGTAAACCCAAACATCATTTTCTTCATGTTTTCTACATCCTGCTTTTATCCATGTATCTTTTTCCTCATCATCTGCAGCTTCCTGTAACTGTCTCACCTCATCCCATGTCTCAATAGAGTTAGTAAAAAGCAAAGGACAAGAAATATGCTCTCTTTCCCGACTTTTATTTAATGAAACCACATTCTTTGCACAGTACTGTGCCATTTCGTCAGCATATTTATTACCAACAGTTATGTAGTCTTCCCCATTTTTATGTGCATTGCACTTCACAACAGCAATCTGTTTAGGCAGCTGTATCGCCTCAAGCAGCTTTTTCACAAAATCTCCATTTCTAATTGGCGTTCCTGCAGACGTCAAGAAACCCCTTTGTGACCAAATCTGACCAAAGTCATGCACCACCCCAAAGCCGTACTGGCTATCTGTCACAATCGTAACCCGTACATTTCTTCCCAACTTGCATGCTTGAATCAGAGCTACTAGTTCTGCGACTTGGGCAGACCGTACCCCTTTCAGACAAGATGCTTCCATTACAGTTGCTACTGTGCAAACTGCATATGCTGCACTTAGAACTCCATCACTCGTTCTCAAACATGAGCCATCCACAAACAGAATATAATCTGATTCTTTCAAAGGCTCATCTCGTATGTCAGACCTTGGTTTTGTACAGTATTCAAGCACATTCAGACAATCGTGATCTACTTCATCCATTTCAATCACACTCTCTTCATCTGGCAATGATGTCGAAGGATTCACATTCATACATCTGTCAATGGTCACATTATCTGCACTCAAAATTACTTTTTCATACCTAGCCAGCCGACTATGTGTCATGTATTGGGTTTTCGTTCTTGTCAAGAGAATTTCCACAGAATGGGGAACATACACTCTCAGTGGATATCCCATCACCATGCCTTCACTCTGTTCCAGACTCACACAAGTAGCAGCAACTGCTTTCAAACATCCAGGCAATGCTTTCGCTACAGGGTCTAAAACAGCTGAAAAATATGCAATGGGTCTTTTCATAGTTCCATGTCTCTGTACCAAAACTGAAAATGCACATCCATCTCTTTCACTGCAATACAGCTCAAAATCTTTCTCATAGTCAGGCATTCCTAATGCTGGAGCCTCACATAATTTCTTTTTCAGCTCTCTGAATGCTTTCATTTCTTCATCATTCATTTCAAAAGGATCTTTAACATCCTTCTTTGTCAGTTTTTGCAATGGTTTAGCAATTAGTGAAAAACCGCTTATCCATTGTCGACAATATCCAACCATTCCCAAAAACATTCTTACCTCTCTTTGTGTCATTGGAGCTCTCATTCCTTGAATCATTTTTATTCTTTCAGTCGTCACCTTTCGCACTCCTTTCTCAATTTTATGCCCTAAATACTGGACTTCTTGTTGACAAAACTGCAATTTTGAAGGGGACACTTTATGTCCTCTTTTTGCTAAATGATTCAGCAAAGCAATTGTATCATTGACACATGCTTCTTTCGTTTTTGATGCCACCAGTAGGTCATCAATATACTGAACCATCACTGATTTTTCTGGCATTTTTAAATCTTCCAACGATTTCTTTAGAATCTGATTAAAGATTGAGGGACTTTCTGTGTACCCCTGAGGAATTCGGCACCATGCCAAAATACGCTCTCCAAACCTAAATGCAAATAATGGCTGGCTATCTGGATGCAATGGAATAGAGAAAAATGCATGACACAAATCAATTACTGTGTACCATTCTGCTTCACGTGGAATCTGGTATAGAATCACAGCAGGGTTCGGTACTATTGGGCAACAAGGCACAACAATTTTGTTTACCTTCCTCAAATCCTGTACAATTCTATATGTTCCGTTTGGCTTTTTCAGTCCCATTATTGGCGAATTACATGGACTGCTCATGATTTCTTTTAGAATCCCTTGTTCAATCATTTTATTTATTACTGGCGTTATTCCTTCAATTATTTCTGGTGTCAATTTATACTGGGGCGTATTTGGGTAACTCGTTCCCTCTTTCACTGTTATTTTAACGGGATCTACTCCTTTCATTAATCCTACATCTTCTCCTGTAAAGTCCCACACTTCTTCTTTCACTGTCTTTTTCAATTCAATTGGGATTTTCTCTGCATCAAATACAGGAAACAAACCATTTACTTCTGGTTCTAAATTCACCATTGTCATTTTATACAGCACATCCTCATCTGGAGTCTGAAATGCAATTCCATCTGGAGTACAATAGATAGTGCAATTCATCTTGCACAATAAATCGCGTCCTAAAAGGTTTACGGGACTACAATCGCATACCACAAATCGGTGCATTTCGCTAAATGGACCAATTCTTACCTCCACTAATTTAGTAAGAGGCGTTTTAATTTGCTGATTTGAAACTCCAACTACTTGGATATGTTCACCTGAGAGAGGAAGGTTTGGAATTTCCACTGACCTAACAGTAGAACGGGTAGCTCCAGTGTCAACAAGGAATGTTACATTTGCACCATTCACTTCTCCATCCACAAATGGACCAGACTGATCTACCTCTAGAGTTGCGCCAAGCACGCACTCTTCCCCCTCTCCTAGGCACCGTCAGAAACTTTCATCCGTGTCATCCTCATCCTGTCGTAACCAATATTGAGAAATTGCAGCTGCACGCGGCAACTGTGTTACCTGTTCTCCTCCGTAGAATCCTGTTTCTGCACTGTATTTCTGTTGGTTAACACTCTTGGGAAGTGGTGGTTGTGGCACCTGACTCTGTTGAGTAACTACCTCACTCTGCACCTGTGAATTTAATGATTGATTTTCCACATTAGGTTTTGGAGGAAATTTACACTTGTTTCTCCAATGTCCTAGCTTTCCGCAGTTGTGACATGGCCACTTTTTCTTTGCCTCATCTATGCTCATTTGTCCTTTTCCTTTACCTATATTAGGTTGGGATCTAACCTGTCCTGTTTCATTACCAGTATTACTCAATTGAGCTTCTTGCTTCTCTGCAACTTTCACCTGTGCCCACATGGCCTTTTCTTTCAATTTACGCTGTCTACTCTCAATATCATCACTGCAATACTTAGCATATCTCAAAACCTCATTCACTGTGCTATTCTGCCAACAAATCATATGCTGCTTAATCATTTCACTTATTTCTGGTTTCAATCCATACACAAACCTATATACAAAATGACTCATATCCTTCTCATTCAGTGTCTCATAACCACTGTACTGTTTGAAAACCAACAACAATCTCTCATAGTACGCATGCACTGATTCTTTACTTTCCTGCGTTGTTCTGTCTATTTTTACCCAATCTGTTTCTTTAGGTGGAATCTTATTCTTCAAAAAGGTAATTACTTGGTCGTACTTCCTCATCACTTCTGGTCCTGGCGCTCCTGTTTTAGCGTCCCTTGGATATTCTACAGTTGGCCAATCAATAGTAATCTTACATTCTGTCCACAAATCAGCTGGCACTACTATATCAAACAATCCATCCAGATCTATCCACAACACCTTTGAAACCTTCACAAATCTTTCCACTTGTCTGTACCATTCTACTGGCTTCTCTCTCAACTTTGGGAAGTCATTTGTAAATGACAGTATATCCTGTCTGGTCCATGGAACATGCACATAACTACCACCTGGAGTTTCTCTCATCGGGTACTCCCTTACAACTGGTTCCTTATCTGTCACTGCAAAAGCCAAAGATGCTTTATCTGTTGTTTTCTCATTCTTTTTCGACCATCTATTTCTCCATCTATCCACATCACCCCATTTTCTCAATAAAACAATTAACTCTTTTATTTGGGTCAGTCTTCCTGATGTGTTCAAATTCTCTATATCTTTCTCACAAAAATCTACTCTGTATGGTTTCTGCAACGTTCTCACTTTTACAAACTCTACTCCCAGTTCACTCGCTGTCTCTTCCAATTTGTCATGTAAATTTCTAGCTCTCCATGTAAGACTTTTGCACAAAAACATAATCTCATCATCCTGATAATTTTTTAATTTTTCTGTACCAATTGTTCCTAAAATCAATTCTTCCATGTCTATTTTCAACCTAATTACATCTAATGGTTTCACTTCCGTTTCTTTTGTTTTTAGCGCTTTCATCCATTCATTTAACTCATCTGGAGTCGGACCTACAGGCGTACTATTTAATTCTATCCAATTGCTACTTCTTTCTGGTGTTACTGATGCAGACTCCATCACCATAGGCATTCTCCTCATCTCATTCTCATTTATCGTCAAATTAGTAGGTGGGCTTGGTCTATAGGTACTAGCCAAATTGTGTGCACCTTCATTATTCAGCTCCATCCCTTCTCTTTTTCTTTGCAAATGTGAATTCATGGGAATCACTAAAGAATGTTCATTAATTTTCTGATTCTCAAAAATTGGCATTACTGGACCTATCGTTACTGGTACAGTTACAGCTTCCATATTCTTTGTCAATTCTCTTATTTTCTCAGTCAATTCTCTTGTCGTTTTTGCTAATTCAGTTGCATTGTCACTTTCTATCTCTTCATTTTGTGAAGTTTTTAATTGATCTTGTGACCTATTTGTCTCATCTCTTCGTTCGGGATTTTTATTCCTCCCAGTTTCCATTGGCGGTGCATTAGGTGTCACCACCGCAGAAGTCTGTTGGTATGGAGGTGGGTTTCTGTTTAAAATATCTTCCAGCAATTCGTCATCTGTTTCACTACCACCATACACATACTTTTCTACCACTAAATGTTTCTTTTTCTCTGTACACTTTCTCTTTGCTTCTTCCTCAATTGTAAAAGCTGGAAACAAACCTCCTGTCATGTTGGCACATCTCCAACGCTTTATTCTGTCCTCATGATTTACTCCCCATAACCTTCCAGGCACAAACTCATGATTCTTTAATCCTCTGAATCTCTCTCGCTCATACATCTCATCTACCCATTCCGTTAAAGCTTCAAACTGTGTCGGTCTAGGTCTAGGTTCTAACATTGCCATCTTTTCTCTCAAGTTTCGTAGTACAGCTACATTAAATGAACCATTCTCAGGGAAAGCCAATGCTCCATCATTCTTGGTATATTTTGTCCAATTTTCTAACCATATGCATGTATGATATCCATATTTCAGCATCATATGCGAAGCTGGTGATTTCGGCGGAGGAATTATTTGTCCCTCTCTAGTCACTACCTTTTTGTCTTTCTTAAAGAAATTCTTAACTTTCGTCATCCATGACGTTTTCTCTCTACCATACTCATAGTACGACATGATTCACAACCTCTTTTCTCCTTAAATGATCCGCAATTCAACACTGTTCTCTAATGCGTTATTCCAACCAATACTAGCGCGACTCACACCAAAGCTCCAATCAGAGCGATTTCTGTCTACGGCGCACTGTCCAATCCCAGCGCGGCTTTTGTCTACGTCAGTTCTGCTCCTGTTTCCATGTGACTAACGCACTGTCCAATCCCAGCGCGACTCTTGTCTACGTCACTTCCGCTCTTGACCCCTCCTTTACAAAATTTATCGGCAATTTCTTTTCCAACAATTCTTCGTTAGTTACAACATTTAAAACACATTTCCATTGTCTGATTCGCTAAACCGAAGAGATAGCTTTGACCATTTACACAAGAACTCTGTATTTTCCAGTAGGCATCGCTTACCTCTACCCTACCACAGAATTTCAGTTTCACCGATAAAGTAGTACTTTCCTCTACCTTACCCTTCTTTCAAGCAAGCGGTAAACCCGTTTCTCTGGGGATAAAACACATGTGGAGACTATACTGCTCCTGAGAATTAAGGCCAGAGTTTCACAAGAAAACCGATCACTATTTCATTTACACACCTTTTATACGGAAAATGTCCCTATCATAACACAACCTGTGTTATCACTAAAATGAACTCAGACAATGCACAATTCCATGTGACTTCTCTTGCCACACGTGTTCCACTTCCTACTTCCCTGAAGCGTGAAAACTTACATATAACATAACGCGACTCAACAAAAAGTGTTAGACATGAACTTATCAATAATCAATAATCACCAAACTAATCTATAGTAACCATAACTCTGCTACCAAGAAATCTGATCCAGCGCTAACAATAAAATTATTCTCCTATATACTCGGTCATCCAGGTGCAATTACTCCTTCAACACACACACTATATCCATATGACGGTGGGGCCCATAACACCGCATATACATTCACTTACTCATTTATTCCCTGGATTTCCTCCGTCAATAACCTAGGAGAAAAACGATTCGCTGGAAGGGGACGGGATACCTCTTTTAACATGACATAATGTTTCTCAATTGCTTTAAGGTATTCCGCTCATTGGTCGATGGACCAACTAGTAGGAATCAGTTGATGGTGATTAAGACCAGCTCAATCACAATAAACTCTTTAACATTTCATTTTAATCATTGAGCTAAAGAATCACTGAGTCATTTGTTTCAAAGAATAATAAAGTTTATATAAAGTTTTGATGCAAGAAATGAGGTTAAGCTTATTATTCAGATCATTACATTTATCATCAATATAAGAATACATTGAAATTGCAATACATATCTATTAGACGGAAAAATAAGGCTATCATATTAGAACTCTAAAAGATCAATCTATCTGTCTTGGAAAAAACTCTAATAGTTCTAAATGAAAAATCTATCAGGAAAATTCTCCTAAAGCAGCATCTTATACTCAACTGGAAAATAAAAATAGCAGCAGCAGCATCAGCTCGTCAGCATCAGCAACCGCAACTTCTCCCATCTACAGCATCTAACTTCTCCAGCATCACTCTCCAGCAACTACTCTCCAGCAACTCGCTTTCCAGCATCTAACCCCTCCCACCAAGAGTAGGTCTTCTTATACCCTAATTCTAGCTTACTGAATAAAAATGTTGCATCTTCATGGCGTGATTCTTTCTCATTGGTCAAAACTCAGGCCCATATACATTTTAATCAAACTTCCTGGTCTTAACTAGTTCCTTGTGGAATGTCCATGCTTGCATCGTTTCCCACAGTTTATGTCATTGCTCATCCGTTTCGATCAGTCCAATTTGTATCTTTTTCTGCTACATTTCAGATTCAACAGTTCCGTCCATTGATTCAGTTGGACTTCTCACGCTTCTTGCTGATCATCTTGGCACACATCTGCTCAGAAAGGTCACAATAGCCTTGACCATACTTCCATCTTAGCCTCTCAGCACCAGCACGTGATCATCCCTTTCCACAGCCTCTCTCCTCTATCACATGGTTTCCTGCTCATGCGTGCTCTAGCAACTGGCGGCCATTTTATATCGCTGCTCGACAGGCCTAAGCGCACTATTTTTAAAGATAAACAAAATATTGTTAAAACAAAGAAATATAAACCCTTTCGTTTCCCTCCCGTCTTTCTACGTACCCCAATTAGGTATTACCTAGCAAAAAGCAACATATAAAGCTGTCCCTTACTTACCATCGCTTTACTTTGCAACTACACGTTTTATTTAAAAGCACAGATCATGCATTTATTATTTTATTAATACGCAAATATTATGTTATGTTAGACACGTAAACAATTATAAGTTGATTATTTTGCACACGGAATAGCGTGTTACCTTTAACCCTTAACATGTAACATACATTGTTGGTTATTTACTTAAACGAACATGTTTATTAATTATTTTACGAAAATTATTAGGAGGTTAAAAAAATTTCATTTACCCTGCTCCATCAGTTGCTACCTGGTGAGTTTCACCAGGTGACTTATGCAGACAGCACTACCAAACTCCATCCTGTGGCGGATTTGGAATGGGGAGGTGTGACAGGCCCTATGAAGGTAGCTGTGTCGAAGGTGCTCCCAGTCCAGTGTTTACTGGGCAATGATCTTGAAGCCTCTGTGTGGTCAGAGGTGGAGAGAGGACTCCATATGAAAATATTGGAGCTCCCTGAGTGGGTATGTGCTGTGACTAGGTCACAGACTAGCCAAAAGGGAGGGGCTGGACACTTGGACCCTGGAACAAAGGGCCAAGCATCCAAGGACAAGGGTACTGGGCCTGGTGAGCCAGCCCAGGGAACTCCAGAGGTGCAGGAAGAATCTAACCCTGATGAGGAGGATCTGGCCTCTGAGGGAGGGACTCCATCCCTGCCAGAGCTAACAGATTGGGCAGAACTGACAGGAGCAGGTGGACCCTCCAGAGAGGAGTTCAGTAAGGGACAGCGAGACTGTCCCACCCTTGAGAGCTTGAGGCGGATTGCCTCTAAGCAAGAGGAGGGGGATGACAGTGGGTTTCACAAACTCTACTGGGAAGATGGACTGCTTTATACTGAGGCCAGAAACCTCAAGGAGGGGGCCACCTGGAGGTTGGTGGTGCCCCAGAAGTACAGAGAGTTCATCCTGACTTTGGGTCATGATATCCCCTTGGCAGGACATTTGGGACAGACAAAGACATGGAACCGGTTGGTGAACCATTTCTACTGGCCCCATATGTCTGAAAAGGTAAAGGAGTTTTGCAGCTCCTGTGTCACCTGTCAGGCCAGTGGCAATGCAGGGGGCAAGACAAAGGCTCCCCTAATACCACTGCCAGTGGTTGGGGTTCCTTTTGAAAGGGTGGGGATGGACATTGTTGGTCCCCTGGACCCACCTACTGCATCAGGGAATAGGTATATCTTAGTGGTAGTGGACCATGCCACTAGGTACCCTGAAGCAATCCCTCTTAGAACCATTGATGCTCCTGCAGTGGCTAGAGCACTGCTTGGTGTGTTCACCAGAGTGGGTTTTCCGAAAGAGGTGGTATCAGATAGGGGCACTAACTTCCTGTCCAGCTATCTGACTGCTATGTGGGATGAGTGTGGTGTCAACTACAAGTTCACTACCCCCTATCACCCACAAGCAAATGGTCTTGTTGAGAGATTCAACAAAACCCTGAAGGGCATGATAAATGGGTTGTCAGAGAAACTCAGGAGGAGATGGGAAGTTCTCCTCCCATGCTTACTGTTTGCCTACAGGGAGGTGCCACAGAAAGGGGTTGGTTTCAGTCCCTTTGAGTTGTTGTTTGGACACCCTGTGAGGGGGCCATTGAGTCTGCTGAGAGAGTCTTTAGAGAAGCCTCTTAAAGAAGCAAAGGACAATGTGCTTGACTATGTGCTAGGCCTGAGATCTAGAATGGCAGAGTACATGTACAAGGCAAACAGGAAACTGGAGGCCAGCCAGGAGCTCATGAAGCACTGGTATGATCAAAAGGCTACTATGCCTGAGTATACTCCAGGACAATTGGTGTGGGTGTTGGAGCCTGTGGCCCCCAGGGCCTTCCATGACAAGTGGAGTGGGCCCTATCCAGTCTTGGAAAAGAAGGGTGAGGTTACCTATTTGGTTGACCTTGGCACCCCCAGGAACCCTCATAGGGTCCTGCATGTGAATAGATTGAAACCCCACCATGACAGGGCAGACATGACCATGTTACTGGTAACTGATGAGGGTTTGGAGGAGGAAACTGAGCCTGTGCCCGACCTCCTCTCCACTAATGTGCAAGATGGGTCAGTGGAGGGAGTTGTGCTCTCTCCCAAGTTGACAGACCAGCAGCACAGAGATTGTAAGCAAGTGCTGGAGCAGTTTGCTGCCCTGTTTTCTTTGACGCCCGGTATCGCTGAGTGGTGTGTGCACCACATTGACACTGGTGACAGCCTACCTGTCAAAAATAAACTGTACAGGTTGTCTGACCATGTCAGAGCCAGCATTAAAGCTGAGGTTGCTAAGATGCTGGAATTGGAGGTAATTGAACCGTCTGAGAGTCCATGGGCCAGGCCAGTGGTGCTGGTACCTAAACCTAATCCACAGGGGGGACCCAAGGAGTTACGGTTCTGTGTGGTCTACAGAGGATGCAGTCACAAAGACTGACGCTCACCCTATACTTAGAGCTGATGAGCTCATTGATAGGTTAGAGGCTGCTAAGATCCTGAGTACTTTTGATTTGACTTCAGGTTACTGGCAGATTGCCCTCACTGTTGGAGCAAAGGAGAGGTCAGCATTCTCCACACCAGAGGGACATTATCAGTTCAAGGTAATGCCCTTTGGCTTAAAGAATGCACCTGCCACCTTCCAAAGGTTGGTGAACAGGGTCTTGTCTGGGTTGGAACAGTTCAGTGCAGCTTACCTTGATGATATAGCTGTATACAGTTCTACCTGGGGGGATCACTTAAGCCACCTAAGGGAAGTGCTTCAGGCCATGCAGCAGGCAGGCCTGACTATTAAGGCAAGTAAGTGCCAAATAGGGCAGAGTTCTGTGGTGTACCTGGGCCACCTGGTAGGTGGGGGCCATGTACAGCTTCTCCAAGCTAAAATCCAAACTATTTTGGATTGGACAGCTCCTGTTACCCAGACTCAGGTCAGGGCATTCCTGGGACTGACAGGGTATTATAGAAGGTTTGTTCAAAATTATGGGACCATTGTGGGGCCCCTAACAGAACTCACTTCTAAGAAGAGGCCCAAGAAGGTGGATTGGACCCCAGAGTGTCAGAAGGCTTTTGACACTCTGAAAGCTGCTATGTGTTCAGCACCAGTGCTGCTGGCCCCTGACTACACAAAATAATTTGTGGTTCAGACAGATGCTTCAGAGCAAGGGATTGGGGCTAGTGTTGTCACAGCTAAATGAGGAGGTCCTTGATCAGCCAGTTGCCTTTATTAGCAGGAGGCTTCTTCCCAGAGAGCAGAGGTGGAGTGCCATTGAGAGAGAGGCTTTTGCTGTGGTTTGGTCCCTGAAAAAGTTGAGACCATATTTGTTTGGGACTCACTTTCGTGTTCAAACTGACCACAGGCCTCTCAGATGGCTCATGCAGATGAGAGGGGAGAATCCCAAGCTGTTAAGGTGGTCCATTTCCCTACAGGGAATGGACTTTACAGTGGAACACAGACCTGGGGTTGCCCATGCAAATGCGGATGGACTTTCCAGGTTTTTCCACTTAGCTTATGAGGACTACCAGGGTGTAGGTTAGTAACCCATCACATTTCGTTTGGGGGGAGCTATGTTGCAAAGTCATCCTGTGCCCTGGGCACCCCCCCAACTTTTTGCTGACTGGTAGTGGTGGTAACTGACTCTGACTGACCCTGGGCTCTGCCTCACCAGGCCCAGGGCCAGTGCTATGCTGAAAGAGACACATTTAGAATACAGTGAAAACACCTACATACACTAGGGTACACTATGGTATGGGGTACCCCTGTGATTGGCATGACCTACTCCTACCCCCTACCTATCAGCCCCTAGTAAATAATAGGGCAGGGGGATTGAAACTACCTAGAAGCCCCTAGTACACAATAGGGCATGGCAGTTTAGAGGCCAGCAGCTTTTTCTGCACTTGCATGTGTGCACTGCTGAAGCCTGGGGTCAGTTTAAAAGCAGCCCTGGGTGACAGGACTGCTTTTAAAAAGTAAATTGTGCCCAAACTCGACTTTGGTGTTTGGGGCACTTAGAAATGGATAACCTGCAATGTTTTGGCATATTAGGAACCCCCAGGGTCTCCCCTAGGTGTCCCACGGGTGGGGGGTCAGGTATTTATAAGGTGAACCCTCATAAAATGAGTTTTATATGCCCTGGGTTAAGTGAAATTTCACATTTCACTCCCCACATTGTGATAAAGTGCTGCCCAAATTCGACTTTCATGCTAGGAGCACTGTGGAGGGAGGATCTGCAATATTTCTACAGATTCAGAACCCTAGTTGTGCCATGGGGTGGGGGTCCTGTAGATATAAGCGGAGTACTTATAAAATATGTTTTTATAAGCCCTAGTGATGGAACAATGGCCCAAGTAATTTTTCCCATTGCAAATCCCATGCCACCTAGGTTAACATGGCAAGAGGTTATTAACTAATAACTCCTGATAGGAGAAGGCTAGAAATCCCATTCAAAGACTTCTTTTAATGGTATTAATAAACTTAACAATATGATATTGTTGAATTTCTCCTAAAATGTACAGACAAAAAGTTATAAGACTTTCTTTTTTGTAGGTCCAGATTCAGCCTTCCAGTGGTCTGTCCTGATTGGTCAGAGTTAAGTGGATTAGCCAGGCTGCTTTGAAGAGGTGATAAAGAGCCCCTGGGGTTAACCAGCTCTGCTGGGAGGGCAGTGTGCTGCTACACAGGAATGCCAGAGCAGGGGGAGGAGTCGTAAACCATGGTCTTCAAAGGAAAGGGGAACGCTCAGTGTCATTTACAACTCTACTCTTTTGACCCCAAGCCAGAGCTAGGCTTAAGGAAGGAATGAGCAGATGCAAGGGGAGAGTCTATGGAAATTAGCCATCCTAGGAGTGTGTTTAGCCAGCTCTTAACTCCCTGCTGGAAAATCAGCCATTATGAATTTGGAGGATTTGGTGCACTCTGGGACAAAATAATGCCACACTCTACAGGATGTGGTCATACCCTTGGGGAGTTACCCTGCTCCCATTGGTCAGGAGTGACCTCCTGCTTGACCCAGAGAACTTTGAATAAGTATCTGAGAGGGGCAGAGTCTCTCAGATCTGCTGCTTGAAACTTAAGAAAGCAAGACGTTGCCATGCTGGGAAGTTTGCTGTGCAATTTCTAAGGCCTGCTCTCTGAAGACTGCACCATCTGAAACTACAGCCCTGTGGACTACCTTGCTGTAAAAGAACTAAAGAGTGGACTCCCTGCAAGCTGCAGGTTAACAGAGCTCACCTGGAACATCACCACCAAGGATCCTCAACCTGGAGAACTACCAGCGGATTTGTAAGGCTTTTGTCCAAGTGGATTGTGGGATCTGAAGTCCTCAACTTTCAAGGACCATCTTGGAGCTTCCAGACCCTTGGAGTGAGTTTGAGACACTTTGGGACCCTTTGGGGAACTTCAGGAAGAAGTTCCAGACGTTTGGAGAACTTTGGAGCAACTTTGAAAAAAAGCTCCATAAGGGGACCTACTCAACCTGGCCAGCCAAGCCGCCTGCCTTCAACCGCGAGCCGGCCAAGCCATCCAGGTTCGTCCCGCTGAAAGCTCCGTAGGTCCGACTTCCAGAGTTTGACCGGGAGTAGAAGAAATCCGAGGCCGGCGAACCCTCACCGAATCCGGTCTGGTGAAGAGCATCGAGGGACCCCGCGAGAAAAAGCTCCAGAAAAGTTTTTAAGTCGTTTTGGTGTCATTTTAAAGATAAAAATATTTCCTATTTTTATTAATTGGTGTTGGATTTTTATTATGTGTTGTGTCTTAATTATTTACTGAATTGGTGTTTTTAAATGCTTTACATACCTGTCTTTGAAGTTAAGCCTGCCTGCTCGCAGCCACGTTACCAAGGGTTGAGCATAGGAATAATTTTCTAAGACCTATTCTGAGCCCTATACTGTGTTAGTGGCCTTATTGCCAGTGGCAGACCTGCATTTGCCCCTACCAATAATCCACTTTCCAACAATAATATATTGTGCTGCTTGTTGTACTCACACCTGTAGGTTGCAGGTGAGGTGTCACTCACAGTGTAAGTAAACACCTGTAATGGACTTAGAGGAGATGATGAGGAGAGCACTCCAATTACTTGTAAGCAGGATTGGTAGAAGAAGGTTGCTGGAGTGTGGCTGAAAGGCAAGCAGGTAGACACCAAAGGGAATGACAAAACAATAAAGGTGCATACGGTTGGGGAGCTGGGTGCATAATAGTAGGACAGCAGAGAAACCCAACAAAACAGACAGTTGCCAAGTAAAGACTTCTGGGTAGCACAGGGTAATTCGTTCCCTTTACACCTTAACCTGGAAGTGCTACCTGCCTGCCTACTTGGATTGAGGAAGGATACTTACTCCAGGTTAGCTACAGGTACCATGATGGAATGGAAAGGGCTGTAACCCTCTGTTGGCACTTTTCAGTGTCTTTTGAAATGTGTTATCGGTTTCCATAGTCTCTAGATCCTTTTTATATATTGTCTGTATCTCAGTTTCTCTAATGATGAAGACAGTGATGAAACCGCTACTGTACCCCTCACTCTAAAAACACACCCTGGCTTGGTAGGAAAGCATTGATTTAATTTCCTGACTAGCCATGGAACATTTACTCATTATGCAGGTTCCAAGAACGGTCAGCTGATCTATATCCTTTCCAGTCAATCAGATATTGTTCTTGACCTCAGTTTATCCTGGAGTCAATAATTGCTTTCACTTCTTATTGTGTATCTTCTCATTGGACTACACGAGGTGCATGAGGAGTTGTGAGTAATGGAATCTTGAACATGGGTTTTAATAAGGAAACATGGAAAACAGGGTGAATATGCTGATTGGAGGATAGATGCAGCTGTACAGTTACTGGATTCTTCATCTTGGAAATGGGGAAAGGACCTACAAAACGGAGTTTGAGCTTTCTATTATATCCAGGCAAGCAAAGGAACCATTTGGATAACCATACATAATCTCCTTGTTTATAACAAGGGGCAGGTGAGCGATGTACATCTGCAAACATTTTGTAAGTTGCCTTTCCTTTTTGGCGATGATTAAAAGTGTCTGTATAGTTATGTCTTATGGTCTAGATTAAAGCATTGTCCGAGGGAACTGATACTTCGGGTAATTGTAAAGGAAGCATTTGTACATGGAATCTATAAGTACAAAAATGGGGACATGTTTAAAGAATGGTGTACGAAGTTACTGTACATGAATTCAACCTACGGAATCCACAGACCCAATCGTCTTGATATTGGGTGATAAAACACCTAGGATATTGTTCAGAGATTTGATTCAGTCTCTGTCTGTCCAGCAGTTCGTAACTGGTGGAGATGTTGACTTTGATACCCAAAACTGAAATTAAAATTGTCCAGAATTTTCATGTGACCAGAGAGCCTCGATCTGAATGATATTAGGCAGCCTATGTAAATCTATCTACTTCATGAAGTGTTGTGCCAGTTCTTGGGACATTGGAAGTGTGGGTAAAGGTATAAAATGCACTAATTTGGTGAATAAATCCACTACTACCCTTAAAACTGAGAATGACTCAGAAGCTGTAAAGGAACAATGCAGACCAATGATGTAATATTCCATGATCGTGGAGGCGTAGGCAAATGTTGTAACAATCCTGAAGGTATATTATGGCTTCAGAGACTTATTACCAGTGGTTGAGAATAATTCAAGCATTCCGTCCATTGATTTTTGTATACTTGGGTATATTATGGCTGCTGATGGCTTGCTGACAGACGTTACAAGTAGATACATATCGATAAACTGCATCCTGGAGCTGAGGCCACCAAAGATTGTGGGTTTAAACATCTTCTGTGCATCAGATCATGTGAAGGAGGCCTGCCATTGGAGTATCATAATGCCCTTGTAAAACACATTATGTAGCTTTATTGTAGGAACACATAGCCTGTCTTGCTGAAATAACAGTAATTTCAAATTGTTCTTGCACCCATTGTGTCTTACTTTTCAAAGTTATTGCTATCTTTAAGCCATCCAGAAAGGCGTCAGGTGATGGAACCCATTGATGAATTACTAAAATATAAAGAGGCGGTTCAGTCTCTTCTGTGGTGGTACTATTCTGTGATAATGCATCTGCCTTGTCAGTATCTTCTGTAATGTTTTATTGGTTTCCATAGTGTCCATGTCCTTTTCGTATATATCGCCTGTATCTGGCTGACACAATGTTTCTCCGCTAATGAAGATGGTGAGACTCCCTTAGAACCCTGATACATACCATGTTCATCTAAAATTAGTGCTAAGTTAAGAATCATAATACAGATTACTGGTCCTCTAATAGTGAATCATTACATTTTGAAAAAAGCAACTGTTGCACCGGCACCTCCTTGAGACCTTACAACCAAGAATTGAGTCACACCTTTCACAGTATAGGTCAGGTGAGGGCTCAAGAAAGGAGCGGAGGTACATTCAGCTGCAGAGGAGAGCATACATGGCCAGTTGAGAGCTTTAAATAGAGAATGTTGTGCAATGAGTTGGAGCTCCTGGTAGCAGAATGCGTGGACAGCAACAAAACGCTTTTTGGGAAATCCCCACTCATTGTGTCTGGGACCATGAAGTTTCACACATGGGAAAGCATCCAGGAGTTGATCAATGTCATCAGAGTGACCACCTAGAACATTGATGAAATCCTAAATTGTGGAATGTCTTGTACTCCTAGACAAAAGAGAAGGCTTCCGGAAGACAGGAGGCATCTGGACTGGAGGGGACCTGTCTACTCAGCTACTACCCATACTACTAAAGGAGGCAATAGAAACAACACTTGTGCCTGAGACAGTCATCTGCAGCCCCACTAGCATGTCAGTGTCAGTAGCCCTTGCTCCCCAGCAAACAACCCCCATCCGTCTAACCATAACAAATTTCCTCTCCCAAAGGTGATGTGCCAAGGCAGACAGAAGTTGACTAAGAGTAAGGAAAGGCTTTGCAGAAAAAAATACACTGAGTGGAACAACACCAACCACTAACCATGAGGGACAAACATCTGAAACTGGCAGCACAGTGCTGCACCAAGACAGCATGCCACATAAACCAACTGGCCTAGAGTGAGGACCCCAAGCACAGGCTGCTTCATGATCATCCGATCGATCCCCATAAGAGAGTACTGGAGGTGAATCTTCAAGTATGTCCTCCCAGCTAAAAGATCAACACAAAAATATACTTGAAGAATTTATAGTCACTACTGTTGATTTGCAGTTCAGACTTAAGAAGAAAGAGTTATCACAAGATATTTGACAGGTCGGATCACCCTTAACGTATCAAGGCATGCTTCATCATTTCATGACCTCTCACACTGGGGTAGGAGCAATGCCACCCCAGCGGACACAACAGAGGGAAAAAATGCCCTGGGAGTTCTTATTAATCTTGTTTCAGAACAATTACTCAGGTCCTGTTTGAAGCAAAATTAGTTCAAAATTCCTAGGGGTATACTCAAAGGTTTCCTTTATAAGTGAGTACCCCTGGTATCGTTTAAAACACTAAAAATGGTCATTCAGTGAAATACAATGAGTCACCTGGCCATCTTGAATCCATAAATTACCAACATGTTTTGACCTATACAACAGCCTGAAAAGGTCTGAAGTCTTCTTCAGGGTATTAGGACTCCCTAGCTGTGGTATCCAATCAAACCATGCAAAATAAGGAATTATTAACACCCAACCAGTCCCTCATTTGGATTGGTTCAAACCTAAAGGAACAACACAAAATATAAGAGGGACTAGCATGACCCCATTTTTTTCTCTAACTACTTCCACTGCCAAATTTAGAAAAGTCATATGTCTAAATGTTTGTGCACCACATGATAATCAATGCAAAGATTTAATCCAAATAACACAACCATATTATAGATATAATTAGACAATCACAAGAAGTAGCATTTTATTTTTAGAAAACATACCTCCTGGATGTCTACATACATCCTACTTCACACTTACTTAAGTCATATTAAACTACAGGCGTCGTGGCTGAGTTTGGTGGACGTCTCCTTTGTAGTCACTCACTAATACCTAAAATGATTTGCAAAAAAGAAAAAATGCTAAAGCACAAACAATAACAATGCAGCATTCTCTTGGAGGGGCATGCAAATTCAATGCCTGACCTGGATACAAATCCTATGCATTCTAGTCACTCTATTTTGATTTTATGAGGCCCCTTGTTTATACAGGGACAATTATATGCACTCTTACTTAAAATAGTTTTCTACAGACCAAAGATAAGGTGAGACCTGTTGAGTGCCCATGAGTACCTAACCAATGGCGGGACAGGTAAAAGGGACTTTTTTTACAGCCTTTAACATCAATGGTGTAATCCAAACCATCTTGACACCCTAATCTCCACCCAAATAATGCTAGGTGCAGATGTGAATGTCCACAGGTAGTGCATTTGTACAGATGCCAACCAGTTCTTTCTTAGGACACCATGATTACTTCATATGCCATTTTTTAACTTGCCGATTAGTTTGTTAACAATATTGTGAATACATACTTTGTAACATAACTCACATGAATCACCTGATTTCTCAACATGTCTAACATGGTGCAATGTGCTGTGGACCATGCTGTTTACAAAGACGAGACAATTGTGCATGCATACATTGAAATGTAGCGCAAGTAAATGAGATTGCGTCCTGTTACAAACCTCCCAGAGATCTGCTCCTGAACATTTGATACGTGTAACCACTTTTGGTCTCCATTCAAGAACGGTCCAAAAAATTGTAAATAAAACACTGGACTATTGTAACGTCAGGATCATTAGGATTTGAAAAACCCATTTTCTCGTTCAGACGAGGTAAATCTATTTACGGACGAATTAGTACAAACACACCCACAGCTACAAAGGACACAAAACAACCTGACGTCTATGTGGAATTTACCGCCACTTACAGACCATGCCGCATGTGGGCATTGTAGCGTGTGCACACTTACCAAAAGAACCAAACAACTGGATCTGTGCCTGTCCACCCCCTAGATACAAAGGGGGTTTACCAACTGTGATTCAATAAATGTAATTTATCTCCTCATATGCACCTGTGGTGAGAGATATGTTGGGATGACCACAAGAAAGGTGAAAGTGCATGTAAATGAACATAGAAGCACTTTCAGGTGTCGTAAATGTACAACGAAACTGACGAGACACTTTCTTGAAAACAACCATTCCGAGAACGATTTTGAGTGGACAGTCATTGAACAGACCCCCTCACAAAGTTCGAATACAGATTACAGACTGTTTTTCACTGAACAAAGATGGGTATATCGATTGGGCACGTCAAATAGAGGCCTCAACGATGACGTGCAATCAACACAACTTTAGCCCTAATACTATGCCTAGCAAGCACCTCTGTTCCCCATTAAGGAGGCGGGACAGCAATCCTCTATGCTGCTCCCATTTTAATTTCCTTTTTGACCCCCTTTTTCACCATACAGAATAATAACCTCTTTGGTCATAATTAGTAGTAGTAAATCTTTTATTTCGGCTGCCAAGACATAAAAAGTTTACAGACATTAAATCCAATAACAACAAATATCATACATGCTTCCTTTCTGCACGTGTACAAATACAAATAAATTAAAAATGGGGGTTATTATATATATATATATATACAGTTCATGTCACTATATACAATTTTATTTTAAAATGAACTGGATTTACTTCCAGTGCAAATAACATTCTAAGAAAGTTCATATATATATATATATATGTTATGTTATGTTAGTTGGTATTTATAAAGCGCGCGGCTACTCCTAGGAGTGTCCCGGCGCTGAGAAAAGAAACCGCATAACACCAACAGAGAGCACCCAAGCAGAAGCCGGCCAGGATCTAATGTTGAAAAAGCCATGTTTTTAATTTCCTCCTGAAGGTGAGGAGGTCCTGCACCTGTCTAAGAGAAAGAGGTAGGCTATTCCACAGGCGAGAGGCCACCACCTACCCGGGAAAGCAGGACCTTTGGAGTGGAGGTCAGAAGCTGAGCAGAGGACCTCAAGGTTCGTTGAGGTGTATAGTGCTGAAATCTTTCCCTAAGGTAAGGGGCTCCTATCTTATGAAAGGCTTTAAAGACCAAAACCAACGCTTTAAAATGTCCTAGGTCCTGCCAGAAAAATGGCTCTGGCCGCCACATTCTGGACCACCTGCAATCGGCCAAGTAAATAATCCGGGAGGCCCAAGTACAGGGAATTTACATAATCCAGTCTCGAGACCACCAAGGCCTGGACTACCGTTTTCCTGTGAGAGACTGGGAGCAGGGGGAGAAAGTTCCTCAGCATTCTCAATACCCCAAAACAGGTCCCGGCCACCGATTGGATCTGAACCTTCATAGAGAGGGCAGCGTCCAATTTGACCCCAAGATTTTTCACAATGGTGACGGAAGATGTAGGGGGAGACATGTCCTGCGGCCACCATTTGTGCCATGCTTCACAGGGATGGGAGCCGAAGAAGATAATCTCTGACTTTTCAGAGTTGCACTTCAGTTGGTTTTGTTTAAGCCAAGAGAATACCTCTGAGAGACAGGTGTTGATCACATTGCCATTGAACTCAGCACCCTTCTCGCTATATATATATATATATATATATATATATATATTACCTACTGGCGGTCACCAGTAGGTAGTTATAATTAGGACCTAGTTTCCATAGGAAAAGCGTTTTTTGATTTGCCAATATCTTTGGCGCCGTTTGACGAATCTTCGCAAAAGTTTCCAAAAAAATGGCCCGCTCCGGTCAGCTTCTGTCCTGAAAGTTTTGGGGTGATTCATGAAGCGGGGGCCGAGAAAAAAGGGGGGTCCCAAAACGCGTTTTCCCCATGTTAATTTCCATAGGAACTTTAGAGAAAGCTACAGCCCGAACTGCTGAACGGAATTACACCAAATTTGGCAAAAAGGTAGGGCTTGGTCTAGAAAGCGTGCTTTTTTTTAAATGGTGTAAATCCGTTCAGTAGTTGCTGAGAAATTCAAAAATAAAAAAAATATCGATATCTGGGGCAGCGGTGGATTCGCGAACCCTCCCGAGCACGAGCTTCACTCTGATTGGCTGCCAACATTCCAAACCAGGAAGTGTTGGCAGCCATCTTGTGACTCGGTAACCGAGTCACAAGAAAAGAGAAAAAACAAGATTAAAAAAAAACAAGAAAAGGGGGCAGGTTAGAAACAACCTGACCCCCTAGGCCTAATCAGGGGGTCCCACAAGGACCCCAAGGGCCAAAAAAAGCATTTTTTTTTAATTTAAATCGGCAGAATTCGCGCTGGGGTCGCGAATCCTGCAGAGAAAATTTTAAAAAATGAAGCGCAGGCTTCATTTTAATGAGCCTCCGTGTGGGCCAGGTCCCAGGGGCAATGCCAAAAGTAAATAGCGGGGGCCCCCGCAGCCCTGGGGACCGCCACCTCCCCGGGCTATGCAAATTATATGCGGGAGGCACGCGGCCCCCCCGCAGCCCCGGGGACCGCCACCTCCCCGGGGCTTTGTTAATATACACCGATCCGGACGTGCGTGAGCAACACCGTCTGCAGCGGGCGCGAAGCGGGCACGGGAAGGGCAGAGAGCGGGCACGGAGCGGGCAGATCGGGACATGGGTCTGCCCCCGGTGAACTCCATATAGAGTTGGCGTAGACAGTGCGGCGCGGCGCTGGTGGCCCGGAGGCCAGAGAAGGTGGTTGGTGGACTGTGGTTGGTGGCGCAGGGGTCTGTGGTGGCACAGTGGCGGCGGTCCGTGGATTATGTTTCTTTCTGCGGCCTGAGATCACGGATTAACCGGAGGTGGATTTCGCGGCTTTAGAGGCACCAGGCGGACCAGCCAGACAGGTGAGCGCCGCCCTGAGTGAGTTTAACGCGCGCTGTGCACCTGCTACCAGGCGGTGGCGGGACATGGGAGGGACAGTCAGGCCCCCACCGGAGCCCTCCCGGAGGTTGTGCTGTATGTCCTGATCTCCAGTGCCTTGGGCAAGAGCAGTGGGGAGGGCGGGAGTGTTCCAGAGTTTGCGCCCCCTCTCCCATCAGTACTACACTTGCAGGGACCAATGAAGTGTGTGCCCCCTCTCCTTCCCCACCTACACTACTTCTGTGGGGGCTACGGAATCTATACCCCCATCTGTGCAATGTGCGTGGGGTCTGTGGAACGTATAACCCTCCTGTGACGACTTCTTTTGGGCTGTGGAACGTATGCCCCTCCTGTGACGACTTCTTTTGGGCTGGGGAACGAATACCCCACCTGTACAACTTCTGTGTGGGCTATTGAATGTATACCCCACCTACACAATTTCTGTGTTGGCTGTGGAATGTATACCCCACCTGCACAACTTCTGTGTAGGCTGTGGAATGTATACCCCACCTGCACAACTTCTGTGTAGGCTTTGGAAAGTATACCCCACCTGCACAACTTCTTTTGGGCTGTGGAATGTATACCCCACCTGCACAACTTCTGTGTTGGCTATTGAATGTATACCCCACTTGCATAACTTCTGTGTGGGCTGTGGAATGTATACCCCACCTGCACAACATCTGTGTAGGCTATGGAAAGTATACCTCACCTGCACAACTTCTGTGTGGGCTGTGGAATGTATACCCCACATGCACAACTTCTGTGTGGGCTGTGGAATGTATACCCCACCTACACAACTTCTTTGTAGGCTATGGAAAGTATACCCCACCTGCACAACTTCTTTTGGGCTGTGGAACATATACCCCCATCTGTACAACTTCCGTGGGGGCTATGGAATGTATATCCCCTCCCTCTTCCCACCTGCACAATGTCTGTGGGTGGTATGGAATGTATACCCCCCTCCTTCTTCCTCACCTGTAAAACCTCTTTGTATGCTATAGAATGTATACCCGCACCTGCACAACTTCTGTGGGGGCTACAGAATGTGCACTCCCTCCCTCTTCCCCACCTGCACAACTTCTTGGGGCCTACGGAATGTATATCCCGCCCCCATCACATCGCCTGCGGGGGCTATTGGATGTATACCCCTCCCTCTTCCCCATCTGCACAACTTCTGTGCAGGCTGTGGAATGTATACACCCATCAGCATAAGTAATGCGGAGGCTATGGAAAGTATACCCCCCGCCTGCACTACTTCTGTGGGGGCTGTGGAATGTATACACTCCACCTGCACTACTTCTGTGGGGGCTGTGGAATGTATACCCTCCACCTGCACTACTTCTGTGGGGGCTGTGGAATGTATACCCTCCACCTGCACTACTTCTGTGGGGGCTGTGGAATGTATACCTTCCACCTGCACTACTTCTGCGGGGGCTTTGGAATGTATACCCGTTCCCTTCCAGGTACACATACAACTCCCCCTTCTCTTCCCCGCCTATACATCAGTGGTTCGACGGGGTATACATTGCATGTCCTTTCCCACGTTTATTGCACCAGTGTTAGGGTAAGCAAGTAGGTACTCCCTACCCCTACTTCCGCATTCCACCTACATTACTTGGGAGGATGCCACCGCCCCTTCTTCCACTGTCCTTTTCGGTCAAAGTGACGGACTGACATGTTCACTTCTCAAGTTACGTGTTCCGCTGTGGTGGTTCACCACTGGTCCTTTGTGGGTTCCGGAGTGGCGTGCTACTCGCCGATAAAGCATTTCAACACCCTGTCAGGGTTACGGGCGCTATATAAATGCAAACCTTTTTCCCTTTTCTACCACTCCCCAACCCTTCTCAATCCAAATAACTGACTAACATATCCACCAATCAAATTACTTTCATGTTTCACCATACTAATTCAACACTAATCCTTATGGGTTCCAGAGTAGCGTGCTACTCGCCAAAAAAGCACTTCAAAACCCCATCATGGGTAGGAAGTGCTATATAAATACAAACCTCTTTCCCTCTTCTATCCCGCCACCTACCCTTCTCTATCCAGATAACTGAATAACATATCCACCACTCAAATTACTTCATATTTCACTATACTAATTTTCAACACTAATCCTTTATGGGTTCCGGAGTAGCGTGCTACTCACCAGAAACGTGCTTCAACACCCATCAGGGGTAACAGGTGCTATATGAATGCAAACCTTTCTTCCCCTTCTATACCTCCGCTATCCTTCTCACTCCAAATAACTGACTAATATCCACCACTCAAATTACTTTCATATTTCACCATACTAATTCACCACTATTCCTTTATGGGTTTCCGGAGTAGCGTGCTTCAACACCCCATCAGGGGTAATAAGCGCTATATAAATGCAAACCTTTTTTTTTTCCTCTTCTATCCTTCCGAATCCAAATAACTGACTAACCTATCCACCATTTAAAATTTACTTGCATGTTTCACTATACTAATTCAACACTAATCCTCTATGGGTCCCGGAGTAGCGTGCTACTCGCTGAAAAAGCGCTTCGACGCCTCGTCAGGGGTAGTAAGCGCTATATCAATGCAATTACAATACAATTACAATAAATGCGTGGGGGGTCCCAACCCCCCCCACGCTGCCCCGGGGACCGCCACCTCCCCGGGGCTTTCAAATTTAAAACGTGGGGGGCCTCACTGGACCCCCCAAGCCCCGGGGACCGCCACCTCTCCGGGGCTGTGTGTGGGGGGGCTCCTGCCCCTCCCCACACTGCCCCGGGGACCACCACCTCCCCGGGGCTTTGAAAATGAAGGTGAGGGGGGCCGCGTGGCCCCCCTCCTGGAGCCCTTGATGGCCCTGGGAACTGCCACCCCCCAGGGCCGGCTCCTGCAATGCCCCGGGGTGCCCACCCCCGGGACATTGCTGTTTGCTATGGCAGGGCGGGAGCACGGCTCTCGCCCTGTCATAGCAAACTCTGCTTTGCTTCGTTGAAGCGAGAGCAGGGAAACCTGCTCTCGCTTCAACGAAGCAAAGCAGGATTGCTTTTGAGCAAGGGGAGCTGCATGTTAGCAGCTCCCCTTGCTCAAAAGCAATGCCGGCTCCCGCAGGAGGCGGGGAGCCGGCAGGACCGTGGGGGCATTGGGGCTCCCCCCACAGTCCCCAACGCAAAGGGCCCGCCCCGGGGGATGGGGTCCCCGGGGCCACACGGCCCCCCTCCCCGTTAATTAAATATTTTTATTTTTTTTAAACCGCAAAGGCCGGCCCCGGGGGATGGGGTCCCCGGGGCCATAATTGGCCTGAGGAGGGGGGCCACGCGGCCCCCCCCCACAAAAACTAAAAAAATATATAATGGCCATGCCCAGGGGGTTGGGGTCCCCGGGGCCGAAATTGGCCTCGGGAGGGGGGGCCGTGCGGCCACCTTCCAGTTTTTTCTTTAAAAAAAAAAAGGGGTCAGGCCCTGGGGGATGGGGTCCCCAGGGCCCCAAAAATAGTAAAAGAAGGGGGGCCACACAGCTCCCCTTCTAAAAAAAAAAAAGCCGGCCTGCACCACTCTGCAAACGCGCCCCCTGGCGCGTTCCAAGTTGGGGTTTTAAGTCCCCTTCATTCCTGAGGGTTCCTAGGGGCCAACTAGCCCAACAGGTACCTCCAGTAAGCGCCAGATAGCTGGCTTGCAGAGAGGTGGTCTGAGGCCATGTCCCTTTTTACACCACTCTGCAAACGCGCCTCTTGGCGCTCTGCTGGTGGGGCGATGAGGTCCTCTTGTGTCCTGAGGACCTCAGGACACAAGTGGACTTCATCCCCCAAGCAGCAGTGCGCCAGGAGCTGCATTTGCAGAGTGGTGTAAAAAGGGGGCGTGGCCTCGGACCACTCTCAGCAATCCAGGTGTGTGGCGCTTACTGGAGGTACCTGGTTGGCTAGTTGGCCCCCAGGGACCCTCAGGAATGAAGGGGACTTAAAACCCCAACTTAGAACGTGCCAGGAGGCACGTTTGCAGAGTGGTGGGCGAAAGGGGGCGTGGCCTTTGTCCACCTCTCAGCAATCCCACTGTGTGGGGCTTACTGGAGGTAAGAGGTAGGCTAGTTGGACCCTAAAGGACCCTCAGCAGCGAAGGGGACTTCAATCCCCATCCAAGAGCGCGCCAGGGAGTGCGTTTGCATAGTGGTGGGCAAAGGGGGTGTGGCCTGCTATGAGAACTTACCAATACTGCTGTGTGGGACGTACTGGAGGTAATAGGAGGGGTAGTTGGGGGCCAACTACTCCTCTTGTTACCTGCAGTAAGTCCCACACAGTGGGATTGCTAAGACGTCTAAGGAGGACATGCCCCCCTTTCTCCACCTCTGCAAACGCGCCTCCTGGCAGACTACGGGATGGGGGATGAAGTCCAATTTACTCCTGAGGGACTTTGGGGGCCAAGAAGCCCTCTTGGTACCTCCTCTAAGTCCTATGCAGCGGAATTCCTGAGCGCTGGTCGGAGGCCCAGCACCCTTTCTCCACCACTCTGCAAACGTGAGTACTACTTAAAGAAGGATCTTTCTGCTCCTCTGACTTACAGGTAGTTTTAATCCCCCTGCCCTATTATGTACTAGGGACTTACAGAGGAGGTCATGCCAATCACAGGGGTACCCCAACGCATAGTGTTCCCTAGTGTATGTATGTGTTTTCACTGTATTCTAAGTGTCTTTTAGCATAGCACTGGCTCGAGGCCTGGTTAGTCAGAGTCAGTTACCACCAGTACCCGTCATCAAAAAGTTGAGGGCACAGGATGACTTTGCAACAAGGCATCTTTCTGCTCCTCTGTTGGTTCTTTGTGCACATCTCTTGCTTCTTTCTGCACCTTTCTTCCTCTTTCTGCACATGTCCTACCTCTGTAGGCATAGTTAGAAATTAGCATTTAAAAAACCTTTGAAATTCACTGAAAAAACCACAGGTTTCAGGGACGTTATAGTTAGAAATTAGCATTTAAAAAACCTTTGAAATTCACTGAAAAAACCATAGGTTTCAGGGACATTATAATTAGTTGGACATTTCACTCGTACAAAACCAGTGAAATTCGGCAGTTATAGTTAGTTCAGCTAACTATAACTCGCGGCCCCGCAATGCACTGCCGATGACGTCACATATTACATCATTCATGACATGGTCAGTGACATCACTGATGACATCACTGATGACATCTCAAATGACATCAGTGATGACATTACTGGCACTGACTTCCCACGAGTATAATTACAGCACTCCTCTGCCTTGTTCCTGTAATGTACTCAAACCAGTTTATTCGTGGAACTATTCAATTTTCTATACATCGTACAGAGTACTATATTCCTTCAGTACATATTTGATACCTCTTTATGCATCTGTTACCTCAGCAGAATGGAACAGGACAGTGTCAGCGCTTAACTTGTAAAACAATAAGTGCCGGGGCCTAAAGTCTAGCTCAGAAACCCGCAGCGAGCGCTACGAGTACCAAGGGTGTTGAACACCAGGGGCGCACCTAAACTGGAGTCCCCAAAAATGAGTGGCGGTGTACTCCACCCGCAATCACCGTCTCAAATTAAGCACTGAAACAGATTCTTCCATTACTATAGTCCATACTTGAATATGTAACAAAACGAAGAAGGGTCATCCCCACCCTCGAATACGTCATAATTACTCCTCGGAATATCCTCACGCCTCCCTTACATAGTGCTCCTTGGATCTGTGGCCATAAATAAATATGTTACAGCAAACAATTGATGGGCGGAATGCTGACAATGCAAACATTCTCCCCCAGTCAAAAGATCTGGGTTAAATCCATCGTTCTTTTGCCCACTACCCCACCCCAGTTTGGACCCAGCCATATGCAAATCAGTCTTGACCCTGTGCCCCATGGGAACAGTCCAGACCGAACTTCCGGGCCAGGTCCTCCCTGGACCGGAAGCAAGCATCCTGGGACCG
Organism: Calotriton arnoldi; assembly: GCA_963921515.1. Lineage (NCBI taxonomy): Eukaryota > Metazoa > Chordata > Amphibia > Caudata > Salamandridae > Calotriton > Calotriton arnoldi. Next base: position 662,668 of record CAWUFW010006598.1, on the reverse strand, counting down.
GTTTCAGAAGGACCTGGCCTGGCAGTTCGGTCTGGACTGTTCCCATGGGGCACAGGGTCAAGACTGATTTGCATATGGCTGGGTCCAAACTGGGGTGGCATAGTGGGCAGAAGAACGATGGATTTAACCCAGATCTTTTGACTGGGGGAGAATGTTTGCATTGTCAGCATTCCGTCCATCATTTGTTTGCTGTAACACTTTTCGCCCTAAGTGGGATGGGTATGCCCAGACGTGGGTCCCTTGCTCACTGTGCCACTGGATTCAAGCTAGCCTGGCTGAAGAAGGGTGACATACCCTGAAACCGGTCCCAGGATGCTTGTTTCCGGTCCAGGGAGGACCTGGCCTGGCAGTTCGGTTAGACTGTTCCCATGGGGCACAGGGTCAAGACTGATTTGCATATGGCTGGGTCCAAACTGGGGTGGCATAGTGGGCAAAAGAACGATGGATTTAACCCAATTCTTTTGACTGGGGGAGAATGTTTGCATTGTCAGCATTCTGTCCATCATTTGTTTGCTGTAACACTTTTCGCCCTAAGTGGGATGGGTATGCCCAGACGTGGGTCCCTTGCTCACTGTGCCACTGGATTCAAGCTAGCCTGGCTGAAGAAGGGTGGCATACCCTGAAACCGGTCCTAGGATGCTTGTTTCCGGTCCAGGGAGGACCTGGCCTGGCAGTTCGGTCTGGACTGTTCCCATGGGGCACAGGGTCAAGACTGATTTGCATATGGCTGGGTCCAAACTGGGGTGGCATAGTGGGCAAAAGAACGATGGATTTAACCCAGATCTTTTGACTGGGGGAGAATGTTTGCATTGTCAGCATTCCGTCCATCATTTGTTTGCTGTAACACTTTTCGCCCTAAGTGGGATGGGTATGCCCAGACGTGGGTCCCTTGCTCACTGTGCCACTGGATTCAAGCTAGCCTGGCTGAAGAAGGGTGACATACCCTGAAACCGGTACCAGGATGCTTGTTTCCGGTCCAGGGAGGACCTGGCCTGGCAGTTCGGTCTGGACTGTTCCCATGGGGCACAGGGTCAAGACTGATTTGCATATGGCTGGGTCCAAACTGGGGTGGCATAGTGGGCAAAAGAACGATGGATTTAACCCAATTCTTTTGACTGGGGGAGAATGTTTGCATTGTCAGCATTCTGTCCATCATTTGTTTGCTGTAACACTTTTCGCCCTAAGTGGGATGGGTATGCCCAGACGTGGGTCCCTTACTCACTGTGCCACTGGATTCAAGCTAGCCTGGCTGAAGAAGGGTGGCATACCCTGAAACCGGTCCTAGGATGCTTGTTTCCGGTCCAGGGAGGACCTGGCCTGGCAGTTCGGTCTGGACTGTTCCCATGGGGCACAGGGTCAAGACTGATTTGCATATGGCTGGGTCCAAACTGGAGTGGCATAGTGGTCAAAAGAACGATGGATTTAGCCCAGATCTTTTGACTGGGGTAGAATGTTTGCATTGTCAGCATTCCGTCCATCATTTGTTTGCTGTAACACTTTTCGCCCTAAGTGGATGGGTATGCCCAGACGTGGGTCCCTTGCTCACTGTGCCACTGGATTCAAGCTAGCCTGGCTGAAGAAGGGTGACATACCCTGAAACCGGTCCCAGGATGCTTGTTTCCGGTCCAGGGAGGACATGGCCTGGCAGTTCGGTCTGGACTGTTCCCATGGGGCACAGGGTCAAGATTGATTTGCATATGGCTGGGTCCAAACTGGGGTGGCATAGTGGGCAAAAGAACGATGGATTTAACCCAGATCTTTTGACTGGGGGAGAATGTTTGCATTGTCAGCATTCCGTCCATCATTTGTTTGCTGTAACATAAATAAATAAGCATACATACAACCCATTCAAGCGATCAGGGACAACAAGTGCAGCATTACAGTGAGGCATTCAAATCTCAGTATTCTATCCCAGTGTAGTCTGAACAGAGGACCTTGGGGTGGTACAGTAAATCTACATTTTGAGTTGGCCACTCACAAGTCAGGACAGTACTTTACAAAACTCCTTTGATAGAATGTGGTGTTACCACCAGTGCTGCCGACTTTGGAACTGGGGAACCAGGTTCCAGTCTCTATGTAACTGGTGCTCATGTAAAGCTCTCCAATACCTTCAGCTCGAAGTTCGCGCTACATAACAGTGCAACAACAAAAAAACTTGCACCTGTTCAAGATCAACATCTGGCGAATGCGAAGCACTGCGTGTCGTTTGCAGAGACGTTTCGTTCACTACTTATGAAACTTTTTACACCAAATTTTAGCTGCGTTCACAAACAGTGCATCCTTTAATAAGAGGGTGTGGTGCAGACAACAGAGACATCTTTGTGGACTTTGTGACACGATATCTCAGCATAGCCGAGTAACCACAAAATATGGTGAGAAAACGACTGATGACCCCTGTTCATGGGACCTCCTCGAAAGGCAGGCCTCCTCTACAAAAATGTAACTTACAATCTGAAGGCATGTCTGTGCTCCAGTTTTCTCTGCTCCATGTTCATGGGGTAGACGCACTATTCTCGCCACCGACTGCTTCTCGACCCTGAGCCCAGGCTGCCTCGCTCCTGCCTTCCACAGCTCACTTCCACATTCTGAGGCCTGGCTGGAGCCCGGCGCGCGGGGCTTCCTGGTCCGGCCTGGTTGGTTACAGGCTGGCTCCTCCCACCAGGAGACAAGTGTCTGTGGCAGTCTCCACGGCCCCCGCTGCGCATGCGAGGCTCCCTGCGGGCTGTCTAAGGCGCTCGCTAGCACCGACTTACTTCCTCTTACAGTGCTAGGGGGTGAGCTGTCGAGGCCGCATTTCAGAGGGAACCGAATCAGTCTGTGCTACACAGTGCGCGTCCGACCCTCACCCAGAAAACTCACATCCAGGAACAGTCTTTGCTTAAATAGCGCCCCTCCTAAGCCACCCTTTCCTAGGTTCACCACCTGCACACCTCTTCCTTTTTATTAAAGTGCAGTATATAATGTCCATCTCTAAAACACAACTTAATAGTAGTGCTTCTGTGCTATGGTTTCTGTCTAAATGAGAAAAACTTGCTCTGCTGTCTGCCATGTTGCGTGCCGTACACATTAAGTTTGCCTAGCGCCAGGACACCCTCCTGAGGGTAACCGTGTGCTTTACAAATATTATTAATTCCTGTGTATAATACTCCTCGTTGCTGCTGCTCTATCTGGAACCACTAATTTTATCTGCCGATCCCTAGCCCGGGATGTCGTGGAGTGAGTCTTGGGGAGAAAAGGGTTGCTGGCTGTTAATGACAGGGCTACTGACTTTCTCCTCCCCTAATCTTAGTCCCAATACCGGCAACATCCCCCACCTTCCCATAGGCGAACGTGCATAAATAAACACACAAGACACTTTGTTTATGGGAAAAACTTGTGGCAGGTTTATACCATACAAGAGTATGCAATAAGGTGGGTTATCTTATGGGCGATCCATGGGCAGGCAGCCATCCAACCTATGCTGCCCCTGCCCGCCTGATGAGCCAGCACTGTGGGATGGATGCCCGATCAGCGCTACACCTTTGTTGATCCACCACCGGATCACGTGGCACCTTGTTACCATCCTACTCACGCCCCTTTCAGGGCGGAGCGTAGCAGGGCAAACCCCCGGTTGGTCAGGCCCCCAACCGCCCGAAGGACTAACGGGGCGCCGTCACGGTTCTCCAGGACCCTGCTCTGAGGATCCTGGTCTTTGGCTCTGGCACCCCTATTTGTGCCGCGCAGAGGTACCCTTACTGTACCCGTCTGCCGCAGAGGTACCCTTACTGTACCAGACTGCTTCCAGATCGCCCTGTAACTCCGCCTGCAACGCAAAAGAAAACATTAAAACATTCAGTACACCTTGACCACCAGCCCAGCCGCAGGGTAAGAGGAAGGGAGGGAGACGGCGTGGCTGGCGGAAAAGAGGCCGCTGGGAGGGTCGGAGGGGTATACATACCCTCCCTCCCCCCCGGGCGTACTGGAAGTGACGCCCACACCCCCTGGACAGCGGGCTCCAGGCAGAAGCCCTCTGATGCTAGAGCGAGGGGTAGGCTTGTGCCGCAATGGCACTAAAGGGCCGCCCTTTAGGGGTGCCCCCTTTGGGGGCGGCGGGCAGCCACATAGTCCCAATACCGGCAACATCCCCCACCTTCCCATAGGCGAACGTGCATAAATAAACACACAAGACACTTTGTTTATGGGAAAAACTTGTCGCAGGTTTATTCCATACAAGAGTATGCAATAAGGTGGGTTATCTTACGGGCGATCCATGGGCAGGCAGCCATCCAACCTATGCTGCCCCTGCCCGCCTGATGAGCCAGCACTGTGGGATGGATGCCCGATCAGCGCTACACCTTTGTTGATCCACCACCGGATCACGTGGCACCTTGTTACCATCCTACTCACGCCCCTTTCAGGGCGGAGCGTAGCAGGGCAAACCCCTGTTGGTCAGGCCCCCAACCGCCCGAAGGACTAACGGGGCGCCGTCACGGTTCTCCAGGACCCTGCCCTGAGGATCCTGGTCTTTGGCTCTGGCACCCCTATTTGTGCCGCGCAGAGGTACCCTTACTGTACCCGTCTGCCGCAGAGGTACCCTTACTGTACCAGACTGCTTCCAGATCGCCCTGTAACTCCGCCACAGCCCTGGAGGCGGCCACCGTCGCAGCCAGGCCCCCCACCACTGCACCTCCTATTACCTGCAACCTGCCCTTTCCAAACATTCCTGTAAATCCAGGAGAAACACGTCCATCCCCACCGGGGACAAGTGGACCCCGTCCTCCTCAAAGTAACCTTTAACGTTTGCCTGGATGAGTTCATGCCTGATAAAGCCCAACCCCCTCTGACTCAGAAACTTACGCATAGCACTGTTGACCCGCTTGCGCGAATGTTCTGCTGCCTCCCTTGACCTGGCACCACGCCAGTGAATGCGTGGGGTTATTTCAGACCAAAACAGTTCGCAGCGACCCAAGCGCCTGCTTAGTTCGCCCAAGTCCGATTTCATGGCTATGAGTAATCCCCTCCTCCCCACGGTCATGAGATCATTGCCCCCCAAGTGGATCACCAACACTTTGGGATGGGCTACACCTAGGGCCAGGCGTTGCTCGAGCCTGTTAATGATGCTGTTCCATCTCATACCTGGGCAACCCATCCAAAAAATGAGTGTCGTGAAACCCCCGCATCCAGTTCCTGCTCTTGGCCCACTTTCCCAACCTGGCCACGTACGAAAGTTCCACTGCCTCACATGACCTAGCCCTGTGCCAACTCTGGGCGGGACGCGTTCAGACACCAAGGCTCACATTGCCCCATCTATTTGCTGATCTCACCTAGTTGCCGTCCTGCTCGCATCGTATGTGCCTGAACACCTGTGTCCCCCATCTATGGGACCGCAGCCCACTTGTTAGGTAACCGCTCCCAACCCCGCCTGCCTACTTTGGCTATTCGGGCGAGGAGAATTGTGCTCAACATTTGCACCGTCACTTTGCTTTCTGAATCATGACGCATGGGAATGGTCATAACTAGAAATCTGTGCCAATGATCAAGGGTGCCCTCCTGCCCTTGCCATGCATCCCTTATTCCTTATGGAAATTTCGCCCGCTCAACTCCCTCTGGTGAAACCCCTTAGGCATACCAGCTAAGACAATCTGTCCGATTCCATACAGTGCGCACTGTTTGCGATATGGTGTCTAACATTAAGGGTTGACTACCTTACCCTCATCCGCGAATATTGCCGAATAGGGGGGCAGGGGCGTTCACACTGCCCACCCCAGGGCAACCCCAGCGGTGGAAAATTACCTGCTCAGTTAAATTTGACTTTTTGTTGATCACTGGACATGCCAAATGTTCTTTTACATAGTAGCCTTTTGTGCTTGACACCTTGTGTCCCCATTACTTGGGACAGCAGCCCACTGTTGGCTGACAGCGTCACCACCCAGCGTGGCATCTATTACGGACCGGGCGGGCGTTTGCGCCTAACTGCAGGATCATAATCAACTGCCCTTGGTTCTGGGGTGCACTTATTTCGCCCCGTTGCCCAGACGTATGCACAAACCCCTTTGCTTGCTACCCTGGTGAACACCTTAATGGTATCAAAGCTGGTTTGAAACAATATATGTCTTGCGCCCACTACTGGAGACACCTCACCCTTTCGTGCAATTACAACTTACGCAGCGCACCCCGCTTGCCTAACTGCCGTCGGATCACAGATGCACAGTACCCTGGATGCTTTACACCTGCCAAAGTGACGGAAACCAAGCTTCCCAGGTCCCTGTTTAGCTGCAGTACACCTTCAGTGGGTCCGCTAGGAGATACCACAAACCGCATTGGTCATGCAAACCTTAAGTACACAATTTCCACCTGGGCGTACCTCTAACTGAGACAGGCTCGACACAGCTGTGAGGCCAGAGACACACCTATATGTATTGTGCCCACTATTGGAGACAACTCACCCCTTCGTGGAGTGACAACTACACAGGTGCCTATCCAAGTCACCCAACCGACAAGTTGGCCCTGACTACCTTGTGTTCTGGTGCCAGGTTTGGGAAGAGCCTTGCCTTCACTAGCTGCCCCCCTGGGAAACACAAAGACAGTGCTTTGGCCGCAGCGCAGCGATGCCCTCGTGTAGCATCGAACCCCTGGTCAAATAAGAGTGACAACTCCAACTACTTAAGACTACACCATGACCATGGGTGGAGTTTAGCTCTTCCCCAAACTTCTGCTAGCGTAACCCACGGTCACGCTCCTGTCCAGTTCACTTTAGTAATTCATGGCACTGACCCCCAAGGGCCTGATACTGGGCTGTGTAACGCGGCCCAGGGGTGACCTTAAACAATCGGCTTGGTGTGGATGGGTGCTAACATTACCTGGCTTACGTGCCATCCCTTTGACAGTCACTCCTGACAAGATGTGCCAATGCAGGTAGAAGCAGGAGTTATCCAGCCCGCCTTACTTCCTGTCCCAGTTGTCTGAGTAAATTAGTGAAAGATGCACGTTTGAACTGGCAGCTGATACTGTTACTTACGCCTGCAAATGCCCTGCTCAGAGCAGCCCGCTAGACAATGGCTTCCATTAAAAGGCGGTGCCAACAGACCTCCAAGCACTTAAGGCGGTCCCTCTGAGTAGGGCTCTAATCTAACAGCTGCCCTTGCATCGGATACCGCCTCTGGCTGCAAGCCGCTCAGTGCTACTGATGCCTGGCAGTCATATTTAACCTTGATATCCTTACAGCCTAGCAACCCTCACCGCTGCCAAATGCCTTGGTGTGAGAACGTCCACTGGTCGTACTAGTCAATACATCTATTATTTGAATTAATAATACTGTGCATATGAATAAAACTATGCACTGGCAGCTGAAAATTTCACACGTTAGTAAATGTGAAACCTTTGGATTTGCCCTCGAATTAAGCCAGTCACCACCCTAGGTGAAGTCTAGCCCTCCTGAACTTCTGCTAGTATGCCATGGAGCAGACAAGACCGTGGGAACAGGAGGGGACAATATGTATCAATCCCTGCCCTTTCTTGAATACTGGGAATGCCAAATGTTCCTTAATACATTGTAGCCTGTTTGTGCTTTGACTTTAACTTTACTGCTCCAACCCAGTTTGACCCCAAAACTTTGGAACAACCTTCGCAGTAACCTGCCCTTTCGTAGAACATGCCTTTAATGGTACATGACCTTCTACAAGCACCGCCCAGAAATCCCCCTCTGACCTGCTCGAGCCTGCGGCCATTCTGCTGACAGCCCTGTGTGCCTGGGGGAGGGGAGTGCTACTAACCCTCAAGTCCTCAGGAAGCTCCCTCACTGCTGCAAGTGCCCCAAAGCATTTATTTTAAAACATTTAATGGGTAACAACCCGCTTTGCGCCCACCTTAATGTGCCAGGCTGTGAGCAATTAGGTACCCCGCATATCTCTTCCCTATGAAAAGATGAAACAAACCGGCCAAAGCACAATGCACAGGCAGTGAGTGTGCCCAATGAGACACCCCCAATAAGCCCTAATGTGCCCCTTTACCTGGATTATCCCCAGTACGAGGGTACAGACTGATGACCAAGTGCTGCACCAGCCAATAACATGTAGACATGGAGTGAATTTACGCTATCTCATGTCCTACAAGGCCGCTCGGTGTGCCACCTCGCCTAAACCAAGACATGGGTGGATCACTATGTCCTTATAGCCTGCAAACCCATCCGTCATCTGCACTGACGGATGCTGTGCCGCCATGCTGGCGTCCCTCCCCCAGCATATGTATCCCATAACAGTGCTAAGGTATCCCAGCGTGCCAAAAGGTTAGCCAATGTATTTGGATATTAGGACATGGAGTACAACATGAGCAACTATGCCTGCCCCATCTGCAATAAAATTGCCACCTGTGCTGGTAATTGTCGGCATTTGTGCCCCAACCACATCTTCCCAGGCTTTTGATAGACTGCACACCTTTTATGAAGCTCCTGGGATGGTGAGAATGGAAGTATCTCCCCATAACATGTGTTTATTGATACTCAACTTAATGGTGGTCGACCTCAAGAGGATGAGAAGCTAGGTGAGCCTGCCGGGAATGACCTGTGACCATGTGTAAAGCACGTGCCCCTGCAGGGGGTGCCCTGACCCGCTAGCCACTAGATTCATGTCTGCCTTCTACAGGGGACTAGTGTTTTTTGTATTTTAGCACAGGAATATCCACGCATGCCGCGCTCCATTATTACTGAATAATTATCTACACTGGCAAGTTACAACCGGTAGGTATTGCCTGCAAAATGCTGTTGCTCCATGTGAGGCTAACCTCGGCGTCGTGAAGTGCTCGTGAGAAATCAGAAATTTGTGCATTCATGGACACTAGCTTTAAACGTATCTGTGCCGTAATCCCAAGTCCCAAAGGCTATTCTCAGACCAAGGCAAAGAAGGGGCGATCCAACTTTGGAGCTCCGGCAAGAACATGCAGTCGCTGCCTCGGTCAGCCTTGCAACCTTCACTTATATATAATACAATATAAATCTCACTCTGCCTGTGAGCCGCAGCCCGGGCCAGGCAACTCTCCTCAGGACCGCTCGGTCGCCTGCCACACAGCATGACCCAAAGCCGAGCCGGTCAAAAACATTGTGATTTAAAACTTAAAGTAAGCATGCACGCTTAACAGGATTTAGTAAAGCCACCCACTGTCTAATGATTCGGGCGCGCACCGTGAAGCTCCCCTTCCAATGGATGAATCCTTTAAACTCCTAAGTGAGGTCCTGATTCGATCCAAGGAAACTTGTTTTTATGGCAGTCGACAGTCGATTCGACTGCGACAGACTCTCACGCATTACCATCGCCTCTCTTAAGTGGATCCGCTGATCATACACCACCGGCATTACGCAAGAAAGACACATCGACATGCCGAGCCACCTTAGAGATCTGCTGACCTGCCCCAAGCCTTTGCCACCTTGCCAGACATGCCACCCTGCTGGATAAAGTTAACCTGGGGCTGGACCAATCAATTGTTTTCCCTAGCACTTCAGACTGTTCTCTGTTATCCCAGTGCTGTGTCTGGCAGGTGCTACCCTCCTGGGCATACAATGGGCGTGCCCTGCAGTCCCTTAAGCCATTGACGACCCCCCCCACCCCGAGCCCCAACCCGTACTACAACCGCTGACTGCGGGGGAAGGGGCTGTCGTGGGCAGGTGCTGCCCCTGACCCTGAAAAGTAAACCGACCAGAGACACGACAGCGCACCCGCGGGAGCCCGGTCCGGCCCGCAACAACCGAGGCGGCTGCGCTGTCCCCAACACTATCCAGCTCAACGGCCTGCCTGCCCGACGTGCCATAAACTCCCTCAAGGCACGAGCACCCCACGAAAGAGGCCATCCTGCCCCACCCGCAGCCACGGGTGCTTAGAATAGTGTGCCGCCCGACTAGTATCTGGCTGTTTCGTTCATTGCATCCAGATATATAATATAGCAAGTAACATCATACCTGCAACAAGTCAGGACTTTTATCTTTGTCTATGGTTGTTAGTCGCATAAGATAAATATGCCGCGACTCGAGGTGGGCCGCAAACCTGACTCCCGCTAGAGCAGACCAGGGCCTGGACCTGAGCCGGAACCCCCTAAACCCAGCACCCCAGTTTGTCCGCCGTCCAGGTCACCCCGCGGGATGACCGTGAATCAGCCGGAGGAGCCGATAAACACAGGCATAAATGCAAAATTAGAGCAACCCTTCGTGTTCCACCTCCCTGGGAAAACACGTGCAATGACCATTGTAAACCTTGTAGTCGTGCCCTCTATTGGCCTGTACACCCCTACCGGCAGTGGTGAAATGACTGCAGCGAACCCACCCTCGTTCGTGTCCCCCATCCCTGGAACAAATCCAGACGCTCATTGTAACCACATAGACACACCCGGGTTTGAACACATAACCTTCGGGGTCAGCGTCAGGGATGTTAACCACTGGGCAACGGTGACTAACTGGTACCCCGAGATCGAGAAACATTGGCACTGTAACTAGAGTTAAAGTGGAGCATTGCCAGCCACGCCACAAAACGCATCACTTCATTGCCTGAAGACCACACTACCAAGCCATTATTCTTGCTGCATTATTGGTGAACAGTGATCGTCGTGAACTCAATTCACTTGAGTTACAGTGGGGCAGTGCCATCTGGTGGCCGAAGTAGCATGTTGTGTGTATGTTACCGAAACTCAATTCTTTTCTTTTGCACCACGGCTTCAAACGGAATAGCTTCGTTGCCTTTAAAGATACACACTGCCCCGCCATTATTCTTGCGCAGCGTTAATGTGGAATGATATTATTCACGAAATCCTGCCCTTGCATTGCGGTTGCCTATTCCACTCAGGTTGCCGCCCTCGGCAAACCTAAATGCGCACCGCCTGCGAGGCAGCCGCTATTATCGCCGCATGTACATTTGCCTAAATTTGCAACCTGTACCTTCGTTATTGGTAGCGCCTCCCTGTAACCATTTGTGCAACCTCGTACCTGAAACACGCAAGTACCTTGGTTCAAACTAAACATCGGCATGCGAGACCATCATCGTGAACCTCGTCCACCAAACCAACGTTCTAAGATGGTTTAAATGTGCGTTTTTCAATCGAGAACAAAAGGGTAATAATTCGCACTTTGAAACGCTTCCGTGTTATGCGCTTACCATCGGCGTGGGAGAAACAGATGTTATCACTCAGTGGGCACAACGAATAAATCAGTTTAAATATTAGTTGGCGAGTGAGACACGTTAATAACTTCTTACTGCTCTCAAATAAGCAACTTTTAGACCTTTAAAAACATCCCAATAAAACCAAGTCTCGTCGCACTACATGACCCGCATGGCGATCGAACGGGCAAATAGCTGTTAGCACCTCGCAACAAACTTTCTTAAATGTGTTACTGTATAATGCACCATGCCGTGTTATGTCACAATTGCCGGTCAGCGTTGAGGCGGCTGGTGTGGGCCTCCCAGTGCCGTGACCCCGCACCTTCGCCATCATAACAGGCGGTCTGGAGCTTGCTGCCTCCGGTGAACTGTGAGCAGCAATGCACGCCCCAATATATCAATGCTCTGACCCGCATTGCCATGTGCGCCTCATCGGTACCGTACATTTTGCGCAGCCTCTTTATAATCCGTAATCTGTCTTTACTATTCCGACCGTTTGTACCTGCAGCCTTTCCGGCTGCAAACTAAATCCCCGGGCACAAATCAAACATTTGCTTCCGATATACTTTCAATTTGACATGCTTTCCCGAAGCCCTGGCACCGGCACAGACCCAACGAAATTCCCGGCGCATCCGAGCCACAGCCGGGCTCGCCGCAACACGACACCGACAGGGGCTAATTCCGGTACGTAACGGTTACCTAAAATAGTCTCTCCATACAGCACTCCTCAGATGAGGGTCTGAATGAGCCCTGTTGAGATCCACTCCTGACATGCCCGTCACCATAGGCTCGGTGGTTATTAATATCACTCAGCTGCCTCGACCTTGCCACCCGCAATACCGTGATTGATCAACCGAGGTTGCTGCGGTTCACTGAACCGGGCACCCCGCACTTCCAAAGCCGCCCCAGCGTGCTGAAGCTGGGGCGGAGGCAGCCTGTCTGTGTCGCCGGGGAGGGCCCAAGGGCTCTCGTGGCACCCTCCTCGCAAATGCTGGCTCGCTGAACGGGGGGCTCAGCATCGCGTCGCTCGCTGCCCCCCGCGGCTCACCCAGGCAAAACCAGGAAATCATTGTGCCCTACAGCACCGCCCCTCACGCCCGGTCCTAGCCGCCAGCCAACGGATCAGCAGCAAGGGCGCGATGTGCACACAGCGTGTCCCGTGGGGAACAAGAGAGACCGCAACCACACCGACAAGGTCGGCCACCAATTACGGGGACACAAGACAAGATGGCGGAGACTGCCCCCGCACACCCAAGGCATCTCCAAACGCCTCCCCACACGGGCTCGAGAAACTGGCTGCCCGACCAGGTGGAGCATTGCTCAGTCCCCGTGGGCCGCCCTCCTGTCACAACACTAACCTCAGAATCCGCTGGGATCCCGGACCACGCCGCCCGGCGAGGAAGGAAACACGACTCCCGATTTGGTCGAATCGGGCCCCACGACGCGAGACAACAATCGAGACGGCGTGGCTGGCGGAAAAGAGGCCGCTGGGAGGGTCGGAGGGGTATACAAACCCTCTCTCCCCCCCGGGCGTACCGGAAGTGACGCCCACACCCCCTGGACAGCGGGCTCCAGGCGGAAGCCCTCTGATGCTAGAGCGAGGGGTAGGCTTGTGCCGCAATGGCACTAAAGGGCCGCCCTTTTAGGGGTGCCCCCTTTGGGGGCGGCGGGCAGCCACATTCTCCTTGCTGCTGCTGGTGTTAGTGGGATGGTTGGGGGGTGAGTTTCTGGGAGGGGTAGCGGGAGCTTCTGTGTTTACATGTCAGGTCCGGGCTGATTAACTCAGCAGTGACTGGCTTTTTAACACAAATTTACCTTCTCCCTTCACCTGAAAAACCTCTTTGTATGCTAAATTGGAAGTGAAAAAGGGCGCAGGGGAGGAGGGCAAAAGCAAAATGTAGGGACGCTGGCGAAGAGAATGAATATTTATAGAGAAAATGAACAGGCATGAGCGGCCTGGGGGAAAAAAACAGTTACCTAGGCCAGGACGCATACCCCAAATATAGGTGGCATGGGCTCAGCTCGCCCGTGCACGGGCCAACGCTGCCCACTCCATCCAACATCGCCCACAAAAGCCCAACTGAAATAATGGACTTCCAGTCAAACTTTCTTTTGGAATACAGCCCAGGAACCTAATGTGAATGGAGCGCTTAGCAGATTCACCGGGGCATGAAGCGCTACCTAACATCTACAATACAATGCATTCAGTGGCATTATAGTGAGTGTGCTATGGATCTCAAAGCAAGCTAGGAAACTCGGTCCCCACACTCGGGCTGCGTTGTAAATAAATGTTTTACATGAGGCGCGGCGAGTCCCTCAAAGAGCTAGTCCCTGTTGCCACCACACCCCTTGGTCTAATGATGCCCGCCCCTGAAACCACTCACGCTTGAGGCAGTAACCCCCAGACAAAGGAGACGAGTGTGTGCCCCCCTGGACCGCCCGCTCCACCCCACCCCAGTTAAGATCTGAGGCAGAGGCTGTAGGACAGTGAAACAGAAATGTGATATTTTGCCATCTCCCCCCCTCCTCTACCCTTTAAAGGTCGCAGATTAAGAATAGTGATGTAAAACAGTTGCATTCATTACCCCGTGCACTTCCTTCGCTCCCATTGGCAGTTTTATGGCGTTTCTTTTGTGACCAGCAGAAAGTGATATTCAGAAGCAGCTGTTCACAGACGGACGGCGTAATCCACTCTGCTCGTGCTGGGACAGGAAAGGGGGGGGGGCAGAGGAGCAAAAACAATAGGCAGCTAAACGTTATATTTTTACTCCTTACAGGGAAACCCCAAACAGCTGTCTTCAGTGTGAGGTTAATGATAGTATTTACTAGGGGAATTCACCCTCAAGGGGCGGGACTAACAGGTCGCCATGACAGACAGCGGATAGGCTGCCTAGGTGAAGGTACTGCAGCAACTCATGTCACCATTCCCGTCTTACTGCTACTTCATATCCACACCCCATGGACACATTCACCTTCAAATGGCCGACTGCGCGTTTAAAGTGCCAAACAATAACAGTAAGTGCGAATGCGATAAATACTTAGGTGCACGCATTTAATAATACTGCTGCTGAGGAGATTTCCGCATAATTATGGTTTTACAGCACCTTCTACATAATCCACCCACTGCTGGAGATTAACATAAAACATTATATTTGAAATATAGCAAACGTTAATGATAAAAAGCGCAACATGAGGTGTTTCACCACAGCAAACCACTGGCAAAGGTTAACTGGTCACCTTTCTGATGCAGCCCCAGGGAGGTGGCGGTCCCCAGGGCTGCGGGTCCCCCGCGGGCCCCGCTACATAAAACAGCATTGCCCCCAAGACCTGGCCCACCCGGGGGTTTCAAAAACGAAGTGCGGGAGCCCGCGCTTCGTTTTTTGGTTTTTTTTCTCGACCAAATTCGCGAATTCGCCGATTTTATTTTTAAAAAAATGCTTTTTTGGGCCCTGGGGGTCCCTGTGGGACCCCCTGAGCAGGCCTAGGGGGACAGGGTGTTTCTACCCTGCCCCCTTTTCTTGTTTTTTAACCTATTTTCCACTGTTTTCTTGTGACTCGGTTACCGAGTCACAAGATGGCTGCCAACACTTTCTGGTTTGGAGTGTTGGCAGCCAATCAGAATTGAGATCGTGCTCGGGAGGGTTCGTGAACCCTCCTCGGTGCTCAGATATCGATATTTTTATTTTTTAAATTTCTCAGCAACTACTGAACGGATTTATACCATTTAAAAAAAAGGTCGCTTTCTGAACCAAGAGCTACCTTTTTGCTAAATTTGGTGTAATTCCGTTCAGCAGTTCGGGCTGTAGCCGTGTCTAAAGTTTCCTATGGAAATGAACATGGAGAAAACACGTTTTGGGACCCCCCTTTTTTCTCGGCCCCCGCTTGACGAATCACCCCAAAACTTTCAAGACAGGAGCTGGCCTGAGTGAACCTTTTTTTGGAAAATTTCGCGAAGATTCGTCAAACGGCGCCAAAGATATTGCCAAATCAAAAAACGCTTTTCCTATGGAAACTAGGTCCTAACTATAACTACCTACTGGCGACTGCTGTGTGATCAAGTTAGTGAATGCCGAAACGCGTCGCAGCGTAATTTTGGAATAAATACTGTATTTCCAGAAACCTCCCCGTGTCGGTGTCCGGTTCATTGTGTGGAGAATCGGATGTGGCGTTCATATATTTATATATATATAAAAATAAAAAAATTCATAATCATTTACTTCGATCAGTAAAAGCCATTTCAATTAAAAAGACCCAATACTTGATTAAAAAGATAAAAAGAGGGGACACTAGACAAACCTATTGGAACTTTTTCTAACGATTTGTTTATCAAGATTGGCAATTATCTAGGACCTTCTTCCTGTGATTCTAGGCACAATGCAAGTAGCGAGATACCGCAAAGGCTAATTGTTCTCTAGTATCGCCCTTAATAAGCCTTGCAGCTTGCCGACAGTGTCTGACGCCCATAAGTTTACATGCAGCTAACAACCATTTATTGCGCTCATTCCCATATAGGGGACAAAAAAAACATATAATGCTCCTCCGATTCCTCAATGTTAGGGCAGCTTGGACAGAATTTGGAATTGGAAGATGCATTATTCCATTTCGAGGTGTGAGCTCTCAGAGGGAGTAGCCCACATCTAAATTGCACATATAAGCATTTAGACTAGGAGTAGGAGGCAAGATGGCCGCCGTGTAGGAGCTCTCCCCGAGAGCTCTATGGGTTGGGATTACCATTTTCGGTAAAAATCCCTGTTTTACCCGTACATCCGCCCGAAATTCCTCGCAACTTTTAATTTCTACTAGCATCTAAATTGTCAACCCTCCGTGTCTTACCTCCAAACGACCTCGGAAGGATTGGACGTCCCTCCCGGCTTCTGCCTGGCTGCTCATCCTCACGGTGGAGCCCTCCGGACCGATCGCTCCACAACTCTACGACTCAGCGATCTCCAGTGATGTCGCTTCTGCAGCTGGTCGTCTGCGAACCACTCCGCTCTCCTGCCGAGATGTCTCCCTTGGATTGAGCGGGCCCCACGTCCTTCTCTTCGCTGGTGCTATGGATGGCCCCTGCTGATGTTGTTGTCCCATCCGACTGGCCGTGCCTCGATCCTGCTCATCAGATGGTTCACCCAGCTGCTCTCCGAGGTGCGGGCTGGGTCTAAGCCGACGTGTCCTGCCACACCTTGGATAGAGCCATCCGGACCGGCTGAGAAACGGCTCCCTGGACTGTAGGCCAGGTCGGAGCCCTCCTGAACGGCCGCGCCCAGATCGAGCCTTCCGGTCCTGAGGCTCGGCGGCTCTCCGGACTGCCGGCCTGGTCCGAGCCTTCCTGAACGGCTGTGCCCAGATCATGCCAACCGGACCTGCGGCTCAAAGGCCCTCTGAACTGCGGGCCTGGTCTGAGATTTCCTGACCGGCCGCGCCTCAGATTGAGCCCTCCGGGACCGGCATCGACTCCTCTGGACGCACCGGGGATCTTTCTGGTTTGCCCATGGGTGCGCTGCTCTCCAGGCTTTGTGTCTTACTAAGCCTTGACTCCACTAGACGCCTCCGGTGCCATCCCAGCCGACCCCCGACTGCCTAGCTCCTTTATGGTTTTTGTGCCCTATGTAACGGGCATGCTGGTCACTCAACGGTTCGCTCTGGCGATTTTGGCGGCTTGGGCCTCCAGACGCCTCGGTGCCGTTTGGTCCGTCCTGATTTGCGCTGTTCTAGGGCTGTGTCATGCTCCCTGGGACGACGTGCTGTGCGGCTTCCCCCGGGCCGATCTGTGCCTTCCAGACCGGCCGTGCTTTAATCGGTGCTGTGGTGGTGCGCTCCCTGTGACGCTGCCCCCTGGCGTTGTATGCCCTCGTATACGGGCATGCGAGGCATCGTCTCTCCTCTCGAATTCCCGGTTTCGAATGGACTGGATGGTACTTGTTTACCTTTGCCTTGCCTCTCGGGGTCCGCTCCGAGTGGTCTGAATGGTGCTTGTTGACCTTTGCCTTGCCTTTCGGGGTCTTATTTGGATCACTCGACTGGCCGACGATGCTCGGTGGCTGGATTTACGTCCTGATCACCCCTCACAGCCTTTGACTCCTCAGGCTGTCTTCAAGCTCGCCTTCAAAACAGTTCTTGTTACCCCTCAAAATGTCGATGCGCCTGGCCAAACTGTCTTCTAAAATGGCGAACGCTGTCTATCTACTAATGATGTAATCGGTGAGAGTCTGTCCTTGCAGTCGGTTTGTCCCTCCTTCATCACTGTCCCCCCATGATCCCTAATTCAATACGCTGCTCTCTAACCTGATTCTTCCCACACCCTGGCTGTTCTATTGCCTCATAAGTCATTTTGTCTCTTGCTGCAGAATTCTGTGCCGTCCCATGATTTTCTCTCTCCTACTATAGACTTTTGCCCGTTCCCCGCTTCTACAAATTTTAGGCCCTGGTCTGTACCGTCATGGACTGCCTATTAACACCTTCTGACTGATGCCAAATAAACCGTGTTATTTTTATTTATTGTTTATGTGATTAGATCCCCCACCCTATCTGCTCTCTCGCTTCTTTGCTGTTTCCCCCCTTGTCCCAATGTTTAGGCCTAGGTCTATGTAGCCTTCATTAGTCTATATTGTTCTTGACCCCCTCTTAGCACACTGGACTGCTGTCAACTTAATCCATGTTAAAGTAAATTAATGTGTTTATTGTTTATATAATTACGTAGCGCACCTTTCTCAGCTCTCTCTCTCGATTGTATGCTACCGTTGTGGCTCTGCACCCCTCCACTCTTCTCCAGGTGTTCTGCGCCCCTCCCCCAGAACTTTCTCCCCATTTCCCCCCCATCCTTCTATCCGCCTTTTCCTCACTTTAAGATACAATCATGTCCCCCCCTTATCTCCACCTCACCCCTCCGGATCCTGCTCTCACCCGTCACGGCCCCAACTCATGGAACATCTTATACCCCTCTAACCTTTCCAAAAATGCAAAGAGAATTTTTAAGCATAAACTACTGATTCGTCACCCTGAAACTCTAATTGCTGACACCTACCTCAGTCTCTCCTCACCCATCAAATCTAACTTCATCTTCTTTTCCAAACACCCCTCCAAATGGAAAAACATCTTCCTTCATCATCTTACAATCTCCAAATCCAGTAACATTCCTTATGGCTTCAAACTGACTACCACCCCATCCCCAGCCTTCCTTGGGGAAATCGACATCTCCATATTCAAATCCGGCAATATCATCATCCAAGCACCGGACTACCACCTCAACCACTTCGAAAACCATTTCAGCTCCTTGTCCTACCTACTCTCTCTTGTAGTCCCAAACCCTCCCCCAACAAAACGACCTGACGACTCTACGATGTCTACCACCCCACCGAATCAGTCCCATCCTCCCTTTCATGTCTCTCCTGCTCATTCCGTCACGCCTCCCAACGACAAACCTCCGCCAACCCCTTGCCCCAACGCTAACCCCTCTCCTTCTGCCGTGCCTCCACAAATGGACTCTCCCTCTCTTCCCCCGTTTGTCAGTCTCAATCTCCCCCTCTCACAATTGCCTTCCCCCCATCAACCCGTATTGGCCTATCCTATCATCCCTCTCTCCCACCTACTTTCCCCTTCCACCCCGACTGTCTCTACGACTGACCCTCCTCTCCCCACGCTTTACCCCCACCTATTAGCCAGAACCCTCCCCTCTCCCCCCCTTCTAACCTTTCCCCTTCCACCCCGACTGTCTCTACGACTGACCCTCCTCTCCCCAGGCTTTACCCCCCACTTATTAGCCAGAAGCCTCCCCTCTCCCCCCTTCTAACCTCTCCCCTCCCCTGCCCGCCAAACTCCCCCATACGACTAATGCTAATTCTAATGTTTCCTCCCCATCTTTTCCAACTGAGATCCCCCTCAATTTGCTTACCTAGACTTTAACCAACATCGAGCAAATTGTCTTAACCCTGACGACGGAACTCACTCAACTTAGAAATGATTTCAATTCACTCAACTCCGTCTCATTCCCGAACCGCACTGACCCCCCCTGTCTTTGCTCTCTTAACTTCCCCCGGCATAACAAATGGAGAACCACACCCCTATATAACCGAGCTCATAGGCCCCTCCGCACAATGAGCTATCTATCCTCGTCCGACCTCAGCGACCTTTGCTACTCCTACCTTCCCCTACCTATGAGTTCTGACCTTCCCCCCTCTCACACTAAGATCCCAGTGATTTTAGGAACTAACAGAATCCCTCCTGCACCCATCTCACCTAGACCTCCAGCCCAATTTACCACCATTCTACCTTGCAATCCAATCAATGAGAACACTAAAACCCTCTCTTGCATGCTCGTCAACTGCCGTTCGGCTGTCCGTCATGCGACTGAAATATCCGAAACCATCCTCAGTGAAGAAATTGACATCGCCTTCCTCACGGCAACCTGGCTCAATGACCATTCGACGGCTTTTCTTGACCTACTCATCCCCCCCGGCTTTTCTATCCTTAGGAAAGATCGTCCCATCAGAATAGGAGGTGGTCTAGCCATAATCTATAAAAACAAACTGCAACTCTCCCTACTAAAAGACTCAGACTACCTAACCTTTGAATACCTTGGCGCTGAACTCATTACCCAGGGTGCCCCCCCGATCCGACTGCACAATATCTACCACCCACCAGGTGAACCTCTTCTCTTCGCCGAGGAATTTTCAGATTTTCTTTCACAATCTGCTCTATCTGCCACAAAAAACCTCTTCCTCAGTGATTTTAACATACACTGGAATAATGTTGAGGATCCCACAGTCATGCGCCTCCTAAACCTCCTTGAGATTAACAACCTCAAACAAATATGCCAAAGTCCTACCCATATAAAAGGAGCCACTCTTGACGCCATTATTTCCAATCAGGACACTTCCTCCCTATCTCACATCATCCCCATTGACTGGTCCGACCATCACCTCATTCTGTTTAAGATCGTAACCAATTCCCCTCCCCCCTCCTCACAAATCACCAAACCCCCGAAATGGACCAGAAACCTGAGTCAAATACCTCCAGACGTACTTGAGTCTAAACTCCAAGCCCTTCTCCTTCTCACCCCCCTCTCACATAATGCCAATGAACTCACTGAACATTTCAACAAGACCGTCAAAGATGTTTTGGACAATTTAGCCCCCCCCCAAACAAAAAAAACAATGAAATATTCCATCCAAATCGTGGTTTAACACAGATCTCAACAAAGAACGACGCTCCCTCAGACTGACTGAAAGAACTTGGAGACAACACCCTTCTCCCTCCCACCTCGCACTCCTTAGATCCGCCAGAGCCACTTACAAGAAGCACATCTTCAATGAAAAGGCAACCTTCTTTCGATCACAACTTGAGCGTGCCAAAAATAGGCCCAGAGAACTGTTTAATATTGTTAGGAAACAAACATCGTCCTCTCCCCTGAACTGATGGCCTCAACCAAGAGATGTGAAGAAATTGCTAACTTCTTCTCGGATAAAATTTCCAAAATTGATCAATCTTCCCTTCCCACCCTTCCCCCTCCTTCCCCGGACTTACTGATGACGTTCCCTTTGTCTTACCTCCCCTGCTGACCCTGCCCTTTCCTCCTAATCTTCCAACTCACCGACCCACTTCTATGCTTCCCGATTTCAACATATCAAACATACAACTGAAAAACAATGCCTCCTGGCAAAACTTCAACCCTGTGACCGAATTCGAAGTCCTGAACATCATTTCCAAACTCAAGCCAACCTCCCACACCAATGACCCCCTCCCCTCCAACCTTATCCATAATCTTAAGCACATCATTGCCACGTACTGGACTACCTTCATCAACACCTCCTTTACCACTGGTTGTGTCCCCCACTCTTTACAATTAGGTCAAATCACTCCTATTCTGAAAAACCCCTCGGCTGACCCAAATGACCTTAACAATCTCCGCCCTATCTCCAACCTACCACTTCTATCCAAAGTCCTTGAAAAATGTGCGCTCCGGATAATCACACCCCAATTTTAACCTCCTTGACTCCTTACAATCTGGCTTCAGGAAAGGATGCAGCACGGAATCCGCCATGCTCAATATTGTTGATGACCTCCACCGGTCACTCGACAATGGTGAGTCCTGCCTACTTATTCTCCTTGACCTCTCTGCTGCATTTGATACTGTCAACCATTCTTCCTTACTTAACTCACTTAAAGCTCGATTCGGCCTTAATGGCCTTGTCCTCAAATGGTTCTCTTCTTATCTCCAACACAGAACTCAGCAAATCAAAATCCTTGACTGCCTCTCGAAACCTACACCGGTCTCCCTAGGCGTCCCTCAGGGCTCCATTCTCTCCCCCTCTCTCTTCAACCTCTTCATGGAACCCCTTACCCTTATTCTGAAAGAAGCAGGAATCTCCTACCACCTCTATGCCGATGACACGCAACTTTACTACAAGATTAGATCCCACTCGGATGTTCTCCATCTTAACAACTCCTTGAAGAAGATCCAATCCTGGTTTTTCTCTAACCACCTTAAACTTAATCCCAAAAAACCAGAAATCATTCTCTTCTCCCCCAACAAAACCAGCTCCCCATCCAAAGCTGGCTCTCTGACCTAAATGCTCTTAACTGCACGATCTCCTTATCAAACTCAGCGAAATCACTTGGTTTCACTATTGACAACAAACTTACTCTAAATGACCACATAAAAAAATCGGCGAAAGGAGCTCTCTTCACGCTCCGACATCTTAAAAAAATCAAACCCTTCATTCCAGCTGATGACTTCAAAGGGGTGGTACAATCACTTGTTCTCTCCAAAATTGACTACGGCAAAACTATCCTCTCCGGTACCCCTAAAGTACATCTTGCCCCCCTCAGAGCTGTGCTCAACCTAGCTGCCAGCCTAATCACAGACTGCAAACGTTTTGACCACATCTCCCCTTCTCTAAAAGCCATCAATTGGCTACCTGTAGAAGGAAGAGCCTCGTATAAGACTGCATACATTACACACAAAGCTCTTCACCAACAAACTCCCCTGTACCTTACAAACAAACTCAAAAAAGCAGGCTGCTCCCGTATGATGAGAAGCACCAATGCCCTACTCCTTGTCCCCCCTCTGTTAAAAATGAAAACCACACAATTTCGGACTTTCTCTGGAAATGCCCCAATGATCTGGAATGCTCTCCCCAGGGATCTGCGCTGTAACCCTTCCTACCTCAGCTTTAAAAAAGACCTCAAATTGCACCTTCTCAACAAATATTGGGGACCGAAATCCCCGCGTCTGCCCCCTCTTCTCAAGCCCCCTATCCCCCCTCTGACCTCACCCCCCGAATCTCCCCTAGTACTTCACTTCCTCTCCTCCCAAACTGTCCCCCCCCCCTTCTGTACTCATCAATCTTTTTTCCTTCTCCCTTGCCAACCAACCGCGTACTTTGTCACCTCCCCTGCACTCAACGAAGAGCTGTATACTGTGTATTTGTCAACGCTCCACAACAGCTATCGCCGGAGAATCTTGACTCATGTAATTTATCTCCTGTCAGTTTTATAACGTTCCTTGGCCAAAAGCATTTTTTGGTAACCCTACCCCTATGTAAATAGCTCTCTTGCACTCATGTTAATTTATATTGTCTTGTTTTTCTCCTTGACGTCTAGGTCTGTAGCCTATTGTAAAACTGTTTATTCTGTAACAATTGACACTTTTTTTACTTATGTGGAATGTTTTTCTGTTTTAGCCTCAAGTCTATGTTTTTATTCTACCAAACAACTGTCTTCTCTGTAATCAAGCAACACTCTTGTAAAGCGCTCTGATACCCACGGGTCCAGCCAGCGCTATATAAAACCTCTCAAATAAATAAATAAATAAAATAGACTGAAATGGATGCATTCTGTCCAAATAGGACTCAAAGCTTGGTGCACACTTATGTTTCAAAAACTGGCTAGTTAAGCTACTATCCTAATAAGCTTTCCATGTTTGCATCGAAATTGCCTCCTAGTACAGGTGTTTTACTTTCTGTGCGTCTCCTTTAGTAATCAGCTCTGGGGACGTCCATAGTTCGCTCATTCCTATTCTATATGATGTGTCTTTATAGCCTTCAGCCAAGGAGTAATCTGGTCCCTGTCAAGAGCCAGCAAATCTTTTACACAGTCCCTGTATATGAGTGGACCAGAGTCTGACCCAGTATAACAATGGTTTTATTAAAACAGTTAAATGTATTGGGTTAAGAGCTGGGTCTAATCTCAATGGTGTAGTAGGTGAACTAGGGGAAAGTTTAAAAAGGGCCTTAATAAACTTGTTTCAATTTTAGTGAGGGACTCTGTTGTGATATAGCCCCATATCTCTGCTCCATATATCACCGATGTTACCGCTGAGGCTCTATATACAGTGATAACCGGGGACACAGCTCCTCCCGAGGCAGTCCTATATTTCCTCCCTATTGCAGAGGCTTTCTGTTGAAGGCTAGCTTTGCTTTTTTCCAACTGGTGACCCCATGTTTGATTATCACTTAGCCTCACGCCCAGGTAATCAAAATATGAAACCTTTTCAAGGGGGACCCCCTCTATAGTCACGTTACCTCTATATTTCCTATGAGGGTTTATGGCCATAACTTTTGATTTAGTTGGATTTAATTCTATTCCTCTTTCCTCACAAAAAGTGACAAAGGCGTTCAGTTCTGATTGTAGCCCCGTAGGTGTTCTCGAAATTAGTAGAGTGTGGTCCGCAAACATCAGGATTGGAGTAGGCACTCCCACTAATTTTGGGGCATCATTTTTGCATTCCTTCAATTTCCTCACTGCTCCATTAAAGTATAAGCTGAAGAGTGTTGGGGCAAGGACACACCCTTGTCTGACCCCCTGCTTGATCTCAATCTGGCCGTCAGGTCCCCTGCGCTATTCCATCTCACCTTTGCATAAGTGTTTGCATGGAGAACTTTCAGTATTCTTAATAAATCTAAAGGGATACCATATCCATCCAAAACTTCCCATAATGTTTCCCTTGGGACCAGGTCGAATGCCGCTCTCAGATCGATGAAAGCGACATATAGATGGTCACGCTTCAAGGTGAGATATTTCCAGGTTATCGCCTTGAAGCGAAGGACCTGGTCCAATGTACTGATCTTTATTCTAAACCCCTTCTTGCGCCTCTTCTAAAATGTTGTTCTGTTCTATCCATTTGTTAACCTTAAACAGCACCTGCCTGCAGAAGATTTTTTGTGTATTATCTAACAAGCTTATAGGTCTGTTGTTAGAGGGGTTGGTTCGTTCTCCTTTTTTATAGATTGGTATGATAACAGTTCTGTGCCATATTGGAGGGATTGGGTTACCTTTTAAAATGTTATTAGATAGTGCGTTCAGATACGGGGACCAGATGTCTGGTTGGGACAGGAAGAGATCACCTGGTATACCATCTATTCCTGGGGCCTTTTCTTTTTTTATTAGTTTTACTGCTCGATATGTTTTGGCTAGGGTAAAGCTAAGATGGGCTACAGTTGTGACAAATTCACTGTTCTCTTCGTGGGTTTGTATTCCCACATGGCCACAATTTCCACCTAAAGGAGGACTTTGTAAGTTGTTTTGCTGGAGCTTACCATTATACAGACCGCTAAAATGGGTGACCCATGTATCAGGTGTTATTACTGGGTCTAGATGGTTGGCATTAGAAGGATTAACAGATAATAACTTCCAGAAGTTTTTGTGGTCTCCCTTTTCTAAGGCTCCGGCAATCAACAGCCATTGGTCCTCTTCCCATTCCCTTCTAGCTCTGAATAATACAGTTTATAACGACTCCTAACCTTTGTGATTTCGGGTCTTGAGCCTTTTTTATTAGCTCTCAGTAAATGGGTTTTTTCTAATCGGCAAGTTTTAGTATACCAGGAAGGAATTCTTTTTTGGGAAGCACCTCTCCTGTGTTCCCTCACAAAGCATGCCCTTAGTGCGTCCATGATACGCAATGTATGGAAACAAAATTAATATTGCGAATATTTGTGAAGTTTTTCTTTTTTTTTTTACGGAGTTTTATATAGCGCGAACTTGACCCAAAAGTATCGGGTATCAGAGCGCTTTACATAGCACCAGTTGCGTTACATGAGGACACATTCATTTTTGTTAAGCACGGGGAGATTAAGTGATTTTCCCAGAATCACAGGATGTTCAGCGTCATTGCTGAGACTCGAACCAGGTTCCCCAGATTCAAGGTCGACCGCCCTAGCCGTTAGGCCAACTCCTCTCCCCAAGTCTACCTGGGAAAGTTTATGCACAAAAATATTATTTAAAAATTTCATTTTCTTTATATCCATCGCCAGGGCTGCCCATTTGACATTTCTTAAATTATTTGTTGTGACTATTGAAGATGTAGTTATGACGGTTTCCATTTTTGCAGCTCTGAAAGGGGCCATAGAGAAAGTTGCACTTAGCGCCTGATGATCACTATCCGGTCTAGGGACAAAGTTGTTCGTTTCGGGAAAGAAAAGCAAACAAATAGTGTTCCATTTCGAAGAGGCACTTCTAGTGTCGGCCTAGCGCTGCTCAAGTTGCCGACATTACGACCACACTCCTGACATAAATTTGGGTTGCCTTCCAATATTTTTTGCCTGCCATTGGCAACTTGAAATGGAACACTATTTGTTTGCTTTTCTTTCCCGAAACCAACAACTTTAAAAACATTTAATCTTGAAAAAGTCGCTGTGTGACGAAACACGTGTCGGCTGTCATCAATGTATTGAAAACTGGATGAAAATGACTTGTGGAACAAGAATTTACTGAGAAATACTCGAACAACGTTTTTCTACATTAAAGAAAATTTCTTTTTCCAAGACAAATCCTTACTGTTTGGATCTTATTTGTTTCTCGAACACTTTGTATGGAGTGCTGTGGTATTCCTTTCTGCTACGTTTGGGAGCATTTAGAGACAATAGGAGAGCCATTTTCTTTAATATTTTTAAAAAGAAGAGGCAAGAAGACATAACCTTATCAAGCTGCGGGCCGAGGTAAAGAAATAGTCCAGCTAGACATTCAGGCATTGAACAGTCAGGAACGGGGGGTGGGTGAGGTATGCAGTTTTTTGGGGCACCCAGTTTGTGACTTCATTGGAATAGCCTAGGATAAGAACTTCTGTCTTGTCCATGTTTAGTTTTACAGCGTTTTTTATTAATGGAAAAGGCAACATCGTAAAGGCATTTTTTAAAACTTCTCTTTGATACAGCTAAGCAGACCGTCCAAGCAGATGATAAGTTGTGTATCATAAAGGTGAAACCATATGAACTGATCAAGCAGTCCAGCATCATACATTGTAAACAAACTTGGGCTTAGACAAGAGCCTCGTGGGACACCCTGCCTTACATGTCTGGATGCAGGATGAAATCTTAATTGCTTGGGTTCTGTCCTGTAAATAAGACCCCACTTATCTCAAGGTCTGTCCTAAAATGCCAAATGCGGATAGCCGAATCTGCAAGATATTATGGGAGGGATTGGATGGAAAGCAAAAGGAGATAAAGAAGAATAAGAGCCGAGCGGCAGCCACTAAGGAAAGTATGGAATTGGAACCCAAGACGGATGCAATGGCAAAAGTGGCCTTTTTCCAGCATTTGATAGGAACTGGTTGAGGAGAAATTGGGGGTGGGGGGTTACTGGGACTACAAGACTCTGGTGTGGGCTTTTTAAAGATGGCCGAAACAATGGCAAGCTTCCAGGGCGAAGGTACCATGGCAGAGGACAAGGTAATTAGTACCTGCTAGACTTCTGTTTTGCGACCCTTCTCAATTTTAATTTGCAAATGTTTTGTTCATAGCGATTGCAATTCACAATTTGTTAACTGGTTGTTTAATTCTTCCATGGTAAAAGCGCAGTTACTTTAGTGATTGATATACAGTGCAGGTGTTCCAGTCACTTAGCTTCTAAAGGCTAGTGATGTAATAAAGCCATGCAAAAACTTACAAATAGTGTTGTTGACTTGTGTGTCACACTGCCCAAAGTTTGTAATGCAAAACAATATGCATATTTGGTCTCTTTACTATTCATTCCTATCCTGAAACAACAGGTCATTAAGTAATACTTACAGCTAATAGTGATTTCCTTCACCAGATAGTCCTTTATTTCTGATATTTTTCGTACTGATTTAATTTTTTTGTTTTGTTTATCCATTTTTTCTAAAGTTTTGACAGCACCATCTTCCTAATCTCCACATGCCTTTAATTCAGTAAATGTGATTCTCTCTTTCTATTGCACTCTAAGCTTTTTATGTATGCATTTGTAAATAGGAGGTACTGTTTGTTCAAATGTATTGTAAGTAAATTTTAGTAAAAAGGAATTATTAAAAGTAAAATATTTGTTATTTTACAGAGAAAGTCCAAGCAGAGATTGATCAGGTGATTGGACACAGTAGACAACCATTGACGGAATATAGAAAGAGCATGCCATACACAAACGCGGTTATTCATGAAGTGCAACGTATCAGTAATATATTACCTGTTGGTGTTCCCAGACATACTAACAGAGATACAACTCTAAGAGGATTCCATCTGCCAAAGGTGACACATATTTAAATAAATCCCATCTGGGCATTTTTGGATGATGTAGTTTTGCCTGACACACTTTAATGATATTTAGTGGAAGTCATTGTTAGAGGGGTACATGACATACCTAGATAGTCTGGAGCAATGTCTTGATTTACAGCTTCACTAGATACTTCTGAAGTATGACACATCTGATCAGATTGACACCATCCATCGGAATTCAAAACCTGTTACTAGTGATATAATAAACCGTAACAAGTGAATTTTAGTCTAAAATGGTAACCATGAAACCCCTTAAACGAAACCATTTTATGGGTGAAGTTTTACTATTTTCTGATTATCCCTACCTGCATAACTTGTTAGGCACGAGCTCGGACCTGTCAATCAAACATTTGGCACAGGGCATGGCCATTCGCCTCTGCTGTCCTGTTCGAAGTTAGAGCAATCTCTCAGGTTTTGGTCCTACCAGCAGGGCTAACTGCAGATTTTTTGTTGATTATATATATATTCGCAACGATTACTCCCCGCACCTCCACGCTAACAAGCAGGCGAGCAGAGAGAGACGGACCCGGATTAAGTAGCAGGTAAGATTTTTATTCCTCTCACCCCTGTGACGCGTTTCAAGCACGAAGTGCCCTTGTTCACACACAAAGAAACTCGTCCGCCAAACTATTTTTAAATGCTGAGTGCACACCCTCCTCCATATCACGTGACCAAAGAACATGGAAGAAATACTTCATTTGCATATGCACATCGCAAACTACATGATAGTTGTTTCTTTTGTCACATAGAAAAATCACATTACTCTGAGAATTTAATTCAATCCGCTGGGCAGTGTGCCATTAATAGAATTGTCGACACTCAATATACCCCTCATTGTTCAACTTAAAATGAAATTTAACATTGAATAATTTTAGGATTGCATAAATCCTGTTACATTTCATAAACCGCATACATGCTGGTAAGTACTGTTTTATAAAAAGCTTTCTATAATTATCAAAAAGTTATTTCATAAAAACAAATTCAGAAAGGTGATTCTTAATGATCATGAAATGCAATGCGATAAAAGTTAAAGTGCTTCTGTGCATAACCATCCCTTGTTCTATATACATATATTAAAGTGACTAACGCTATGAATAGTGCAAATATTGAATGACTCCAACTTGAGCCGAGGAAAAAACAGAAACCCAATTAAAAAATGTACAATTCAAACATTCAATATTAAGACACATACAAAATTTATCAAAAAAGCCATGAGCGGAATCAAAGTTTCCTGACAACATGCATACTAAAATTCTATAAATATCATATCCATATTTAGACCCATTTCAAGAAATAGATGCAAAAAAGAGATGTAAAAAATAGATGCAAAAATCTTGGTGATATATTCTAACATTTCAATGTACCATCATCATGTCATCTGTACACCCAATTTCTTTTTTTTTTTTTATTGGATACCCCTATTTTGTAGTTTGTATACATTATCATTTAAACGATTTACTTCATTTTCATACTATCAGTAATCGTATATTTTTTCTTTAAACTAAATATTCAATTAACTCATAAAAAATTGTGCATGTCTTCGGTGGTGTTTAAACCATATGGCACCTTGCTATCTAGCTCGAGAATGGTACGGGTTTCGAGTTGTCTCAGAAGTTTCTCCCTATTTTCCCCTCTTCTGAGCGGCGGAATAGCGTTGATGACAAAATATCTCAGACAGTTCAAATCATTATCATGCAAAGCTTTAAAATGTCTTGCTACTGGGTAGGAGACGTCATTGTTTACAATTGCCCTGAGATGCTGCAAAATCCTGACATGCACCTGCAGCTTGGTACTGCCAATGTAACTCAAGCCGCAGGTGCAAGTCAGGACATATACAGCATACTCAGTCCTGCAATTGAAACTGCCTTTGATCGCCTTACTCTCACCAGTCAATGGAATAGTGTAGTGGGAAGTATTGACACCAAATTTACAGGCACGACATGAAGAACATTTCGAAAAGCCCTGTCTAGGCTTTAACCATGTGCCCTCTGGTATCAACTCCGGACTGTTTCTAACCAACTGACTCCTCATGGATTGAGATTTTCTGTAAGTTATTACCTGCAAATCTGGGAGTCTGGGCCCTAGTACGCCATCGGTCAAAATAATTGGCCAATTCTTTCTGATAATAGATTTCACTTTACGTTCTTGAGAACTGTATGTGGTAATTAGGCGTGGAATCTCTCCTACTAGGGCTTTATTTCTCCCTGACTCCCTATTCTGAAGCAGAGAATCCCTAGATCTTTCTTCTGTTTTTGCCATAGCATTGGTTAGGACCTTGTCACTATATCCTCTCGCTTTCAACCTTTTCACCATATCTTGAGCACACCTTTCATATTCCTGTTGTGTGCTGCAGATGCGTTTGAGTCTCAGTATTTCACCGTAGGGTATACTCTCGATAAGATGTTTTGGATGTTTACTGCTTGCATGCAATGTGCTATTTCCTGCAGTGGCTTTTCTGAACAAGGTTGTCTCCAACTTGTTCCCATTCACCGATATTTGTACATCTAAAAATTCTGTTATGATGTTACTTATATGGGAGGTAAACTTCAAGTTAACCGAATTGCTGTTAAGAGTGGTTATAAAATCCCTTGCACTCTCCTCATTCCCTCTCCATATGATGAAAACATAATCGATGTACCGCAACCAGTGCACCACATGATGTTGAAAAATCTCCTGGTGCATCTTCTTCAGGACCTGTTCCTCCCACCAGCCAACATGTAAACAGGCGTAGCTGGGGGAGAAACAGGATCCCATAGCCACGCCTCTGATCTGTTTCAGGGTCTCCTTACCAAATAGGAAAAAATTGTATATATATATATATATACATATATCCAAATCACAAGTCCACACTGGAACCCTCTCCCTAGCAGCAGCGGTGCGCATACGAACTTGGGCTTCGTATATAATACAAAAGTTCCTCCTTTCCTGGTGACGAAAAGAAACAATGCGCACTCCCAAATTGTGTGCTTATCAGTATATTTCAGGATTTATTCGTGCAGGTGGATCAAAACAACTCAACGCGTTTCGGCGATGACACATGAAGTAAATACAATATTCCTATTCATATCAAATAATTTTTGCCACAATCGCAGTTGAGTTACACACTTCTATACAATGTGTGAAGGCCCCCGTGATGTCTAAAAATTATATATGAACTAGTATAAATGAGGCAGTTGTTTTTCCAATTGCGCCCCAATGGGCAAATCATTTCTTAATTGCAGAACAAGATTATCAGTTTTATTAGATTGTCCATCTTACTAAATTGTCAATTATATAAACAGATCAAAACCAGAAATAATAGTGTCTAATAGAATAAATACATATCAATAATGCAATTCTGCCCCAGTGAGCCTATTTCTCATTTACCCCTTGATGATAACATGCGACCCAACCAATGTATATAAATTAATTTTAAATAAATTCAAATTTCATACGGTTAGTTGTTGCAGGACACAAATATCTGATTTCTGATGACTATAAATACGCCCAATTCTACAACTGTCTCAGAAGATCACTGCCTCACTCATAGTTCATCCGCGACAAGTTAAGTACCTTAGTACATAAACCAAGAATAGAGACGAAAAGAAGAAAGAAAAAAGAAATGTGATGATTGTGATGAGACTAATCAAATCTATAAAAAGGAAACATAGTTGCATGAGAGAAAGAGCAAAAGAAGAAATGAAAAAAGAAGAAGAAAAAAAATAATACAACTATGAGTTAAAAACCAGTTAAAATTGTCAAACAGCAGATAATTTACAATTTTTTACATGATCTTATCTTGTATTTGGAGAGAATGTGGCCTAACGGCTAGGGCGGTCGACCTCGCAGCTGGGGAACCGGGTTCGAGTCTCGGCTGGGACGCTCAACATTCTGTGATTCTGGGCAAATCACTTAATCTCCTCATACCTAACAAAAATGAATGTGTCCGTCTGTAACGTAACTGGTGCTCATTTAAAGCGCTCTGATATCTTCGGGTCTAGTTCGCGCTATATAAAACTCCACAAAAAGAAAAAATTCATGCAGCAAGAATTCTTGAATCTTCTAAATCATCATGATGTATAGACTATCCCAAATGAACTTTCAATTCCTCATCTATATTAAGACCTATAGGTATCTTAGTATTCAACTCAATGATGTACCTTGATTCCAACCTCCTGAGTGCAGTTTCCCTATCGCGTCCCCTTATCTGAGGTTCAATTCTGTCTATTGCAAAAAACGTCAGGGGCTCACTAGACTTGTCATGGGCTACCGCAAAGTGTCTAGCAACTGGATAATTTTTGTCCTCATGTGTGATTGCCTTTATATGCTCCAATATCATCTTTGTTACAGGATTAATAGTGCTTCCTACGTACCACTGATTACAGAGACATACAAGCACGTAGATAGTGTAATCCAAATTCCATGACAAGGTCTTGTCTATGCTTTTTTCTTGATCAGTGAGTGGTGATGTGTACTTGTTAATTGGTTTGCTATTCCTACATGCTTTGCATTTTTTACAAGGTAAGAAGCCCTTTCGGGGATTGGTAAGCCAAGTTCTATGGCTTTCTACAACTTTATTGGACAATCTATCTTTCAAATTTGTGTCCCGTCTGTATGTGATCTGGGGATATGTAGTCAGTGTATCCCGAAGACTCTCCTCATTTAGTAGCACAGGCCAATATTTGCCTAGTATTTTCCTGACTTCCATAGCTCTGTTATTGAATGTAGTAATGAATCTGATGGATTCAGTGTATTCTAACTGTTCTCCTGAAATCTTGAGAGTGAGTAACTGTTGTCTCAGGGTTCCCTGTGCCTTAGCTAAGGCTGTCTGTAAAGTTGTTTCCTGATAACCCCGCTCCATAAATCTTTCCAGCATTCTCGTGCTCTCATTGATAAAAACCTTCTTTGTACTGCAGTTCCTTCTTGCCCTGAGTAATTCCCCATAAGAGATGCTCTGAATGAGTGTTTTAGGATGATTACTGTTGGCATGAAGTATAGTATTGCCTGCCGTACATTTTCTATGAAGAAAGGTTTTAATCTCATTATCTTCAATTACAAAAGTGATAGAAGTCTCACTAATATCACAAGTGAATTTCAGATTCAATTCATTTTGATTGAGGTCCGACACAAATCTGAGTGCTTCAGCTCATTCATCTTTCCAGATAATAAAAAGATCATCGATGAAACAGAGCCTAAGCACTACCTCAGTGTTAAAGGCTTCCATGGGACCAATCACTTGCTCCTCCCACCATCCAAGGAACAGATTGGCCAGACTGGGAGCGAAAGAAGTCCCCATGGCTGTCCCTTGCTTTTGTCTAAAGAATTTGTTGTCAAACATAAAAAAGTTTTGCTTAAGACAAGTCTCAATCATTTAGATAATCATTTCTGTATGAAACAGATATGAGAGGGATCTTGCCTGGAAAGTGTCTGCAGGCTTTTACAACCACCTCATGACTGATGCAGGTGTAGAGACTGACAACATCCATGGTAATAAGTAGGAAATCCGATTCCCACGGCATACCATCTCTTCGATTGAGAAAATCCTTAGTGTCTTGGATGTGAGATGGCAATGTATTTACAAATGGCTTTAAAAGAAATCTGCATATTTAGATGTATTTTCCAATAGTGATCCTATCAAGGACACGATTGGCCTTCCTGGGGGGTTGGCAGCATCCTTGTGAATTTTAGGCAACAGATATAAAATTGGAATCTTAGGATGCTTGCATAGTAAAAACATATATTCGTCCCATTCTACTAGCCCTTGTTCTTTCCAACTCAATAGTTTTCCCCAGTATCTTTCATTTACATTAGTGATCGCATTCCGTGATACCATTTCATAACAATCTGAGTCATTCAATTGCCTGTACCCTTAATTTAAGTACATTTCTTTAAACAAAATGATCACATTGCCCCCTTTGTCTGAAGGTCTAATCACAATACTATTGTCTGTACATAGGTTTTTTATAGCAGCTCTCTCTTGTATACTTAAGTTGTCTCTCTTCCATTTATACCAGGAGATTGTATTTTTCTTCACCACTTTTTTGAGGTTTTCAGTGACTACTACTTCAAATGCATCAATAGAATCAAATCGTACTGTAGGCTTAAAAGTTGATTTTGTTTGAAAGCCACTCGAACAACTTTGATCCAGTTCAATGCCCAGGTTGGCTAAATCAATATATTTGTCTGCCACCACTGCTTCATTAGGATCCAATTCATTGAGCGTCTGTAATACATCGCTATCCTCAATACTCAATTTGCCCGTCTTATTGGGTCTTACATTAGGACCCCCAGTTAGGAAGGCTTTTTGTTTTTGAGCGTGCCACTTCTGAAGTTTTAGTTTTCCTGTAAATTTGAAGAGATCAAACCGGCATTGCGAGTAATCATATATATACATATTATATACATAAATGAAGGGAATATAAGTCCATATTTCATGTTACGCATTATGTTTTTTTAATCTTACATGATTTATTAATTGATTATAGTACTCTTTAGAAAGACAAAGTATTTAGTATACATTTTTTTGCCTGAGACTACAGTTTTGTCTGTCAATGCCTTGAGAAACGTGTTTTGATGGGGGTAAAGTGCTAATGTTTAAAATGTGTTTTATGCAACAATGTGCATTATCATAAATCAAATTTTCAATGGAAAGCACATTGTAAGGAAATTTAAAAAAAACATTTTAAAATGTGTTTTTGTAGTACACTGGCATAGTAGGATAGGTTGAACTAAACATATATAAAGAAAGAATATAAAGCACTGTGCGTACTGTGGTTACAATATTTATTTTCACACACTGGGGAGGATTCATTGATAGATGATTGCAGACTGGGCCTCCAAGGGCGAGTTTGTTATGTATGCTGATTAGTGTTGTAAGAGTGCAGCGCTGTCATTTTTAAAGCTTTTTACCAACATTGTAAGAAAGTTGAAATACTGTGTTTAACTTTTTTAATTTATTTAGGGAGGCTAAGTATCCTGCAAATGAATTCAGCCCTGAGAATTACATGAAATAATTCACAGTTGAACCTCTTTTCAGAAATCCCAGGTTTGAAACTGCAGATGAACATTTAATAAGAAGCCTCAGCCATGTAATATATATATATATATATATATATATATATATATGTATATATATGGTATGCATATATATATATATATATGGTATGCATATATATATATATATAGGTATGCATATATATATATATATATATATATTTATATATATATATGCAAAAAAGAAGCAGAGAACTCTGGGTAGTTCTCAAGTTTAGGTGGAAAGCAGCTCCTGTATAGAGCACCCTCAACACCAGCGACACTCTAGATCTGCAAGTTCCACAAGTTGAGTTTGGTGCGTAATAAACCTTACTTGGATCATCAACTTACTGGGAGTGCACGTGACATTTCTCTGTAATTTTGGAGCTTTGTTGTAGCTGTATATATATATATATATATATATATATCTCACAATTCTCCGTATTTCCTCCCAACAGAGACGGCACTCCACGTAGTGCGGCTTTAAAGAATTTATTTTACAATTGCTCCATTCGCAGACACAAGCGTCTACGCGTTTCGGCTCCCACTGAGCCTTGTTTACAACGCCGAACTAATGCTTCTGCAGCCATTAAGAGCATGAAGTGCTAGACATGAAGAGTGGACTAATAGCTCTACAACAACAAACATAATGCATGGCGGCCATCTTATAACGTGTAAAAACTTATCACAACGTTAGCAATTTCCATGGCTAGTCAACGATAAACAATGTCTTAGCGCAAAACTATATTCACTATTTCATGGCATTTCAAAATTATTTACAGAATGGTAAAAAGAATATGGTAGAATTCTACCTAATACTGTGAATTACAAAATAAACACCACATTGGGTAACAAATCTCTATGTTTTCTAAATTTACAAATTCGATTGGATATCATCACCACACAAGTGTGTAAATGTAACTAATAAAGTCATTTAGCCCCTTTGGGCAGTCGTTGCCTGAGAAAAATTGTTATTTGTCCACTATATATTAAGTTAATATAGGGAAGAAAGCCTGTGTCGGGCAAAGAGAATCCACCAAGAATTCAGCCCCATTGGGCTTAAATAATGCTGTAAAAATTAAGGAGATGTGTTCTATACAGGTGTCTTCCAGGGACAATCTGTAAACAAACAAAAATATAAACACAATTATTCACTTCATATACTCAAAAGAAGGCCGCAAAATATTTAAAAACAATGCACATAAAATTGCAATATACAGCAAGACGGAAGAAAGAAGGAGGGGCAGAAGGGCTTAAAATGCACTCATCATTACTTATAAGAAAGTGTACATCCCCTCATCCACATTAAAACCAATTGGCTCCTTGGTGCCTAGCCTCAGAATGTACCTACACTCAAGTTGTCTCAGTGCTTATCACCCCCTCAGGCAGATTTTTTCACTTGATCTAAGATGCTGAATGTCAAAGCACTAGGGTTGCTATCATGATAATCCTTAAAATGTCTCGCCACTGGGTAGGTAACATCTGCGTGCCTCACTGCCCATAGATGTTGCAAGATGCGTTTGTGAGCCTGTAGTTTGGTACTTCCTATGTACTTTTTGGGGCACGGACACTCCAAGAGATAGACCACATAGTCAGATTTACAGTTGAGTGGTTTGTTAATCACTATCCGTTCCCCAAGGTCTGTTCTGCATTCTGTGATGTTTTTACCACACTGGCAGGCCTTGCACTTAGCACGCTTTCTGAATCCGTTACTTGTTCTTAACCAATTACGGCTAGTGCTTATCTCTGTTTTAACAAGCATGTTATTCATTGAATGTGACTTGCGGTAAGTTATATTAGGTCCTGAATTAACTTCTGCACCTATTACAGGATCACGTTTGATCAGATACCAATGTTTATTCAAAGGTTGCCTTAACTATTTATACTGTATGTTGTAAGTGGTGATATATCTACACTCACTATCTTGTTGGATGACAGTAGCTTCGTTTTTAAACATTAACTCAGTTCTGTTAATATTGGCTACTTTCATCCTGGCCCCCTCTAATGTTCTATCATTGTAGCCCCTCTTTCTCAATTTCATGCAAAGCTCACTCTCTGCTTTTACATAAGTTTGATCGGAGCTGCAGATTCTCTTGGCTCTAATCATCTCCCCATAGGGTATACTACTCTTCAAG
Source organism: Calotriton arnoldi (assembly GCA_963921515.1). Classification (NCBI taxonomy): domain Eukaryota; kingdom Metazoa; phylum Chordata; class Amphibia; order Caudata; family Salamandridae; genus Calotriton; species Calotriton arnoldi. Next base: position 625,912 of record CAWUFW010006598.1, on the reverse strand, counting down.
GAAATTGGATGTGCGCTACTCGCATGTAAGGTGGTATTGCCTGCGGTTGGTTTCCTGTACACTGAAGATTTTAAGTATGAGTCAATCATTTCTAGTCTAACATCCCAAAAATCAATGCTGGTGCTACTAATCCACATTATAATATGTGGGAACCAATTTTCCATTTCAGGGCTGCATATATATATATATATATATATATATATATATATATATATATACGTGTGTGCTTTCTATTTTTCTGCCCGCCGCCATGCACCAAATCGAATGGCGCGTCCTCGTGTACGGATTAAGCAATGTCCGTAATTTCACCACAAACACCTCATAAAACCGCAAGGAAGACAATGCTTATCGGAAAGCTGATTAGGATGCCTTTATTGGGGTGCTATCCTGAAGCGTTTCGGCAGCCTTGTTCACAGATAAAGAAGCGCTATTTTGTTATTATATTTAAACAGGTTGCTACAAGACGTGTCATCATGAGTGAAGACAGACTACATGATTGCTCGCAATAATTCGCGAAAGCATGGATTTCATATTATATGTCCATCAAATGAAGTAATTTCATTTACCGAAAAAATCATACCATGGGTTGAATTGGACACATAATTTCACGGTAATAAATTGCACGGCAGCTGTATAATTCCTATTGCTGAGTGCAAATCATCTATTAAAACATTATCTCGCTTATCATTATTACATCATTATAAAAATAGGCACTACGCATTTAGCACTAACCTATGCAGCCTTAGTGGGCTTACCCAATTCAAAATATTTGCCAAATATGTCATTGCTACGTGTTACAAGAACAAGCCCGAGTGAAGACAGACTACCTAACTGCTCACAATAATTCACCATAGCATGAATTACATATTATATGTACATCAAATAAAATAATTTCATTTTCAGAAAAACTAATAGCACAGTAAACCATTCTAAATTGGCCATAGGTTGAATTGGACACATAATTTCACGATACTAAATTGCACCACAGCGGCTGTATAATTCATATTGTTAAGCGCAAATATGAAAACATTATCTTACTCAGCATTATCGCATTATTGTGAAAATAGGCATTATGCAATTAGCGCTAACCTATACAGCCAAAGTGGGCTTAATAAATGCAGCATATTTATCGAATATGTCATTGCTACGTGTTGCAAAATCAAGACCGAGTGGGCAGGCACCTCTGGTGCTACCTTACTTTGTTGTGCATTTTATTAGTGCTATTGTAGTCTGACTTCCATGTAGTATCTTTACTAATAAGTGATAATATGTACAGTGCAAATTGTGAAAACAAATATCATAAAATACAATGAAAAACACCTAAAAACAACTTCAGTTGCTTGGGAGGAGTCACAATTTGCAGTTTGCTATAGTGTTGATGTAAAACAGACTTCCGTTAGATGGGAAATGTCACAGTATACATTTCACAGATGTATGTGCAAATCTTCCTCCATATTGAGGCCCCTGGGATCTTTGCATTCATCTCTATTTTGTATTTGGATTTGAGTTGCCTCAGCTGTTTCTCTCTCTCTATCTCCTCCTCTAAAATTTACAGCAATCGCATCCACCACATAATACGTTAAACCTGACACTACACTTCCATGTACTTCTTCAAAGTGCTGAGTTACCAGGTATGTTCTGTCCCGGTTTTTAATGGTTTTTAGGTGCTGGAGACAACCCAAACAACCCAAACCTTTCCTGAAGACCTCAGGAAACTTTTCCACCCATACATTATCACAAGTTGCAATCATCCCTACTTTGGGGACATCTCTGACCCTCACCAGGGGAATCCTCATTAGGGTGATTATAAAGTACATAACCTTTTCCTTCCTACCACTGTCAAACATTCTCAGAAAAGGAGATCTCCCCCTTTGTCTCTATACTGAAGTTCCCCAGCAGAGAAATTTCATTAGATTTTCTCCACCTCTGAAGAGCAATTAAAGCCAGTATATTAAGGCATGTCTATTCAATCTTCAGGGAACTATTGTGTTGGCAAATCTGGCATCGGTTCTGTACGATGAGAATGAGTGGAAAACCCCTGACATCTTCAACCCGGAACATTTCCTGGAAAATGGCGAATTTAAGAAGCGTGATGCTTTTCTGCCTTTCTTGATTGGTAAGATGGAAATCATTGGTTTATGTGCTGAGTGGTAAAACATTGTGTACTATTCTGTACTTTCCATGCCCTGTATGTCTCAGCTGGCATCTGGAATGGTGAGAGAGAATGATGTAATACAATCTTGGTGTGTTGCCTGGAGTGGAAGCTGGGAGAGATTTGGAGTTAGAGGGAGGATGAAGCCTGTACTGACATATCTGCTTTTGCTGAAACCTAAGGCCCTAGTATGAAAAAAACATATCTCCTACCTTAGTAGTTCCAGACTATACTGACTTCTAACTACAACACATACCTTCACAATATAATGTCAATACATTATTGCTGCAAAAACATCTATGACGATGTGTCAAGTAATTAATTACAGTGCGATACAATCAAAGTGAACTGTGTATCAGCAGTCACCAGTAGGACCTAATGTTCAATGTGATAAAATCGTTTTCCAAAACACCTTTTGCAAAAATAACTTTTCCAAAACATAATTTACATTAACATCATCTTTCTGTTTTCATAAATTGCGACCTACTTTAACCTCTTTTTAAGTCTTTTCCTGCTAGAATGCTAAGCCCTTTTTTTGCTATTTGGGGCACTTAAATGCTTACGCCTTCATAACTTTTCCACATAAGGTATTTACCCAAAATGTGTGCACTTTTTCCAGCAACCATGGGATGCTAAAGGTACCCAGGGTTTTTGGATATATGTTGATGGAGCTGCATAAGAAAGCATATTTTTTTTCTAAAAATGTAATAAACAAAAGGTTTCCTCTACTATCATCCCCATCTACCCAGCTTTCCAGAGCAAGCACAGTTGCGTGAAAAAACACTTTTATTTACCACAGTTTTAGCATTTTTTCCGAAAGGTAGTTAATTTTTCCGACTTTTTGTGGTTTCAACCTACTTGCAGTTTGTGGTGGAAACAGGTGCAAAATCCATGGGTGAGCCCAGAAAGCTATACATGTCCGAAAAGTAGACAACATTCTGAATTTAGCAAGGGGTAATTTTGTTAGCTTTCTCATGGTTTTCTCAAGGAAACTAAAGATTGAAATATAAAAATAAGGAAAATGGATTAGGAAAAAAACAGCCATTTGGGACAACATTTTCATCTGTAACTTCTTGTCACAGTGACTTATTTACAAAATCAATACACTGTTACGTCTGACAGACCTTTCTGGTCTGGTGATATACAAGGTTTGTAGATTCTCTAAAAACACGTGATACCCAGAGCAACAACCGAGCTGTACCTAAGAGTGATTTTATATTGTGTACCGACTACATAGCAATTTATATGATAAAATGTAAAGAATTAAAAATGGGTATGAAGGAAACATATGTATTTCTAAACAGTACACAAGATATTGTGTTTAGGAACAGTGAATATTTGTGCACCCCCATAATGTCATGAGATTCAGAGGGCATTTTGCAAAAATCCGTCTTTTTTGCACGCTGGCTTACATCTGTAAAGTACAAATGTAGAGAAATCCAATTAGTAATAACAAATGTTCTACTATTGTGTATTCCTGCATGTCACCTGATAGAAACGGCACCGCACTTGTGTGGCAGGGCTTAGTGCCAATGAAACAAAACGCCCCAAAACGCAACTTGAAAACGTCATATTTCACCCAGAAAAATCAATGTTTTTGTTTGATTACAATGTAGGTGGCTGCAGATTTTGGGCCCTAACTCATCCGCTATTGAGGGAAACCTACTAATCCCAGACATTTCTGAAAACTAAACACCTGGGGAGTCCAGGGTGGAGCGACTTGCTTGGATGTCACAAAGATTTCTTACAGAGAAATAAGTAGAGTTATATGTAGCAATTCTAATAATAACAAAAAACTAAAAAAACTTGTAAAACATAACACTGAACTCCACCAGTTATACGTAAACGACATAAGTATACTTACACAGCTTTGAGGTACTGCTTATGACATCACATATTACGAAACTAATTATATCTGAAAACTATGGTGGTGCAAGTTATATTTGGGTCATTTACATACAACTGGACAATTTCAGTGGGTTTTATGGGTTTAAAACATGTTTTTTATTATTAGACCTATGTTTACACCACTTCAAACTTTGTTTTTTGCAGTGAATTTCAAAGGTTTTTTAATGCAAGTTAAAATCTTACCACGTTACTTACGTATAACTCCACTTTAACCTTTGTTTTTTTCAGTGAATACATATATATATATACAAACATATGTTAATTTTAAAAAGTGTGTTTTTAGAACTAAATACAATTAGCCTAAATTCTGTTTTTTGTCAAAGTATGCTCTATTAAACTTATATAAGATGTTAAGTGATAACAAAGTTATTGTAAAAGATGTTTTTTGTAAATTATGTTATCACCTACTACATCCTAGGCCTGACCCCCTATGACCCTGACACTTCCATGGTAGTGCCCTTCTTTAATATGTAGTTAGTGAAATTACACACGTTTCTTGAATACCTGACTGTGGCTCCTCTCCTACTCCATGCAAGCCCTCTCCTCCTGAACAGTCCTAAAAGCTAATACATTGGGAGGAGGGTCAAGGCTGGATGGGATTACTGAAATCATGAACACTTGTATGATTGTCACTTGGGTCGCTGGCATATACCTTTGTGGCTGTCACAATTTGCAAATGTGTTACTTTTTCAATTATGACTGTTCAGCTCACAAAGATTTAATAAATGCATGTATTTCATAACAGTAACAGGGAATGGGACTGTAAATAATTATATATGAAAATTAACACTCTATGGCAAGCAATGCAGGTGGTGAATATAGGAGCAGGATTATTGTAGTCTATGTAAACAAAGTTGAATAAAGATGCCATGTCCATAGCAGCTACTTTTATCTTTCACTTAATTGTATTTTGTCTGCTTTGTTTTAGGAAACCGTGTCTGTCTTGGAGAACAGTTGGCAAAAATGGAGCTCTTCCTCTACTTCACCACTCTTCTCCAAAAGTTTAGCTTTAAGGCACCCAAAGATGTCCAATTAAATGTTTCTAAATTCACACTTGGAATCACACTTTCTCCACTTCCTTACAAGATTTGTGCCATTCCTCGCTGCTAAAGGCCTTGAATTAATCCATTCAATCATTTGTTTTATTTTTTATGCTATTGCACCTTGATTGTCAGTGAAGATTCCCAGAGTTCAACATGGCAGTTGCCATGATAGCACAGCTGTACTCATCAATTTAGAGAGGTTAAAAAGTTTGTGTAAATCAAATTTTCTTACTGTTTCTTAAGTCATACCAGAAAATGTATAACCAGAAAAATACAATCAGAAAACAATATATGTAAACTGATTAGCCCATAAAATTTTAGTATATTAACATCCAAATAATATGTATTTGGACCAAATGAGTTATATGTTTTTTGTAACAACTGAGAAAATAGCAAAAAACTATGCTAGAAATATTCCACTTAGTTAAGTTTTGGATACAAATAGAAATATCTCTCAATTTTGCAACCAGTGCTTCACCCAGCTAATCATACAATCAATCAAGATTACCTTTGAAGTGTATTTGATAATCTTCATCCTTGCTCTCCAAACTTCACAATTGCCTGCTAGCTTCTCTGACTGGGAAAGAACAGGCATTGTTCCTAAAAAAGAGCTATCACTTTCAGAAATATCAGTAGGCGACTTATAGTGCTTTTTTTTGGGGTGTGTGTGTGTATAAATATTAGTGAGCTAAGAATATAGTTTACACACTAGAAAAGGAATAATTATGTGAACCAATACAGGTCACTAGCATACAGACATGCTGCCTCTACTGCCCGCTGGTGTGTGTTACAGATATACGAAATCTGGGCTTCAAAGTAAATATTATAAACAATGTAATTTAAATAGGAAAGTTATTTTTGCCTATTTCGAAGACATCATGCAAGATATCTTGCAGCAGTTTCTGCTGCCCTTCATTATTGTAATATCATTAAACACATCTTCTTCAAGTATCCTTTATGAAAAATATTTTCATTTATAGATTTTGAGCAAGTGTTTTGCTTCCATCTCAAATTACCTCTTATCCAATTTTTAAGTGACACTAAACTGCCTTTCCCTGCATTGCATTTTTCTTGATGGACTGGTAGCTCTTTTGTAAAAGTTATACAATGTTCTCCTATGCTCTCCCACTCAAGGCACAATCATGGCCGTCATTTAGTGGTCGCCAGGGGTTGCAGCTGCGACCTCTGGCTTGCCCCTTGTGACATATGGCACCGCCTTTGCGACCCCTGACCTCAGAGGTAGCAAAGGCAATGCTAAGGGCAGAAAGTAAACATTGTCCTGTTTACTTTCTGCAGCTCCCACTACGACCTGGGACATTAAACGTTTGGTTTTTTAAAACGCAGTGCAATGCATGTTCTCTTGAATAAATTAAAAAATTAAATTTCAAATAATGCACATTTCTCACTTATTTTCTTTGGGGTGAATACATGGAAAATGATGTGTTTGAATAAAAACCTCACTTCTGTGTTTGCATGAGAGATATGCCTCACGTGATTGTGAGGATTTGGGTTTCTGGTAGAGGAGGATAAAAGCCTCCTCAAGCCGCAATCATAATCTTTGTTAGGGTGAGGCACAAGCAACCCCCAAAATAACCTGTGCTCAACCCTCTGGTGGCTTGACACAGAGCAGTCAGGCTTAACTTAGAGGCAATGTGTAAAGTATTTATGCAGCACTTCAAACAGTAATAAAGTGAAAACACAAGACAAGAAAAACCCCAAACCAATTTAGACAAATAGAGCAAAATGTAAAAAATAAATTGACACAAAATCTACAACAATCTAATCAGTAGAACCAGACTTATGATTTTGTAAAGATTTTGTGAAAATAGCTTCAAAAAGCCCAAAGCGCCACTCGCGGCTATTTGGGCATGCGAGATCGGGAGAAAGTCACAAGTTCAGGTGGACCACAATGAAGCAAGAGTAGGATAGATGGACCAGGTTAGTCCCGCTGAAAGGGTACCTTCTCAGTCCAGCACAAAGAGTCCCATTCGTGCTGGAGGAGCAGAGGAGTGTAGCTGAGGGTTGCCAATGGAACAAAAAGAGCAGGCCGGGTGTTGCAGACAGTTGTTGCTATAGTGCAAAGATCCTATTGTCATTGCGAGTGGTCGGGCCGGAGTTTCGCGGTGGTGTTCCCTGCAAGCAGTTGATGCTGCAGCGCGAAGAGTCTGACCGACGGAATTTGCTGGGCTGTGCAAGTAACTAGGATTCAACACCAACAGGCCCATTTGCAGTCGCAAAGAGCCCTAAAACTTCAATTCACCCTCTCTGAGATCACACCAACGGTCCAGGACCTAAGAGGCATCACTTGGGGATCAGGCGGGTGCTCCGGCTGGATCTGGCTGCTGGTGCAGGTAGATGGGAGCCTGTTATGTCCCTGTGGCTTATAACAGGAGGCCTTGGAGTCACTCTGGGAGTTCTGGGTTCAGGTGCAGATCCAAAACCTCTTACTCAGGCAGGAGGGAAGCTGGGCAGCAGGTCAGCAGCCCAGCAAGGCAATAGTCCAGCAAAGCAGCAGTCCTGCAGAGTGGCAGTCCTTTCAGCAGCACAGCAGTCCTTCTTCCTGGCAGAGTTTCCACAGGTGCAGAAGTGTACTGAAGAGTTGGGGTCTGAGGTCCAACATTTATACATGGTGCTCACTTTAAAGTGGAGGAAGCTTCTAGAGGTTTTCACTCCCTGGAGGTATCAGGCAACCCCTTCCTCCCTGTCCTGGACCCAGCTTGTCTGGGGTCACAATAGACTAGTGAAAAGCCCTTTGTGAAGGTGCTCAGGCAGAGCCTTTGTGATTTAACAAGGGAAGAAGGGTTTCTCCATCTTGGATTTAGTGGGTAAGGGGCACTGTGAGATTGTTTGAGGTAGAGTTATCCCTGGGAACCTTTACCCTATTGGTTATGGAAGGTCAGGAGTCCTACCACCCACAAGCTAGTGCCAAGCATAAGTGAGGCACCCCAAGAGATCATCTTCAGAACACAACTGGACCTGTGGAAAAACAGAAGTAGGTCTGCACCTGCTTTTTGAAACCTGTGAGGAGACCTAAAGAGCTGGTCCTTCTCCAACTTGTACCCAAGACAAGGAAGTGTACTTCAAGGGTCAGTTGGCTAACCTCCTGTGTTAGGAGGGGCACAAGAAGCTATAAAGGGTCTTTTCAATGAAGATCCCAGCTGACCAGTCCCAACCTGACCGGCCCTGGACCATGCTGGTGGCCTCTGCTGTAGTGAGTTTTGATCAACAAGTGCTCTTCCTGAGGTCCTGAGAACCTTGGCTGTACCTAGCACCCCTGGGACTTGGAAACGTTTTGGACTTGAGTACTGGGACAAACTTGCCAATCTGATCCACGCAAAGTGCTATGCTGTCAGACTGAAGAAGCAGGTTTCTCCCGCTCAGAGCTCCTCCACAGTAGTAAATTCAATTCAGCTGGACCTCGCTGAGAAGGTATCAGGCCTCGTGGAGCCCTCTTTGGATACAATCTACAGGTTTGCCCTGAAGGGCAATTCTGAGCTCCGAAAAAGAGACTAAGGGCCACAAGTATCATTATTTTAAATAGCGATTACCTAATTGTGATTCTATGCGAATCGCTATTTGAATGTATGAAACGCCATGAGTTTCATTTAGCGTTCCCTAATGGGTCGCAAATCAACCTACCTCATTAATATTAATGAGGTAGGTCGCAAATTGCGACCCATTAGGAATCACTAAAATCACAGGGATGGTGGCCTGCTGAGGTCAGCAGACCACCATGTCTGTGATTGCTTTTAAATAAAGCAATCCTTTTTTTAATGCAGCCTGTTTTCCTTGAAGAAAAAAGGGTTGCGTTTAAAAAATAAAAATGAAAGTTTTCTTTTCATTTTTCAAGAACAGGCAGTGGTCCATGGGACCACTGCCTGCTCTAAAAAACATTTTAATGAACATTCACAAAGGGGAACTTCCCGTTTGCAAATGAGTTACCACCTACTTGAAGTAGGTGGTAAAATGCAAATGTTGTGCGACCGCATTTTGGTCTCAAAACATCCCTACATACCGCTGCTATTAGGTATTAGGAAGAGACACCCTAAACACGCCCCTTCCTAATACCGAATTGGTATGTATTCGCAATTCCAAATTGCAATTCACTAACATGTTACCGAATAACAAATTGGAATTCATACATACCAAAATGCATTTTACCGGTCGTCAACGGCCCGATTCTGCGAATCGGGCTGTTTTCGAACAGTAAAATGCGTGATACATGTGGCCCTAAGTACAAATGGAGAAATCTTTACCGGGCGAATGTGCAAAAGTATTCATCCGGTGTGAGTAATTTCCTATGTGTGAGATTCAAATGGTCTTGCTCTGAGCTTTTCCTGCTGTAATGATGTGATACATGTTACTTAGGGCCTGATTACGATGATGGTGAGACCACCACTGACAGCCTGTCGGTGGCAGTCCCACCGCCATCGTAAGCATGTTTTCCGCCTGCCACATTAGGATGGCGGGCAGATGGGTGGCGGTTGGAGAGACTGACCGCCACGGATCCGACGGGCTCAAGAAGCCCATTGGAGGGAACTCTGATCCCTACAATGGTGGTGGTGCCTGCTAGGCACCACCTTAGGGATTATGATGTCCCTCCCCACCGGCCGTTTCATGGCGGTTAACCCGCCATGAAAAGGCTGGCGGAAAGGGACATTGGGGGCCTTCCCAACTGGCCCTCAGTTTTGCCACCATGTGGCAGGTGCCTGCCATGTAGCGCAGGGATATGTGTTATGTCTATTTTTTGTACTTCTGCGTGTATATAGACAGTGTTATAATATCATTGGTGGGACCGTCGACAGCAAGTCGGGCGGTCCCGTATCTGATATGATGGCGGTCGGACGCAAGTCCGACCGCCATCATAATGAGGCCCTTAGTCCTACCTTCATTCCTCTTAAACAGTGGCGGCTTGTGACGACTGAAAGTGGTGAGGCGTAGAAGTTTGGGATGAGTGCCCTGTGGCACGCGAGTGTAAAAAAGAGTAGGCAAATGGTGCATTTTTAAGCAAATTTGAGTAAGCAAGAAGGTTAATAAAGCAATTGTAAAAGTGTAGTTATGACATCAAAGAGATTTTTTATGATAATATCGTAGGTAACTGCTTATTCAGTATAACCACAGAATTTCATAACAGACTTTGAGTAACAATGCTGAGTACATCACAATTTTTTTATTTATAGATATACCTTTACAAATGAACTCTACTGAGGAAATGCAAGGTACTGTGATTTGTCGGACTGGACACAATGAGACAGCAAGGAATAAATATTAAAAGGCAGTAGGGCACCATACAAGGCACTGTACGTCTCATTCAGGGGATGAAGAAATATGATCCCATCACCCGCATCCTGATGGAACTCCATTAGCTCTCCTTGCCGGTCCACCACATCATCAAAACCAGCTGCATCATTTACAAGCATTGGAAATGATGCAGCTGTTGTTTATGAAGTAGTGGTGGCCCAGCAAAACATCATGACCTGCAGCACCTCTCTTATCTTGCAGACAAGCTTGGGAGCACCACATATTATAAGTACGGGTGTAATAGACAAGCTGAACAAAGTTATCAAAAATTAAATTGGTGTTTTGGATCAGATAGATAGAAATTGCAAAGAAGGCAGTATGAACCAATCAACCCACACAAGTTAATGAGAGAGGTGCTGCTAAAACTCAATCAGAAAATGAAGGATTTTGCGATGTCTCAAATGCTCAGTATTGAGTTTCAGACCAACCATATGGTAAATGTTAGATTGAAGTCAGGCATACTGCAGTGATTTCAGTGACTCCAATACCTGTACATCAGATGATGAACAACTGAGCAGGTCCCAAACTACCAGCATTCAAGAAATGTTAGGTTTAACACATATTGTTCACTTTTTGTAGACAAAATCAGCACGTCCGTCCTTAACAGCTGCAAACTTCTTAATGACTTGAAAATTAAATTCTGGGATTCTCTTAACTAGGTTTCTCAGTATAGAGAGAATTGCTAAAGCATTCAGCCTTTCCTCAATCATGGTGTTCTTCAAGAATGTTTTGATTCTGTTTAAGGTTGAATACACTGTTCTGACTCTGCTGGTGTCATAGTAGTGGTTATGACTATTTTTAGTAAAGCCACTGTCTTTAAGTGATTTTTCCATATTAAGATTTTGAATTAAAGAGAGCAAAGAAATGGCACCAGTGGCCTGCCGATATACATGCATTCCGTACAGTGCAGTTAACCAAGTTCTCAGATCCTCTTTGTTGAGCATAGGATAAGCTCCCACAGCCTCATTAAGTGCTTGCTCAGGGAAGGAAATATCATCATCTTCAAACGGATCACTTTGCAGTAATGTGGCACTCACCAAATACTTTGTGAAAGAAAAACGTTCCTTTGCATGCACAACTATAGTGTCACATATTTCCTTTGCAATTCTGACATGGCTGCTGATGTTTTTCTGCGGTTTGAAAAATTAGATTCTTTTGGCAATGTGCTGTCTAAATTGTCAATCCCTTCTCTGACTTTGTTCATGCTGGTAACAAACAGAATGGCAGCTCTTTGCACAAATATGGTATCTATTTTGCATTTTTGTAGGTGGTTGTATATGCCGACATGAGACATTATTTCATGAAACAAAAACAGAAAGAAATGAAACTCTCTGTCTTGTATTGTTCTAGCAAAAGTCATAGGCCTCATTTCCACTTTTGAATTCAGAGTTACCACTGGCTTCTATCTTGTTGCAACATTTCTCAAAATCAACCCCTATATTAGGTTGATTGTGCGGATGAGAAAGCTCCAACGAGTTGGAGATCCCTTTGGAAGCCTTCTGGTCACAATGTCATGAAGTATTTCCATTGCTTTGGGTGAACATGAGAAGAATACTGCCATGCCTGCTACATCCAAAAAGAAAATGTGTGCCTGAGATCTTTGCCACTGCTTGTTGCATAATAAGATTCAGTTAGTGAGCATAACAGTGCACATAATGGGCATTAGGGTACACATCTCTAATTTCCTTTTTTTTTTACTCCACCAAAGATTCACTCATTACTGAAGCACCATCATAGCTTTGTGCAATACGTTTTTGGTTTTGAGGGTGCTGTAGAAAACTCGAGTTCAGTTCATGGACTATAGATGAAGCAATGGTTTCTGCACTAGGTACTGAAAGATTAATACGGACTGTGTTTTAGTGGCCACATCAGTGAAGTCATCAGCCTTAATAGCCACAGAGTCTGTGTCTTTCAACTGTTGGACAATATAGTGTCTTATAATCTCTAGCACACACTCAAAGAGTTCATTTTGTATCATTTTAGAGTGCCTTTAAAGACTGTAGCACTTCTTAAATGTGCTTCCATTTCAGTCTATGAATAGTTGCAATTGATCCACTAGGCCTCTGAATATGCCAGGATTTGAGGAACTTTCAGATTCGTCGTTTCCCTCGTAATGTCAGCTCGAAAGCACCACAGAAATTATTTTTGACTGTATGTGTCTATTCCGATCAACTGCTTCATTGTGTTTCTTTATTGCTTTTCAGTACACGTCACTTATGTGGGATTCAATGAGTGTGTCTCCCAACATTCACAGTCTTGACAGGTTTTCCATGTGAATTCTTGAGTGTGCATGCTTCTTTATTTTATCCGACAAATGCTTCAAGTCTGTTACTCCTTTTTTTTGTCCAAGAAATGTCACCACCAAACAGCAAGCAGGGGAAGCAGAACAGAGAATTTGTTGGTAAGTACTCCCTGTAAATCAATCGGACTTTTGTGTACCAGGAAAGATGTACTTTTGTAATTCTTCCCTCTGTCTTGGGCACTTTGTTGTTGTTTTAAGTCTGGCTGGTCAGGTCCTAATTTTGTTTTTGTAATTCGTTTATCTTCATGACTCCAAGTAATGTCTTTGCAAGTAGCTGCTCTACTGTATTCATGGTGTCTTACCAATATTAAAGTTACCTTTCAATGATTAGAGTACAATGTATAAGGTTTTGTGCAAAAACATAACTCATTTTTCTGTGCAAAAGCATAGCTTGTGGATTATAGCTCCAACAGCTCCTCTTTGCACAACATGACTGATAACAAATATACCAAAAATCAAAGGGGGGAGTGAAGAGGAAAAAAGGAGAATCGTCCTGAATGGTTAATAAAGGAGCATGTATAAGAGCCACCACTTTTGGATGTATGGAAATCCTGTATGCATGGGAACCGGATACCGACACCATGAGGATTGCTTCAAAAACCACTGCATTGGATGTATGAAAGTTCTGGGTGCATGAAATACCGGATACTAACATCACGAGGAGTGTTTCTATAGCTACAATATGAGTGTAAGTCATAAAAAACACCCACAATTGGGTGAAACGGAAAATATATCACAGTGACAGACAATATTATCGTTTCCACGTGATGGTGATGTGAATATGAAGGGGATAAACGATAAGAGTTATTGTTTATCTACAATGTTTTTTCATTTTCAGGTTTCATTACAGGATATACAATTGGTATATTGTGTCTAAGACCCTAATTGGGTGCATGGAAGAGTATGTGTGACCAGTAGGCATATGTACATTTATAATATCACCCAGTGAGGTGCAATAGGGATCGTTTCTGGTCCTGAGGAAGTAAGCCAAGGGGATAGCTTCTGAAACATGTCGACCTTGTAGAAAGTGACCCATCAAAGTACACTATCTACACCTCCCCACTTTTATTATTCTCAGCTAGGGAAGCAAATAAAGTGTTTTTTTCCACTAGCCAGGGAATTTTTAAATCATCACATATATATTTTTTTTTCACGATCCCACGCACTACACATATACACTAATCACTAAATTAAGTGCTCCCGCGTCTACGTAGGTAGTAGCACGCCCCGTCCCGTAGAGGGGCGGGAAGACCCCAATGATGAAGCATGACACTGAATCAGGTTTCAGTGTGTGAGGGGTATTTTAAAAAATTTTGAACACTGCCCTTCCTATAAAATAGAGAAGGATGTTTCTAGACATCATCATTGGAACACATAAAAACACCTGCAGTAAAACTGAATATACACTTATACACATATATATCTTTATGTAGATAATGGTAGAATCCCTTTGTTGAATTATGATAACAAATATAGCCTTATTGCCTGCTGCCACGCTGGGCTTTATGGAGGCCCTGAATCAGAGATGTATCTCGAGACACAGGTGAGGGCCTATAACAACAAGGCAAGGTAGAGTGCCTTTAACAACTGGTATAGCCCAAGCCTGGCTTTATTCCATTCCATTCACTGAGAGTGGAATCTAAATTAAAAAGGGAGAAACATAAAGACAAACATTGGAATGTTGGAGCAGAGGGCTTATACCAGCCGTTATTATCCCTGAGCCAATTCAATATCTTCAATGGACCTCCCAACATTCTAATCATTTAATATTGATTACACAGTTCCATGCCTCAAATTAATACTGATGTGACCCAAACCCACCCAACCCACCATGTATACCACTGCACATACATAGCCTTTAACTACAATGTAAAAATAATACAGCGTCAGCTTCCTTACCTTAAACAGTGGGGTTGTGTTATGTTGGCGCAAGAGCAGGAAAGGAGGTTGGGTTCTGTACCCTCTTGTCCTATGCCCAAAAATTATGTACAGGCCTTCAGGCTTTACCAGATTCTAAAAAGAAAAATGTTACATAATTAGTAGTGGCAACCAAACACATAAATTATACGTCAGAGACAAGTTCATACATACTACCCTTTGGAAGAGTTAGAATCTAGTCCTCCAAGCTGATGGGTTTCGGGTCTGTGCAGTGATTATTCCAGCAGAAGAGGGGTATAACCTATGTAATTTGGGGCATGGCATAAACAACTAAACTACATTTCTGTCATCCCCTATAGTGTGCCACCCGACCGGTATTTTGATATATAACCCAGTACCTGACATATATTTTAAACCAGACAGGACTTTTGGCTTTGTCAATGGTGGTTGATAGCTGTTTAAGATAAATGAGTAACAATGATTTTGTTGTAAATAATATTGAAAATGTTCCAGTTCTGAAATTGTGAGGCTGTGAATTAAACATTACTGAGGCCTCTCGAAGGGGAAGTGGTCTTCATACTGTCTCAATCATGCCTGTTATGCTCATTCTACGTTAGACATGTGCACCCTTTTCTATCCACATCTCGCCCAGATGCATATTATCTTCAGCAGCCTCCTTTCACTCACAACCACCAAACCAGCAAATCACCAACTCGCCTGTAAGCACTGTATTTTCATTTACTTTCGCCTTCTCAATATTTTGACAACTGTGTACCTCCTTCACACACAGTTGCACAGAATCACAATCGCAACTGGAATAAGCGACCATTGCTCTATTTGTTCAGCAGAGAGGCCAAAGATTGAATGACCAAGTATTCTGAACACCTTTTTGACCCACTGACAAGCACTGTGAGAAATTCGCACTGCCTTCAGCCTTTGCTCCAAAGTTCTCAATGGTGGCACTTCAAGTGATCAACGCATCAGATAAAAACATACATATCGCTTTCCCCCAAAGGCTTTTTTTACAATCAGAAGGTAAAACAAAATTAGTTTATTAATAAATTCTGTTGTGCCCTACTGTAACATTTGGGAGTGAAGGTTTTTGCTCTAGACTATGCAACAGCTCCCATGTGCAAACTGCAAAGACTCGCTTCACAACAAATCAGGCCTAATTTCTCCTTTAACTCTCATTAATATATTTATTATCACTGCTGAAGAGCGTCTGAATAAGTATGAAGAGCTGGCACTGGTAGGCAGTGCGAGGAGGCTGTGGAGGGAGGCGCTCACAGTAAGACCTATAAACTAAAGGATGTGTGCATCCCACTTTCTATCTGTGCATCATGCATGAGAAGAAAAGAAACATAGGCACCTCTTGTGCGCTGTGACACCACACCAGTACACGTCAACCGCACTTGGGCGCAGAGGAGACCCAGACTCAGTATGTTGACACAGCACAATAAGATATTTTATTTATACAGGGGAGATGGGGAAGGACTCATTCCTCAGGTCCCGACACAAACGCTGACAAGTTATGGAAGAATTAAATGCCAACACTCATAAGAAAAGACAGGACAAATTCCTTGCTCCTGTTCCTCTGCGCCTCCCAAGGGGGAGACGCTGTCAACAGGGCCGGACTGGCTGTAGTCATGAGGTGGGGGCCAGTTTTGGACCGGTGGGGGCCGTTTTTCTTACTTTGGGGCTGGTTTTGCAGCAGTGGTGCAATATTGGCCCCCTGTAACAAAAGCGCAGCAGCAGTGTTTCCCACTAACCCCCCTCCCCCCCCTTCTGGCCGGTCTGATTTAATTGCCAGGGCTGGCTTGCGTTCCCAGTCTGGCTCTGGCTGTCAAGCGTAACTTTTCCATGCTGGCGCGAAGTGCCTGCGCATTGCCCTTCACTCAGGTCCAGACAAACAGAGAGCTGAATTTCGTCTGGCATGGTTCACGCTTACATCACAAGATGTGGCAGCAGATTTGAGATTTACATTTTGCTAACAGTCACAGTGCTGTATTTTTCTATTTCTTCCTTAGTAGCACCGTAAACATCCCAGATTTAGTCCTCTGCTGAACCGTGTATCTAGAGAGACCGATACAGGTCACGTACAGGCAGCCACACCTTGCAAAAGATGCAGGCAAGTAGTGCACCGGCCTATATACTAGCGGCATTCCTCCATCGGAGCACTCAGATCTCAGGTCCTACTCAGGCTTCCGCGCGGCATTAAGCCAAGAAGGCTAACGCTGCTCTCCGACAGTTTCCAAACACAGGGATGCACCGTATTCACAAGAATACGGTGCACCCCTGCCTTTCCCTTAGCGCTAGTGCTAAATGTAGCTGCCTAGCACCAATACAGGCACTCTTGCACCATTGTGCAAGGGTGCCTGCGTTGCAGGGAAAGATTGTTAATGTGCAGGAAGGATTCCCTTCCTGCACATTAACAATCAGTAATGGCTTTTTGTAACTGCTATGTGTGCTGCTAGAAGTTGCAACTCGTCATTTTTATTTAATGATTGTTTATGTGCAGGAAACAATACCTTCCTGCACATAAACAATCAATTGCGTTTTGCTGTTTCCATGTTTGCTGCACAATGCAGCACACATAGAAACAGCAAACAGCAGATATTGCTGAGGTGTGTAGCACAATGCATGCCCTCCCTCCTTTCCTCCTCCTCTAGAGGACCCAGGCACCCTTCCACTGTGTTTTCAGTCCAGTTCAAGAGATTGCAGGGTGAGTGATTGAACAGTGCCTTATGTACTTGTGATATACCTCCTGTAAGTAATAGACCCATGAGGAGTCATACCTCTAGGGGTTTATAGTCTGGCGGCATGGCAAGCGCCTCCCGATAACTTGATAGGGCATGTCTGAGCTGGAGGTAATGAAAGAATTGGGATCTGTGTTGGAAAATCCTGCCTGGAGAGTGAGGAAGGATTTCATGTGGTCGCCCTCCCCCACATGCCCCAACGTTGATACTCAAATTATATCCCTTCCCCCGAAGCCCTCCAGTTGTGACACCCGGTGCAGCCACCTGCCAGCCCAGAGATGTGTCTCTAGGGTCACCCGGCAATCTCATCAAATGGAGTTCCGCCTTTCAGACATGAAATACTACCTTGGTTGGTTCCGGAAGGTCTGGGGTATCGGTGTCCCATATAGCATGGCCATAAGGTTGTCGAAGCCAACCAGTGGCACTTCCATTCTGAAGTCGGGGTCTGCTCACCACTCATGCATCCAGGCCCTGTAATAAAGACTGATATCCGCCATTGCCAGCCCCCCATCAAATGTTGAACGTACACATTTATCAAAGGAGATTCTGGAGGCTTTCATGGCCCAGGTGAATTTATGGACTTTAGCAGTGATAGCATCGAACCAATGATTCAGTATGGAGAATGGGAAATTTTGGGGGGTATACAGTAAGCGTGGTAAAATCATCATTTTGAATAAGGCCACTCTTCCCAACAGATTGAGCAGCAGCTTGGTCCATCCTTCCAGGTCCTCCTGCACTGCACGGCTAAGGTGTCCGAGAATGGTGCTCCAAGTCAGATCCAGTCATATGGAATCCTAGGTATCGAAAACTGAGGCATCTCATGAGGGGATCAGGGTGCCAAGTTTCATCTCCTCTATCACCCTGCAGGGGAACCACGAGTGACTTGGACCAGTTTACCTTAAAGCACAGATGCAGATCTAAAGTTGTCCAAAATGAAAAGGAGGCAGGGTCTGGTTTCAGCTGGGCGAGCCATAAACAGGAGGATGTCATCCACATATAAAGCTATCCTGTCCTCCAAAGCTATTCCCCAGTCTCATCCCCAAACCTGGGCATACCCAGCTCAGTCGCCAGTGCAAAAAGAAGGGGGGGCAGAGGGCAGCTCTGTCTTGTACCTCATCTAATCAGGAATTAAGCCAATTCCACCACACTTACCTGCGCCTGTGGTCTGGCATATAAGATTCGGATGAATGGTAAGAACCGGGGACCAAATCCCAGCTTGACCAAAACTTCATGTAGGATGGTCCTGTCCAGCGAATGAAAGGCCTTTTCAAATTCAAGAAGCGTAAACACCGTAGCTCGTTGTAGCTTCCAAAAGCGGCCAGTGCCAGGTGAAGTCTCCAGATACAGTGCCTGGTGCAGAGATGGGGAATGAATCCGCACTGGTCTGGGTGGACCAGGTGGCTCGGGACCAAGGTGAGCCTCCTCGCCAGGGTTTTCGTGGACCGTTTAACTTCAGCGTTTATAAGGGAGATGGGCTGGTAAGAGGTGCGCCTATCGGGCGGCTTACGTGGTTTAAGCCAAACCACAATGGTGGCCTCATCAGTTTCCGTATGGAAATAGCCTCTGTCAATGGCTACAAGGTACATGTTCAGTATGAGAGGTATAATGATTTGGCATGTTTTATGATAGTATTCCATGAGGAACCGGTCTGGGCCTGGGGATTTGCCCGAGTTTAGCTCCGAGAGGGCATTGTTAAGCTCCTCTGCAGTCACTGGGCTGTCCAGGGTCTCCTGTTGCGCAGGGGGCAATCTGGACATGGGGATGTCCATGACTACGGTGGCATGCGCCTCCCACTCCGGGCGTATGTGCGCAGCATTGAGGGACCCATAATATTTCATGAATGCAAAAGCTATCTCAGTGTTGGTTCCAAAATGCTCTCCATGAAGGGTTGTGATGCCAGGCATCACTCAGGATTCTAGTTCTTTAGTGGCGACCCAGTGGAGGAGTTTACTGGACTTGTCGCCCCATTTGTATAATCATCTATTTGAGCCTTCCCAATCACAGCAGGCCTCATCCAGGCACAGTCGATGAAGAGTAGCTCTCTCCATGGCCAGCTGTCAACCTAAAAGTTCCACCAAGTTGCCCCGTCGTCTATTCTCAAAGGTTAAGACAGTCTTTTCCAGCTTTGTTATTATAGTCTAATATATGAGCACGCGTGTTCATGCATAGTTGCCTTGCAAGCTTCCCAGAGTGTTCCCAGTGAATTTACCATTCTCTGGTTAATTTTTATGAAGGTTTTCAGGTGGTCCCGTAAGGTTCGAGTGAACGTTGTGTCCTGAAGGAACCATGCATTAAGGCACCACGTCCGCTGGCTCCCTCCCTCTCCCTTCATCCGGATCAGGACTAGAGCATGGTCCAAGATGCCCTATGCAAGAATACAAGCGTCTCGGTGTGCAGAAGAACCGGGGCTGGCACAGGAAATAATCAATGTGGGACAGAGCTGTTCGCCGCAGAGGCATGTGTGTAATCCCTGACTTCCAGATTCCATACCCTCCACACATCGCAGCAGCCCATTCCCAACATCCTCTTAGCAGCTCCTCCCCTCTCTAGGGCTGGCCTCTGGGGACTGTAGTGAGTGCAAGATGCCAATTATATCATTAAAGTCCCCTCCCACAAGCGTCCTGCTGGGGGGTAGTGAGAGTATGAGATCCCTAAGTGTCTGGTACGTGGATGGACCAATCTGTGGGGGGATATATACACTTAGCAGGTAATAAAGATTGTCATTTATCGACCCCTCCAACAAGACATCCCTACCCAATGCGTCACATCTCACCTGAGAGATTACCATCAGGAGGAATTCATGAATCGTGATTGCTACCCCCTAGAACCTTGGTTGACTCCTGTGTGGTATATTTTGTCATATCCGTAGTGAGTTTGGAAGGGGCAGCTAATTCCCAGGAGATGAGCCTCCTGGAGCATTACTGTCTGGGAAGCATGCCGGCGTGGGGACTGCCGGACTGCTCCTCTCTTAACCTGATCAAGGAGACTGTTCACGTTCCATGGTATTACTATAAAGGTGGTCACAGTGGGCCCTGCAATGAGTCACATACAGGGTCATGGGATGCAGTGTGAGCGATGCCAAACTGCGGCAGATACCTGTAAACTACTTCTTCCCTAGGGTTCCGTGAGGCGATTCTACATGTGTTCCGGTGTAAGGTGTGTGTGTAACGCATTTTGTACTCTGAAAAAGAAAAGCAAAACCAATAACAAAACAAGCAAAACATTGCCCTCCCCCCAAATCCCCACCCTATTCGTCCCCCCTGTAGAAGCATCTGTCACCCAAACTTGCATCCCAACTTGCAACCAGGCGGTAACATGAGCCTCTCTCCGGGATGCTCTGCCGATGTCCCAGCCATCCATACAGGGTCATGGGATGCAGTGTGAGCGATGCCGAACTGCGGCAGATACCTGTAAACTACCTCTTCCCTAGGGTTCCGTGAGGCGATTCTACATGTGTTCCGGTGTAAGGTGTGTGTGAAACGCATTTTGTACTCTGAAAAAGAAAAGCAAAACCAATAACAAAACAAGCAAAACATTGCCCTCCCCCCAAATCCCCACCCTATTCGTCCCCCCTGTAGAAGCATCTGTCACCCAAACTTACATCCCAACTTGCAACTAGGCGGTAACATGAGTCTCTCTCCGGGACGCTCTGCCGATGTCCCAGCCATCCATGGCTATAGATAGGATATAGTGGTGCTAGCGTACAAAGGCATGATCTAGGCAGATCAATTCAAATGCCCCTCCCTGTAATGTCATTACTCTGCTGCCGTAGGTGGGTCGCCCCCCCAACCCGCGGCACCAACCTCCTGCAGGGCCTCACCTCAGTGTCCTCTTTCTCTGAGTTTGGCGAATCAGATGTGTTTTGGTGGACCTTACGGGACCGTTTTTGGCCTCTAGGGCCTCGGTGTCCACTGCAAGTGGCCTCCTGAGAATTAGACCCCTAACAATCTGGTGATGGGGGAGGCTGGGTTGTCTTTGTTCTATCAGCCAGTCCCAGACCTCCTCCAGGTGTCGAAGAAACGTGAATTGCAATTGTGAATTATTCGCAGCCCTGCCAGGAATAAGAGCATGTATTGCAGTCCCATAGTTTTCAGTTTTTGTTTAACATGTGATTTCCATTGGGTTTGGACTTGACGGGTGTAGTCCCAGAAATCATCACATGACTGACCTGGTGCGATGTTGCCCCTTCGACCCTGGCACCTCTCACGATAAAATCCCTGTCACAGTAATTAAGGATCTTGGCGATCATGGGACGGGGATGGGCCCCCGGAGGGGTTTTTATGGGCCAGCGATCT
This sequence comes from Calotriton arnoldi, assembly GCA_963921515.1. Classification (NCBI taxonomy): domain Eukaryota; kingdom Metazoa; phylum Chordata; class Amphibia; order Caudata; family Salamandridae; genus Calotriton; species Calotriton arnoldi. The sequence continues at coordinate 604,277 of CAWUFW010006598.1, read as the reverse complement.
GTGAGGCCACTCCATGATGAAACAGGCCTAGAGAATGTCGTTGTCAATTTACAATTTCACCCATTTTTCCAGGAAAACCTCCGGTGTGGTCTACACCATCCCCTCCGTGAACCCAACAAAGCGAAGGCTGCTCCTGTGTGCCCTATTTTTGGCATCCTCAGCTCAGACTGTAAGGGTCTTGGAAGTCAAGGACAAGTGGGTCACCTCCGTTTTTTAAGAACGCGGACTGTGTCCTCCCGCTCGGAGATGCTCCCCTCTGCCTCGGAAACTCTGGCTGTAGTGTTGTGGAGGTCTTGACGCAGCAGGACCACATCCACCCAAACCTGACCAATCTTAGATTTGAGGGCGGAGCGAGAGTCCTGATTGACATCCAATATTACTGTAATGTCCCTGCTTTCTTACAAGCAGTTGCTTTGGGGGTCTCCCCCACCAACTCCCTTATACCCTCCAGTCGGTGCTGTGAATTTATGAATTTTTGTTTGGCCCCGGGTTGTCATGGGCTTGTGACGTCCCATTCTTGGTGCCCGGGGGCGTCGCAATATGGTGGTAGAGGGCCTGGATCGAAAGTAGCATAATTCCTGGCCCGCCGGGCCCGCCGTACTCCAGTCACAGACAGCACGTGCAGCCGGAGCCACAGGGTGAAAGCTTATCTTCACCGAGACGTCTAGTGGTGGTGGATGTCCCCCCTGTCCCAGGAACCTGCTTATGGAGGGTCACCGGCTCCCGATTTCCCATACCCCACATAATCCACCCCCCCCCGAAGGCAGGCCCAAAGAGACATTTGCACCCCCCCTCAAGGCAAGGTCAGTCCACCCGCTGCAGGGCCTCTCAAGCCCTACTTGACCTCAGTCCTGCAGCTCAACAGTACTATGAGAGTAGACAGTCAATCAAAGGGGTGGGGGGGGAGTTCAGGACCCTCAACTTTTCTCGATCCAGTTGTTCCCCTCACAATGCTGTGTTTAAGCGGGGGCCTGGCGGCACGGCTTCCTCTTCTGCAGGCCTCGTCCACCGCCGCCCCCATTGCATGGTATTTGGGTCTCTGCTGGCCACAGCAGACCAGGCTTCTGCACTCCTAGTGCCTGCGCTATCCCCAGGAATGGGCCTGCGATCGCAGACAGCCCCTCCCAGATAGGGACACTTCGGCCAAACTCACACGGCTGGGAGCCCCTGTTGGGCAAGAGTCTCCATTCTCCTTGGCCCAGTAGCCCCCGCACCCAGTGACCACGCTCAACTAAGTTGTCTGGGGGGAGGAGGGTGGGAAGGGGATACCCCCGCAGTCCACTGGGCCGCCAGGAGTGTGGGCACCGGTATCGCATCTTGGACTCATCCGGAGGCCGCCATCTTCCCTTGGCCTCCAAGTCTCTGGCTCGCGCTGCTGCACCATTGAGTGGCTGCGCGGGCCTGGCACCTCTCCATCAGGCTCTGTCTCAGCCGTGCAGGCAGAGCCCACGGAAGTCACCCCTGCACGCCAGCGCCTTCAAATTCTCTTTTGTGCCGGTGGCCAAGGGAGAGCTCATAGAAGAGCGACCGTCATCTTAGGCCCGGCTCCACCCTCCTGAGGTTCTTCTTGATTTTCATAGTTCTTAAACCCATTTTGGCTTTGCCAGTGCTCTTTAGTCCTATTCAGTATCCCTCTCTTTGACTTTCCTGTGGTTGGACTCGCACACATAGAGCCTAAGGAATCTATCCTGCAACTGTGCCTGCTGTCACAATGTTTATACTCAGACATAACTTTGCCGTTGTCCCTCAATCCTACAGCACTATCTACTATTTAACACTGGCACACTGCTAAATAGCCGGCTGTTCATCACACAGCCTGCCACTATACAAAGCCAATTAACATTCTCTGATATTTACCTGGCTACCTAACAAATAACATCTTAACACCTATCCAGCACCTTGACACTCCAAATAATTTGTATTTATTTTCTGCTACAGGTCATGCTGTTGGCAGTGAATAAAACACTTTTATCTTGCTGCCTTAATAGCAGTTTGTCTTTTATTCTATGTAATGGCATCCATAAACAGAAAGTTTCACATATTTGCTGCAGTTTATCCATTTGCTAGTTCGAGGAGAGATTTATGATGATGATGAAATATTATTTGTAGACAGTCCGAATGCATTTTCTTGCATGGTTCCTACTTATGAATCATGCTAAAACTGTTCTCCAGATTTGATGGCGACAGCATGAAGGTGCTGCGGGTTGTAATGTGTGTGAGAAAGTGCCTCTTTTTGACATGGTTAGCCCCCACGTTTTGCCTGGTTTTGATGTGGTTTTTGATTGTAGTGCACAGGGTCCCTGCTAACCAGGTCCCCTGTGCCAGTGCTTCTTCCCTAAAACATATCCAAAATTGATACTTCCGCCCCCTGTAAGTCCCTAGTAAGTGGTAACCTGGGTACCTAGGGCATGGGACCTGAAGAGGGTCCCCTGGGACCCCCCTCACTAGGACCATGCCACAGCACTTGCAGCTTGCATGCTCCTGTGAGGTGAAAAACGACAAAGTCGGCATGGCACCCTACTTGGGTGCCATGCCAGCCAGCACTGCCTGAAGTATAGGCCCATGCAGGTAAGAGCGGTGGGGCCGGGTGGGGGTGATTTCGATGGACGATGACGAGGGAAAATTACATAAATAATTAATTTTCCTTTGTCGTCGTCTGTCGAAATCCCCCCCACCCAGCCCTCCGCTCTTACCTGCACGGGCCGCGGCTAAGTATAGGTAAGTCACCCCTCTGGCAGGCATTACAGCCCTAAGGCAGGGTGTACTATACCACAGGTGAGGGCATATCTGCAGGAGTAGATATGCCCCTACAATACTTAAGTCCATTCTTAAATATTGTAAGTGCCAGGGAAGCCATGAAGAGTACATGGGCTGTGAACTTGATAACTCGAGTTCCCCAGTACCATGATGGCTTCACTGAAACCAGGAGTGTTTGGTACCAAACGACTCCTTGTAGTAAATCCACACTGATGCCAGTGTGAGATTTATTACACCATGTACTCAGAAGGCACCTCAGAGGTGCCCCTTTAAAACCTACCAACCCTGGTGTTTTCACTTACCGGCTTTAGACAGACTGCCACTTACAGACATGTTTCTGGACCCCTGGCTGGAGACCCTCTGCTCTCTGGGACCAGAAACAATGCACATCCTGTGCAGAGGTGTCACACCTCCTCCCCCAGGATGGGTCAGTGCTCGAGGGGGGAAGCTTCAAAGGGCTGCCACCTTTGCAATATGACTCCCAGCCTCTGCTGCTAGCAGCAGATGGCAGCTTCCGGTTTGCACTCCCACTTTGTGCGGGAAAACCAGTGGGAAAACTTAGAAGGATAGGAGGTGTTCCCACCTCTGTCAACTCCACGCCTAAGGTGGGAGAGGCGAGGTGAAGCACATCTTTCAGTCCCCACCATCTTGAAGATGGGGAGACTCCTCCAATCAGGGCTATGTCTATGCCCCCTCCCACAGGAGGGTGGCATAATTGAGGGTGTAGTCACCCCAGGTAAGATGCCCATTGGCCCTACCTGCTACTCCCCTAAAACACCCCTAAATTTAGTATTTAGGTGGCTCCCCAAGACCTCAAAATCAGATCTGCGATGACCTAAGAAGAAAGAAGACATCTCTGCAGAGAAGACTGAAGACGACGACTGCCTTGGCCCCAGCCCTACCTGCCTGTCTCCAGCATCGACGAACCTGTGACCGGTCTTACAGCCAGCAACTTCTGAAATCCTGGGAGGGCTGCTGCCTTCGAAAAAGACTCCAATCTCCCATGGGCAGCGGATCTGTCCAGAAGAACCTAACTCCAAGGACTCCAGGACCAGGTGGATCCGCATCTCCTGCCCACTCTGCACCCGACGCCCACTGCCTGAGTGGCTCTCCTGTCCAGTGAAGTCTCCCCAGTGATCCCCAACTCGAGTCCAACATTGGCTGACCTCTCCTGGCCTCCACGATGGCGCCTGCAGTGTGAATCCAGAGGCTGCCCCTGACCGCGATCGGCTTCGGTAAGAAGACTCTGACGTCGATAGGCACCCCTGCACCCGAAGTCCCTGGGCCTTGGTGAGCTGAACCGACAGTGCCCCTATGACCTCCTACATCTCAACTCACCTCTGCTGTCTGGGGGCGGAGCTTGCCTGAGCCCAAGATGGCGGTGTAAGCCGAGAGCTCCGTCCGACCACCAAACGATACAACATTTATCCTGCATCAATCCTGGCAACTCAGCGCTAAAAAGTGGCTGCCCTGGTCGCTGAAACCCCACTGACCACTTTGTGCTGTTTTTTGGTGCTTCG